>CAXKVW010000150.1:0-560783 GCA_964058825.1 Carex arenaria
CACCCAGTTTAAATTGTCATTCACCTTGGATTGGATTACATCAAATTAAACATAAAATATGGGTAGCACCGGAAAAGAAACTTGGACACAGGGTTAGTCTTGATATTCATCAAGAATAGCCAAAGAAAATTTAATACTCAAAGGCTTTATCTAAAAGAAATTTAGAAATTAAATTGTGAGTCTAGATCTGAAAATTAAATAGTACGTGTCTAGTAGCTCTAGCCTAGTACGATATTTGGTAATCTTATTTAAAATAGAAATTAATAAGAATTTCATCATAATTAATTTACAACTCAACATAATTACAGAGGAGATTTTTCTTCTTAATGTATAAATTAGAGGCACTCTCATAAAATACACTCAATAGCGGAGGGAAGAGAATATTGAAGAGAGTAATTGAGATGAAGGAAGGGGGAATTGTGTCTACAACGTATTCTGTCAATAATTTATAAAAGAAAGATTATTTTGTTTGATAGTTTTAAAGACAAGCTATCAAAATTAAAAAGTTTACAAATTAATTTTGATATATTCATTTTTTAAACGTTTTTCACCACTTGACAATATATAAATTAATTAAAAAGTTTAAATTTTTTTCATGTAAAAGCATCACTTGTAAGATATATAAATGAGTTTCAACAATTTGAATTCGTTGTTTGAAGTCAATCCGATAAATCTTAGAGTTGAGTTCACAAAAAAAAAGTTGCTGAACTTAAGAACAATCTGGTTCCACTCGAACTATATATACAAATCATTTAAATTTTGTAACTGTAAAATAAAAATAAGAAAAAAAAAATCTTTACACAGCTCTTCTCGTTTCCTTCTCTCTACTCTTCTTACGAACGTTCTTAAAGTCGTTGGTGCCAAGCCAAGCTACTTGGGTTTTTTTTTTTTTTTTTTTTGAGAAAGGGTGGTAGTTGTTTCCATAAAATATAGCGACTTGACTTTGTAAAGTCAAGGGTCTGACTTTGTGCCAAAACACAGTATCCACCGCCCATTTCCGGTACCAAACTAAGATGGGGCCCAAATAACAGAAAAGACGAAGTAGAGCACCGCTGAGCTGGTGCACTAAAAGCATGGTTTATAAAAACACAAAAGCTGTTGCCAACTGCTGGCGTCAAACAACCATATAATAATTGTAAGGAAAATTTGAAAACACAACCAATACAGCTGTAGTGCATGAATGAAAAGTAAAACTACCCGATGTCAAACAACCATATAGAAATACGTTCGTGCCTTCCATTATTGTACTTGTCTGAATAAAATACAATGTGGTTGGTGCCAATTACTGGGCATACAAAACACCGGAAGCACATCTGGTGTAATAGCTGGTAACAACCGTATTGTCACCTCCTACATACTTACTGACAAAAGGGTTTTTGGCCGTGATTGAGATTGTGAGGAGATAATTAACTTTTTGTTGAATGAGCAAGGAAGCAGTAGTTCGACAATGGGTTACTCTGTTGTTGCCATAACTGGTATAGGGGGTATTGGGAAGACTACGCTTGCACAGTATGTTTATAACGATCCAAGGGTAAAGAACCACTTTGGTGTGAGGATGTCGCTCTGCTTATCACAAAAGATAGATATCATCAAGCGCACAAAGGAGTTGATTGTGTGTGCCACGGAGATGCCATGCCCTGATGTATGCAATAATTTAACTGTTCTACAAAACAAGCTTCTAAAAACATTATCTGAATCGGGCAACACAATGCTCGTACTAGATGATGTTTGGTACGATAATAATGATAAAGATGCAATGGGGCAATGGGAGAGCTTCTTAGCACCATTTGCTTCCGGTTGTTCCCGAAGAGGAACATGTAAAATTGTAGTAATTAGCCGCTCAACAACGTTTCCTAGCAAATTAAAACCTGATAAACATATTGTGTTGAGTGATCTGGCATATGATGACTTCCAATCACTTTTAAGATATTGTGCAATTGATGTTTCAGAAATCGACAATCCACAATCGGAGAACAAATTAAGAGATATTGTGGACCAGATTGCCAAAAAAATGAGTAAATCGCCTTTGGCAGCTAAGGTTGTTGGTAACCAATTGCGTAAAAATATTAAAGATACTAGTTTTTGGCGAAATGCTCTAGAAAAGGTAGACTTGAGCGACCTTAGAGATATTTTGCTATGGAGCTTTCACCGGTTCAATGCGAAATTACAACGGTGCTTCTTATTTTGTAGC
Organism: Carex arenaria; assembly: GCA_964058825.1. NCBI lineage: Eukaryota > Viridiplantae > Streptophyta > Magnoliopsida > Poales > Cyperaceae > Carex > Carex arenaria. The sequence continues at coordinate 2,192 of CAXKVW010000150.1, forward strand.
GTTTTTCCTAAAGGTACAATATTTGATTTACATACTTTGATCCCTTATTGGATAGCACTTGATTTTATCCAGCCCTCAGATCATAATAGAAATGGCGAAGATGTAGGTTTGGAATACTTTCAAATAATGCTAGCAAACTCCATTTTTCACCTGGTGGAGGACAAGTATGTGATGCACGATCTCTTTCATGATCTTGCAGAAGAGCTCTCTTCTCAAGATTATTTGAGGGTAACAAATGCTGAGGGTAAAATAGAAATCCCTTCAACTGTGCTACATGTATATCTCGAAGTTAATAATGAAAATCCGAAACTGAATCTATCTAGTATAGGTAATTCAAGCAACTTGCGTACTCTCATCTTGGGAAACTCATTTATTGATGATATTAGTGAAATCATTCCCAAACTATCTATAAAATTTAGAAACTTGAGGGTTTTAGAGGTATGGTCCAGGGGCTATAAAACACTGCCAGTAGTTGTAGGAGATTTGAGGAACCTCCGGTTGCTAAATTTTGGGAAGAGTTCAATTGAGGAGTTGCCGTGTTCAGTATTGCAGTTGTATCATCTTCAATTTCTAGTGTTACCTTCATCTGTACAGACTCTTCCAACAAAGTTTAGTAACCTCATGAACCTACGTCGCATTGAAATGTATAACGTCAACAATGGTAGTCAGTTCTCTACCTCACGTCCAGTACTCTCGTCTGTTGAGACTCTTCCATCAAATTTGAGTAGCTTCACCAAGTTGTTTCGCATTCTACACAACAGTGATACTGTCAGTACCTTTCCTTCAATACCTTATCTAGGCAAATTAACTTCACTCGAACGTTTGGATGAATTCCATGTAAGAACAGAGGAAGGATATGAGCTACATCAACTGGGACCTTTGAAGAAGATTGGTGGCTCTCTAAGAATTCTAAATCTAGAGAATGTCAGAGATAAGGATGAAGCCATTAAAGCGAGGCTCATTGAAAAATCCAAACTTAAATGCCTAGAGTTGATTTGGACTGAGTCAGCTAAAACTAATGACTTAGAGGTTATTGAGGCCCTGCAACCGCCACCAAACCTCGAGTCACTTAAAATTGATGGGTATAGAGGCTCAGAATATCCAACCTGGTTGCAAGATTTCTCATCTATAAAGTATATAAACTGTGTGAGGTTTTACAATTGTAATGCTTTGACAAATCGTCCCCTAAATTTTCATCAACTCAATCATTGCTCAGAACTCGTTCTTGAAAATTTAGAGGCTTTGAGACAATTCTCTAATTTTTCAAAAAGCCTTCATAGGTTATCAATCATCAAATGCCCGTGCTTGATTTTTGTATGTGAGAATGAGCAGGAAGTGAAACTAGAGTTACTAGACCAGAGTATAATGGAAATTGGATCTTTGAGATTTAGTATTGAAAATCACAAAGAATTACTTGATCAAGAACTCAAAAGTTTTGAGCAAACAGGCTCAAAGGGAAACTGTTTAGAGCAGTTTGAAATTATCCAAAGCATTGCACATGGTAATGCACCGGAACAATCTGTAGATGCACCGGAACAATCTGTAGGTGAAATTCTAAATAAAGCTTGGTGGTTATGTCATCGAGAGCGGATGAATTTTATTTTCAGAGGCAACACTGAAGTAAATAAATTGAAATTACCCTCTACGCTTCGCATCCTTCATCTTGGCTATTGTTGCATATCTGATGTGGCGTTGTCAGGTTGCCTGAGAGAATTGACCATGCTTGAGGAACTATACCTATGGGGCATCATGACAATAACCACACTTCCACCAACAAATGTCTTGAAGTCTCTGAAGAGTCTCCAAGTTGTAGAGATAAAATATTGCTTGTATTTAACATCACTCGGGGGTCTGCATGCACTCCCTCGTGTTGAGCGCTTTCTAGTAGAAGGCTGTTGGTGTTTGAAGATGGTAGAAGGTTGTTGGTGTTGTATGACTATGGAAGAATCCTGTGTGTGTATGGGGTTGGAACAAGACTATCGTTATTTAGAGAACGAAGGTTTTGATGCACCACTACCTTCCACTCTGCAATCATTGATCATTATAAGTTGCGTAGTTCCTCAGGCTATTTTAAATGGTGATTTTCCATGCCTCCAGAATGTTGAAATAAAAACTTGCGCTGGCCCAAGCTCCCTATCATTTCATAAGCTAACCAATGTTGTATCATTGAAGCTTTACGAATGCCCCAATCTTTTGTCCATTCAAGGCTTAGAATTATGTTCTTCCATTAACGTTCTTCAACTATTTCTACTTCCAAATCTTGATGTAAACTTTATCGTGAAATCTTGGAAAGTTTACGGAGGATTTTTGTGTATCAGCAGCTCGGTGATGCTGAACAAGCTTTTATCATTACGAGATTGTGCTCCTCCCAAAAGCTTGGCTATAAAATATTGCGAAGAAGAGATATCATTTGAGAAATCTAATCACCTTCAATCTATCAAGAGACTCTTTTTTACAGGATGCAATACAAAGAGCCTTCCAAATTCTTTAAGTGATTTTTCTACCCTTGAGGAAATACATCTCACGCAATGCCCACAAATATCGAGGTTGCCAGAATTGCCAGATTCAGTTCAAAAGATTATAATAACAAATTGCCCGATGTTAAGGGAAAGGTGTCAGCCAAATGGTCCAGACTGGCCCAAGATTCAACACATACAACACAAGTGGATTGAATGATTCCCGACATGCCCTTCTTGCAACAGATGAAAGTTAATAGGTAAATCTTTTTTCTTTCTATTTTACTCCCTTTTACGTTCTTTTCTTTTATATGTTTTCAATTGTCTCGCTCTTATATACATATTTGGCTAAACTCCATTGCATTTACCAAACTTTTTGAGCAATATTATTAAATCCTTTGAAAACTTCTCAAAGGACGAGTTGCTCAGCAATGACATCAAATTAGGTAGGTACTCGGAGTATGTTACCGCTAAATTAATTTCGTATTTTACCATAATTTGAGCATGCTTCTGTTTACTTGTTAAGTTGTTATGAATAAACAACCATTTACCCCGTGCAATGCATGGGATTTTCGAACAGGAGCATAAAATTTAAGAGGAATTATAATTGCAAAATTGAAGCAAACTGTAAAGAATAAATTAATCAAAGTGCATGAGGTTTTGGTTTGGGTCCTAAATGCAAAAACACTTATTTGACCCAAAACTATTTAATATAATCTATTCGGTGCTCTCTTTTGTAAGTTTTCAGTAGAATGTTTTAATTAGGAAATATTTCTGACTTTCAAATTGTAAAATTGAATACTATTTATATACTTATTATTATTATTACTATTTCCAAGTTCTTACTGTTACAATATACTAATTATCTCATAATTTACATTAGATTAAAATCATTAACCATTATTTTCTTCAATTGAACTTTGTTTTTTCTGAATTAGACATTAAATACGTATTTCAAGTTGATGCAATTAAAAGAGATTTCTGCCATCTATACATATGCATTTATAATTCTATAAATCCTAAACATTGTCATCATTTTCACCCGAAGAAATAAAAATTTAAGGAATTTTTGTAATTAAACCAGTATAAGAACAAACAATTTTGTTTTTATGTCATTCTTTGTTAATTCGAATCTGTGGGTGCTTGTTTTCAAAAAATATGTAATGCATTACAATTACTGAGTATTCATCATAATTTGAAGAAATCTTAAATTGATAGCCATTTTTATTTTTCAAGGAAAGCCTGTAAGCTGTTGACCGAAAAATTCAAATATTTTATATACACATCAGTCTTTACCGATGTATCTGAAAAACCTGCCCAGACACTCTATTCCCCAACTGCACAAACTCATTCTACTCTTCATGATAGGAAATGAAAAATTGGTGTTAAAAGGCCTTCCAGAAGAAAAAAACAGAGGCAATAACGATGCCGGTGCAGATGCAAATGCTGAAGAAAGGGCTGCCTAAGTAAAAGAAGATGCTACCCCATAAAATCCAGCCCAAGACAATGAAAGGTATATCTATCTTCATTGGTTATGGATTGGGTACCTGTTGAGAATTATATCTTTGTCAGGGACTTATTGGGAAATAGAGAATAGATAGAAGTCTAGGGACTTATGTGCAAGAATGTAAATGCTCTATATAAGCCAAACTCATAAATGAATAAACTAAGTTTTTTGGCTCAATTAAATCTATTTGGTATCAGAGCTACAGTGCTCCGCCGCTACAGTAAATTCGCGCTACAGTACTTCGTCGCTACAGTACCCCGAGTTGCTACAATACCTTCGCGCTACAGTAGCCGGGTTGCTACAGTACCGCCCTCTCTCTCTTCTTCCCTAGGTCGGTTCTCTCTCTTCTAGGGCCGACCACCACCTAGGGTTCGGGTTTTGATGTGATTTGGCTGGCGTGGGGGGCCAACCAATACCCCACGATACCCAAGAAGCGGGGTGAGATCGGGTTGATCGGACTCTCGATCGGGTGGATCGGGTTCTTGATCGAGTTGATTGGAGCTCGAATCTTGATGAGATAAGGTCAAGATCGGGTTTGTAAAAGGGGAAAAGATTAGAGGTGATGAGGGCTTGATCTTGAGAGTGCAAGATCGGATCTTGAAGAAGATTTGACTCGGATTTGTGTAGATTGGAGTCAGGTCAAATGGAAGGAGGAGATTTGAGCAAGAATAAGGATCTGATTCTCATAAAGGAGGCCTTTGGGAAGCTAAGTGGTGATGAGATCGCAGCTTTGATGCGTGCATTGAGGTTCGCCTCGAGTGAGAATTCGCCGAAGCCGACACCGGCACCGGCACCGAGGGTGGAACTTCCACCGATTGATGTGTCAGCCATGATATAGGAGGAGACCCGGGAGTGCTACAACTGTGGAGAGATAGGTCACCTGAAGTCGGCTTGCATTAAGCCGCCGAAGGTAAAGAAATCAGGAAGACGTGGTCAGTCTGGAGATCGCAGTCGCAGTCGTGGTCGTGGCTATGGGGGCCGAAGAGGTGGAAAAGGAGGCTACCGGGCAAATCTGATGGTAGCAGAGGAAGAGAGAGAAGTAGGTGTGATCTTCGCTGGCGAGGACCATGAGATTTTGGAGATAGTGAAGAGGAAGCAGGGAGCGGCAGGTGTTGGAGACAAAAAGAGTGTGATCGAGGATGCATCAACTTCATTTTTGTCAAGGGATAACACCGCTACTTATGCTCATTCAGCCAAGGATACTGGTGACACACATGCTCTTGCCTCTATATCCACCACTAGATCACCAGAATGGATAATAGATTCTGGTGCATCTCGACATGTGACAGGTAATGCTAGAGAGTTCTCTTCTTATACTTACCTAGCAGTGCCAGAGAGCATCCAGACTGCTGATGGTACAGCACAGCCTGTGGTTGGTAAGGGTACAGTGAAATGTACCAACTCTGTGACTTTGTCCAATGTTTTGCATGCTCCTTCCTTTCCAGTAAATCTTTTATCCATTAGTGCCATCATACTCCAACTAAAATGTGTTGTTTCTTTTGATATTCCCAAGGTGATCTTTCAGGAGAAGGGGACTGGCCGGAGACTTGGGACTGGCACGTGGCGTAGTGGATTGTGGTACTTGGATCGTGAGGGGATAGATTCAGCCTTGGCATCTATGGTAGAGAGGGCAGGAGTAGGAGGATCTGGCATGAGTACTGAGAATGTGTTGATGCTGCATCATAAGCGTATGGGACATTCGTCTTTTGGTGTTTTGAGTCGTCTATATCCGTCTTTGTATGAAAAGGCTGATAAACAGAAACTTGTGTGTGATGCTTGTGAGTTTGGCAAGCTGACTAGGAGCTCCTATGTTAGTTCGGGCAATAGGAGTTCTTGTGGTTTTGATTTGATACATTCAGATGTTTGGGGACCTTGTTCCACGAGTTCTATGAATGGTTATCGTTATTTTGTGACATTCATTGATTGCTTTTCTCGTGTTACTTGGTTGTATTTGATAAAAAGTAAGAGTGATGTGCTTGCGTGTTTCAAAGACTTTCATAGGTCTATTCAGACTCAATACGGGGCAGTGGTGAAGGTATTGAGGTCTGATAATGGTACAGAGTATACCAACATAGCGTTTAGGGAATACTTGTTAGCTCAAGGAATACAGCATCAGACTACATGTCCATACACACCGGCTCAAAATGGAGTAGCAGAAAGAAAAAACAGACATCTTCTAGAGGTAGCTAGAAGTATGATGATCTCAATGAATGTCCCAAAGCAGTTGTGGGGGCAAGTAGTTTTGACAGCCGCGCACTTGATCAACAGGATGCCCTCAAGAGTGTTGGAGTGGAAGTCTCCATGTGAAATGTTGAAGGGAGATAATGGTGGGATCTTGCCATTGAAGGTGTTTGGTTGTGTATGCTTTGTGAAGGACAACAGACCATCCGTTGGAAAGCTTGATCCCAGAGCTGTGAAGTGTGTCTTTGTGGGATATTCTGCTACCCAGAAGGGTTATGTTTGTTGGAGCCCGGTAGAGAAGAGGTTGTTTGTGAGTATGGATGTGCATTTTCGAGAGTTTGAGCCATATTACACACTGGAGGTGACTTCACCCTTTGGTGACTCGCCCGATACTGGAGGTATGAGGCGAGAGGGGGAGAATGGTGAGAGGTTGGTGAATGTGGGATCGATTCCTTTATCGATTCCTTGCCCTCTTGGGAGGGGAGGATCGGTTGAGGAGGAGAATGAGGAAGAAGATGAGGAGGAGCCTGTAGGTGGGGAGCCTCGAGGTGAGGAGCCCATAGGTGGGGAGCCTCGATCTCAGGGGGAGCTGAGAGTATATACCAGGAGAAGGAGACAGAATGAGGTACCAGTGCTAGCGCCTGCAGTACCACTTGTGCCATCTAGTCCCTTGTCCCAGCCTGCCCCGACTTCTGAGACACCTACACCATCTTCAGACTCAGATTACACAGGTGATATGATTCCTCTCACTTCTCCTCCTACTCCCGTAGCATTAAGGAGGACCTCTCGCAGTAATGCGGGGGTTCCCCCTGATCGTTATGGTTTTCCACATGATATTGCTCAGTTTGTCTCATACTCTAACATATCACCTGCACATGGAGCATTCATTGCATCTTTGGACTCTGTTACTTTACCCAAGTGTTGGCAGGTTGCTAAGGAGGATCCAAAGTGGAAAACGGCTATGCAGGAAGAACTTGGAGCTCTTGATAAGAACAAAACTTGGGAGATTGTGTCACTACCACCAGGTAAGAAGGCAGTTGGGTGCAAATGGGTGTTCACAGTGAAGCAGACCCCAGAAGGGAAGATTGATCGCTACAAGGCACGGTTGGTGGCGAAGGGGTATAGTCAGACGTATGGCATTGACTATGATGAGACATTTGCACCAGTGGCGAAGATGAGTACAGTCAGGACACTTGTCTCCCTTGCAGTGAATGGGGGTTGGAAGCTACATCAGTTGGATGTGAAAAATGCATTCCTTCACGGAGATTTGCTAGAGGAGGTGTACATGGAGATCCCCCCAGGTTTTGGCACGGCCCAAACAGCAGGCAAGGTATGTAGACTGAGGAAGTCACTGTATGGGTTGAAACAGTCTCCTAGAGCTTGGTTTGACAGGTTCAGGAGGGCTATGGTAGGCATGGGCTATCAGCAGATCAATGTCGATCACACGGTGTTCTTCAGACGACATAATGGTTACATTACTATGCTCGCTGTGTATGTGGATGATATGATTATCACTGATGATGATGAGGGTGAGATTGCTCAACTGAAGGCGAAATTGGGCAAAGAATTTGAGGTAAAGGACCTGGGGCAGCTTAGATATTTCCTTGGAATTGAGGTAGCTCATGGAGCTGAGGGGATTGTCCTATCTCAGAGGAAATATGTGCTAGACTTGCTCACAGAGACAGGCATGTTGGGGTGCAAGCCTGCAGTTGCACCCATTGATCAGAAGTCCAAACTGAGTGTAGAGGCAGGAGAGTCAGTTGATCATGAGAGGTATCAGAGGTTGGTAGGCCGACTGATCTATCTGTGCCACACTCGTCCCGACATATCATTTGCAGTGAGTGTGGTGAGCCGCTATATGCACGACCCTAGGAAGGGTCACATGGATGTAGTGTATCAGATTCTGAGGTATCTGAAGAGTGCACCAGGAAAGGGGTTGATCTTCTGGAAGAATGGGCATTTAAACATTGAGGGCTATTGTGATTCTGACTGGGCGAGTTGTGCCGATGACAGAAAGTCCACATCTGGATATTGCATGTTTGTAGGAGGTAATTTGGTGTCCTGGAAGAGCAAGAAGCAGTCAGTGGTTACCAGGTCGACAGCAGAGGCAGAGTACAGGGCCATGGCCTTAGGAGTTGCAGAGATGTTGTGGTTGAAAGCTCTATTAGTGGAGCTCAAGGTGAACCAAGGGGCCCAAATGAAGCTGTGGTGCGATAACAAGTCTGCAATTAGTATTGCCAACAATCCTGTGCAGCATGACAGAACCAAGCATATAGAGATTGATAGGTTCTTCATCAAAGAAAAGCTGAATAGTGGACTATTGGAGTTGGGACATGTAGCTACTAAGGAGCAAGTGGCTGACTATCTCACTAAGGGACTTAGTTCGCTAGATTTGTCTAGATTGTGTGACAAGATGGGCTTAATTGATATCTTTTGCCCATCTTGAGAGGGAGTGTTGAGAATTATATCTTTGTCAGGGACTTATTGGGAAATAGAGAATAGATAGAAGTCTAGGGACTTATGTGCAAGAATGTAAATGCTCTATATAAGCCCAACTCATAAATGAATAAACTAAGTTTTTTGGCTCAATTAAATCTATTGTACCAGTATCACATTCAGTCCTGTGTACACCTACCTGTACATCATGTTGGTTCAATCCTTCTAAGAATGTATATGAGTTTGTAAATAATTTTTCTTATCAATACAAATTGTTGGCAGGCTATTAGCCTCCAACCTTAAAAAAAAAAGAATGTATATGAGTCTCTGAGACTTTTGTTTTTGCCTAAAAATTAAACAGGTTATTAGTGTTGGTACCTTTCTCCAATACACTGGCACTGAGCTATTTGGTAGAGGCCCTAGTGAAATATAAGCCCAAATGTTATCCAAGCTAAATTAGCTTGTGTTTTTAAGTGGCATTCTTAGTTGCTTTTTTAATCTGATTTTCTCGTTACCAGGAGTCTGACTCTGATTTATTTAATTTGTCCTCACAGTGGACCCTGCTTTACTAGAGAAGTCAGAGAAGGAGATTAACCCAAGACAAATCTGCATAATGAACCTCTGTTATCTTGACCGAGGCCAAGGAGAAGATATGGGTATGGTTTTCTTGGACTGCTCCCCTCAGTTTTACTTAATTTATATGAGCTTTTCCGAAAAATCTTGTTTGGGGCCTTCCTAATATTTTTCTTTTTTTCTTTCACTTTAACTAACACAGGACAATGAGGTGGCCTCAAGGAACTCCAATACTCCATGGGTGAAGCATGGTATATGCAATGGATTTTCTCACTTTGCTTTTTAATCTGATTTAATTTTTAAATCGAGTTTTCAAAAGTGTCTCTAAAAATGTTATATCAAACTATCAATCACGAGTCAGCCAAAACAAACATACTATGTTCACCACGATAATATACCTTGTAAATATTTTCCTTCAATGATTTAATATCTGGTATATCAAACTCTTCATTTTTCTGCGCATTAACTTCTTGAGAAGTTTGTATACTTGATTGTTTGCTATAAAACAGTTTTATGCCCAGAAGGAGAGAGCGGGAGGAATTCCAGGCTTTTTCTTTTCATTTGAAGGGGATGAAGAAGAAAACAGCTTGATACAACTGAACTACCACACCATTATGAACCGATCTTCCTCGAGCCCATGGACCCAATATGAAACTGAGTTGTTTACAAGGTTATTACTTATTACTGAAATATTTCTGGGGAGTTTCGATCATAAAATAAAATAATTGGCCAAACCATTGATCTCAGAAGATCTGCCCCCTCCCCCTCCCCCTTTTCATTGCCATTTCTTTGTCTAGACTTACTGTTTTTTCCATTTTTCTTGGTTATTTATGTTATAGGGGATGCATCAATTTGGTACAGATGATACAACTGTTGTTTCCAAACCGAGCAGGACACACAATTGAGAAGGTTATACAGATTTGGAGATCCAAGCAGATAAACTTGCACCAGAATTGAACCGGAGTCAACGTCTCAGGTTCTTCCCTAACTCTCTAAAACATACTTTTGAATAATATAATATTTGTGGCATCATATACACATGAATACATGATCTCTGATTAGTGTGCATTGTTTCATATTAAAATAAGGTTGCTCACTGGAAGAATGAAGGTGAAAGGGAGGAAGCTGAGGATAATTTCCAAACGTCCCGTAGTGATTTGGATAATTATGGCAAGCATGACTCGGTACCTAATGATGATTTGCATAAAGTTAATAATCGGGACAACCAACAGATGGAACAAGAAGAATTCTAAAAACCTGCTACTCTCCTACTCTCCTCCTTTGGCGCCAACTTCCAGACTCTTTCTGTCACGTCCCTGGCGTGGAATTGGGACGAAACGGGTCGTCTTTGACCCAGGTGGATGTCTCAAAGAGAAGGTAATGGAGGGCAAGAGGGGTTGCATCTCCAGCAACAACATTAAAAGGAATGTGACGCTGATGCGTGGGGCCTCATTGGAAGAACACGTAGATAGTGTTTAGTTAGGATTTAGTTGAGTCTGTTGAGAATAAACGGGTCGGGTCTAAGTTGATGTGTCAAGCTGACAGTGAATAGCAAGATCCATTCATTAGATTTTAGATTATTTTTTTCTTTAGAAGTTTCGCCTATGAATAAGTGACATCTGTAACCGATCATATTAGACTATTATAAATTAAATTGCATGTTCTAGCTACATTTTGGCCTTGTGCCATGCATCCCTATTTTCCACTGAATTTCAATAAAATTGTTTGATTGTTCTCTGTTCGTGCTCAATTCTCGTTGTTTTGAGATTTGTCAGGTCAGGCATCTGACAATTGGTATCAGATCTTCGTTCGAAGCAACACTGGGGGAGTATTTCATCAATTTTTTGGATTTACTTCCATCACCATTGATCGGTTCTTTGAATTACTCAATTTCATTCAAGCAGCCAGTATCAGTCTCAATTGCGAGTTGAGAATCATCAAAGGAGGCAACCATAGCAGTGAGAAGGGGCAGCAATTCACCTAATCAAAGATCTCACAGCTCTCAACAAAGAAAATGATGATTGGGAGTCTTCACAATTCTCAAATCTTGCCACCATGAACGAGATGTTTGACAAAATGGACAAGATGATCGCCATATTCAAGGCCTACATGTTCGATAGAGGAATCGAATTTGACGAGAGCAGCCTTCAAGATCCAATTCCTAAGACCACATTCAAGACTGGGCAACCAAATTGAAGAAGAAGAGCACTAGTCAAGCTGAGCCCCTAGCACAACAATCAAGAAGTGATCCAAAATCGAAAACTGCAGCACCCAAAAACTTAGTTCAGATCTGAACTGATACAAGCAAGCAAACAACAAAACCCCTCGTATCAATCAACTGGTACCAGTACCAATCAACAACAAAGACTGCAGCAATAATCACCAAAAAAATAATCGCAGGTAACAAAGAAACTGCATCAATACAAAAAAAAAAAAAAATTCTTACCAGATTAAAAAAAAAGGCAAGCTGCAAGGCTACCATAACAAAACCCCAAACAAAAAAATGCACCAGAAAGGCCACCGAAGTGCTGTACAGTGAAACTGTAACAGCCACCCAAAAAATCCCACAAAACTGTTCTTATCATCAGTTCATATGAGAAAAAAAAAAGAAACAGTGCCTGTTCTATTCAACACAGAGAAGAGAAAACCACAAAAAAAAAAAATACAAACCTCAAAACCAAACAATCATGAGTGAAATTTCAGATCCGACCCAAGAAATAGAGAAACAAATGCATTTAATAGATCGCAAGAAAAATCCCAGTGGACAAATCCCTAGAACTTGTGACAGGGGAGTAGAGAAATACAGTCGTCCATGGGAGAGAGGCGGAGAAGAAAATGGAGATCTCCATTTCCCAAAAAATCCAATAGCAGATGACTTGTCCATCTTATTTAGCTAATTAGGAAACAATTTTTTATTTTTATAAAAAAAAAGAGTGCAGAAATAAATAAACAATACAAGAAAAAATAAATTTCTATTGTTTTCCTTGTATTACATGACATAAAATATGAGCAAGAAGTGTATTTATTTAACTAATTGCCAATTACATGATTTAATTACATTCACAACTCAGGCATCATTGCATCAACCAAGTGTAGATAGAGTTTGCACAACAAAGTTCATGCTAGGCCTCTTGCACTGCTCCTCTTCCAAGCAAGAAACAGCTAACTTTACACATACAGTTACCTCTGCAAGGTTGAAATCACCTTTCAATCTACTGTCTACAATTTCTACAATGCAACAAGGCTCTTCTTTAAGCATCATTCCCAAACTACTCAGCAGCATGTTTAACCCCTCTCCATTATCAATTACACAATCTGAAACTCGAACCCCCATCACTAACTCAAGCAGCATTACTCCATAGCTATAAACATCAACTTTTGCTGTGATTGGAAGATTAGTTGCCCATTCTGGTGCTATATAACCTCTGGTCCGTCGAATCCGTGATAACATTGAGTTTCCTCCGCTTCTACGAAGCAACTTTGATAATCCAAAATCGGTGATCTTTGGCTCAAACTCTTCATCTAACAAAATATTCTCTGTTTTAACATCACAATGAATGACCCATTCTAAACACTCGTGATGAAGATATGCCAACCCTTTTGCCACGCCTGTTGCGATTTTATACCTCTGCTTCCATCCAAGCACCATACTTGAAGTACCTGCTGTACCAAACAGAACTTTGTCCAACGAACCATTTTCGACAAATTCTGTCACCAGAATCCGGTGCAATTTCTCTGAACAGAAGCCCCAAATTCTCACAAGGTTCATGTGATAAATCTGACTGATAACACTCAGTTCGGCCTGAAATTCTTTCCCACCTTGGTTAACTTCATCTAATTTTTTCAAAGCTGCCACTCTACCATCTCTCAACACACCGTTGTAAACAACTCCGGATCCTCCTCGCCCAATGACATCTTTAAACTTATTAGAAGCCTTCTCTAGTTCTCTGTATGTGTATCTACGGAATTGATTGGAGACCAACTTATACCCTTCTTCTTTTTCTACTGGATTTCTCTCCTTTCCAAACATGAAACAACAACCAAAAGAAATGAAGAAGAGTTCTATTACAAAAAGAGCAAGTAAAAACCAATACAAATAAGCCCACGGTGATTTTCCCTTTGTGTTCTGTTGTTGTAAAGGAAGCATGACCTCTGGCTCTGTTCCTTTACAAACAGGTTTGAGCACCTTTGTATGGAACAATTGTTCTGAAAACGCATCATTTCTTTCAGAAAGTTTAAGGTAGATGTCGCCTGGAAAGCCAGGAAGATACCTACCATTGAAGAGAAAATCTTTCACATAACAATATCCTGTTCCTGGACGATATTCAAGACCTTTGCAGGAGCTGGAATTCCTACAAATGTCCTTGCACTCTTTGATAGATTTTTGAGTCGTGACATTTATGTCGGAACCCCAATAATCAGTGCTGGGGACACAAACAAACAACCCTTTAGTATTATTATTATTATTGGAAGTACGTACGCGTGAGCATCCTTTACTCCAATTACTTGGATCATTCATTTTGAAACCGGGAGGACAAATGCATGTAGGCTGTGGTGCATAAATGCAAATTCCATTTATACCGCATAACCCATGGATCTTGCACTGTTGAGAAAGAGCTAGCCATGAGATTGACCAGCTACCATCAGTTTCATTCAGACTATACAGCCTGAGGTTGCCATCTGAGTCTAGCGTGAGTCGTCTCCAAATCCCAGGACCCGAATCAGATGCTTCAAATCTTAAGCCGTCAGTTGAGATAAAAACACCATTTACATCGAAATAACCATATCTTCTACTCATAGAAGATACCCTTCCATTTCCATATAAACTGTTCGAAGGATTTGGCCAATATATGGAAGAGAGTGTGAGGTCGATGTTTTCGTACCTCAGTGACAGGACATAATTATCATTGTAATAAAATCTGTAGTGGTATGAAGAAAGTGGTGCTCTATAAGTGATCAAATTTATGTTTGCGGTAATCGATTCATTAGGCAACAAGGTATCAGTAGGGGAATCAAAGCTTTGCCAGAGAGTCGTATTACCTCGACTTTTAATGACAAGATTTCCTGAATCCAGGAGCTCAGCTCGATAAGCATCCTGTGTGCTATTGTTGCTGCTCCATACCACCCCTCCATTAAAATCCTTCAAAACCAGATTTCCATCTTTGCTTAATTTAATCATAGACCTGGTACCATGAACAGGTCGATTGAGGTTTGCTGTCCAAACTGGTGCATATTTTGCTGACTTAGAGAACCAAATCGAGAAGGTAAAAGCAGTCGGTGAGATGTTGTAGAAGCCGCATGTGAAAGCACCGTTCGTCGATTTCAGAACTTGAGAAGGATCTTTAACTGATAAAGATGCACCAAGATGAAGATAATTAATGGCTTTCACAGAAATCAAGAGTGAGAGAAAGAGGAGGTGGAAGAGAGACGACATGGATAATAGGTAGGTAATAGATATCAGGTATGTGACTTCTATTGGGAAATGGAAGTATATATATATAGTAGCAATGAATATAATTCATTGACTTCATCTCTTATAAGTAATAACTGATTTTCCCTATCTTTTGGAAAGTGTACAAATTTGAAAAATTCACCTCACCCACCCCAGTAATCACATATCTAACTATTCCTTGAAAAGACTTATCTTTTTTAGTTTGTATGTGCGGCTTATATATATATATATAAATATATATGAGTAAATCTAGGGTGTGACATGCTCACCAAGAGAGTTTGGTGAGCACAAAGTCAAAAATACATCGGACCACCTTCAAATGACGAATCCAAACCGTTGAACTCCATGTACTTCGTGAGTGATGCGTGCACATGCAAAATTTTAGAAGTTTGAAATTCATTTTCTATGAGGTCAAGCGATCAAAGTAATAAATCTTTTAGTAAGTAATTATATTAGTTATTTTATATATTCATTTTTTATCATTATTTTGACCGCTTGACCTCGTAGCAAATGAATTCGAAACTTCTAAAATTTTGCATATACCTGCATCACTCACGAAGTATATGGATTTCAACGGTTTGGATTCGTCATTTGAAACCGATCCGATGTAATTTTAGAGTTGTGCTCACCAAACCCTCTTGGTGAGCACGTCACACCCTAGATTTACTCTATATATATATAGAGAGAGAGTAAGGCTTGAATGCTATGGATAGCATAAGGTCATCTGTGCTATAATCTCAAAAACCTATCAAATAAATTTCAAAATTTGATCTAAGTAGCTTAATAAATTAGTTATATAATTAACTTGTAGGATACCAATTTTTACTATTTTTGGAATTTTATTTTACTATTTTTTATGATTTATGAAAAATGGCAAAAAAAAAGACTTAAAAATAAAAAAAATTGCCAATATTTTATGCTATTTTTTACAATCTTTCATAAATCATAAAAAAATTCAAAAATAGTAAAAATTGGTATTCTACAAGTTTATTATATAAACAATTTATTGAGCTACTAAAATCGAAATTTTAAATTTATACGATAGATTTTTGAGACCGAAGCAAAATGAATTACTTGTTTGAAGAAAAAAAAAATGAATTATGTTATGTACCTAAGAACATGCGATTTATAAATGAAAAAGTCAGAATTAGATATCTCTAATCCAGCACTTGGCCATGAAAAAAAAATTTTGATCTGTAATTATGAATATAAAGGGGGTCAACATTGATATTTTTCCCTCGGAGTACATTTATTTGTTGCGGTCAATTTTTCAGTGTTATTCTTTTCCTTAAAATTCCTTTTCAATTTTTCAGGGTCAACATTTTTGATATCTTGACTAATTTGATGGATCTTGACTTCTTGACTGTTGATATCTTGCGTTAATACGTTAATACAGAGAGAGAGAGCAGTTTGGGTCCGATACCCACCGCACTCAAATTTGGATCCGATGAACTCCACAATTGTCCGATCTGCTTTAAGATCTGTGTGCACGGATATTAAAGCGATATGTACATATTTTAAAGCAGATTGAACGGTTATGGAGTCCATCGGATCCAAATTGCTCTCTAATATAGAAATTTGTATGATGTATTAATTTGACTCTTTGTAAACGATTGGTGTAGATGGCGGACTTTTTTAAGCGTCCAACAAATCATTTTCTTTGACGACTAGGACCATAAAAAAGGAAATGAAGCCAAATGGCCTTTTACCATAAACGCGTTCTGTGTGACTGTGTGACCAACTATGGGTAAAAAGGCCTTGATCTAAACTAGTGTTTTGAAAAGAATCAGAGGTTCAAGGACTATATTGTGGGAACTGTGGATCTCGTCCGTACCGAACCAGATCAGACTGATTTAATTTAAAATTCTAAAAAGAGCTTTAGCTATTATTTTGAACTAGAGCAGTACTAGACCGAACCCGACAAGACCCGTGAACTGTGACAAAACTGGACTTAAACCGAAGTAAACCGGACCTAAACCGGAGAAAACCATGCTAAACTAGACCCATTTTTATTAAATAGCAAAGATGGACCCATTTTTTATTCGGTTCAGCTGCTCACTTGTTGTTGTGTTGTTTTATAAAAATATATATATATGGGATGGTCTGAGTCTCTGAGACAGTTTTAAATATAAGGAGGGATCAAGTTACAACAATTTTGAGTTACAACAACGGGTTTTTTTATTTTCAAAGTCCAAATCGTCGATCCAAACCTTTCAACATGATTATCTAAATAAAATATTCTTCCAGATCAAATTTTACATTTTCGTGATTTTTTTTACTATTTATTAAGATGGTAGAAAATTCAATGGTCTGAATTTGACTAGTTTTTGTAAAATACTTAATAAATAGTAAAAAAAATTCAAAAAAAATGTAAAATTTGATATAGAAGCACATTTTATTTAGATAATCATGTTGAACGATTTGAATTGACGATTTGGACTTTGAAAATGAAAAAAAAAAAAAAAAAACCATTGTTGTAACTTTGTTGTAACTCAAAATTATTGTAACTTGATCATTCCTCTTTTAAAATGTGCACTTCTTTTTATTAAAATTTTTTTAATTAGACCGGATGGTGAAAGTAAGATTCAAACTTGGAACATTAAAGTCAAGCGTGTTCAATAAATATTATATAGTTAGATATATAGCTTCTGTTTCAAAAAAAATAAAAGCATTCAGTGCATAAAAAATGCTACACAACAAGTTAGATTTATTTTTCTGGAATAAAAAAAATTATTCATGTTAGATTTATTTTGAATAAGTTAGGTTTATTTTTGAATAAGTTAGATTTATTTTTAAATGTAGATATTAAGAAATGTGTATGAATTATATTTGTTAGATGTGATAATATTGTATGAATTTTAATATGTAGATAAATCTACATATTAAAATTCATACAATGTATTCTCACCACTGAACTATCATGCTCGTACACACCGGCGGCTCATGAGTTGCCGTGTCCGTCTATTAAGAAATGCAAGTGTCTATCCAACGCTGGCTATGGTGACCCGTGACATATTTGTCGTGCATGTATCAACTGTCTCCTCCAAATCATGTTTTAGTTCGGCGAACAAGACCTTCGCCGACAAACGCAGTAAGCTAGATGCAAAGGTTTCAAGAGACTCGTGTGCTTAAAAGATTGGTTTGATACTGAAACTCGCATGCAACATGAACCATGGAAGCAACAACATCTGGTGTCGACATTCAAGAAAGCGGTACCGGTACAGAGACGAATGATGATTCAGACGGTGCATGCAATCCTCAAGAGAGCGACCTATGGTATATGAACAACGACTTCTAGATAGATACTATTGACAACAAAGGTTGTTTTTGTATTCGTAATGAAAGGTTGAGGTTTTAATATCCACAGAAAAGTGGGACCCACTCGGAGTCATCCAATTTCTCCATTTAGAATCAATTTGAATAGTCCGACACAACCCAGCCAATTGTCTTGTAAGACAACAAGGTTGCTCTCGTTGAAATTCATTGCCGCGCTGCGCAATTTATGGATACTGGATAATATAACGGCTCTTGTTCGGATGGCTCAATGTTGAATAACTGGAATATTGGGTTTCAAATTCTGAGATCCATTCAAAAATATAAATTTTCATTTCGCATCAAATAGATATCTGTCAGTATTGTAACCTGAAGTCAAAATGAGAACAGTAAGAGATGAGAGAGAAAACATCAAACACTTTGGTATTTTCCAAGCTCCATATATGCTGTTCAACAATATTATTTTGAGGAAACAAGAAAGACTAAAGAAACAAAGCAACTGAGTTGCCCATTGAGCAAACACACCACATTTATAGAAGATGAATCATGTTTCTTGAAGCTCAGTGGTCATGTTCAGTGTGCTTAACCTCAAAAAGACCATTCGGGCCTGCATTTCAAATACAAACGAAGCATAATAAGTAATAATATCATCAACAAAATTATATTACAATCAGAAGGAATTTCCTAACATATAATAACTACAAACAAATATATTCCCACTCTTGCTTAACTACATGGGGATGGATTTCTTCTTGTGTTTTATGCATATCACACCAAACAATTTTAACTTACAGTTCCAAATAACATAAATGTACACTTGACCAGGATGTTCGATTAAGCATTATGCCTTTCATTTTTTTCCTGAGCCCAAAATGGATCAAAACCATGCTCAGTACATTTTCATATTGGTTTTCAACTTAGCAATAAAGCTAGACTGGTACAGATGTCTTACAAAATCAAAAGCAATTGATTTTTTATGAACCTTGACTTTAGAATGCTATTTGCAAATGATGTTGTTAATATTAACGACACGTAAATCTAGTCTGCAAGCTGCAGATATAAAAAAGAAAACCGTTTAAAATCCACACTACAACAAATATCCCTCATGCCAGTGGAAATTTATAGGAACCCCCACTTCGCTCTCTACTGTTTATCTAACAAAATCTGAAAAGAAAATTTCTTTGATATCCGGAAGAGACATATTCATGAACTTGAATATGTCTCATGTTTTGAAGCAACATATGGGTGGGGGGAAGACGAAGGGTATGAGCGTATCTCATGTCTATATAAATATGTATCACATCAAGAGGTTAATAGCATCCTGGAAGTACTGAAAGCTCAGGCTTTGTTATGAGTAGCATGATTACCAGTAATTTTAACACAGATCAAGCAAGAATAGGATATACAAATTGGGAACAAACCTGGTATACTTCAATTCCAGGATAGAATTTATCCAATTGAAACCTTTTTCCTGACCAAGGCTAGTAGTCTAATTGCCAAACCAAGATTGCCAAGGAATAGTACATAGTGGCACAAGGAACACAAGGAACGGGAAAGGGAAAAGTACACTATCCCAATGGTAAAAAAGGATCAACTAGGGTAGCAATTTTTATATCATTTTGATGGTACAAACATTTAGTGAATATATAAGTAATTTTATAGATATATCTAATTATTACACATAGTAGCATGGGAATAGTAGGTCGGACGAATAATAGAATATTTGAAAAACATGACAAAATATCCATAATCAATCTTTATCAACTTTATAAAAACCAAACATGTTTAAATCACTCATGCTGTTGCAAATCACTCATGCTGTTGCAATACATTAAAGTTCCTTTTAACACAAGACATGTACCAGCAAGGAATACAAACTCTCTAAAGTGTGTTCTGACAACCTTCCCTAACTTAAGTTTTGCTACATTCTATTCAAAGTGAACTCCAATTATTTTATGAAACAACATAACAAAGCTTGTTTGTTATCTTTACTACTTTGTTGTAACAATAAATAATCGTAAAATTCATAACTGTAAGTATAAGGCCAATTACACTGAAAGAACTATCCAAATATCAGCTGAAATATAGGAACGAAATTTAAAATTAGTCTGGAATAAAGAACTCACCCCATGGGAACTCCTTGTTCCTAATGTGGAGGTAGGGATACGCCTGAACCAAAAAAAAAAAAAAAAAAAACAAAATCACTGATTCATTCAAGATAGAACAATCACATATGCTACTAATACAGGAAAATCAGAATCAGACAATATAAAAGAAAATGGGAAAGATGAATACAGGAGGGTCGGGGGAGTGGTGGTGCCCCTTTGAGAGACAATAGGCTGCGAAAGCCGTGCAACCCACGATCCCAACGTAGGTTATCTTCTCCCATTTAGCGGTTTCATCTATCATTAAAAAAAAAAAAAAAATTAAGAAAAATTAGGATGAAAATCGAAACCCTAGATCTGGAAAAGGAAAAATAGGTTATGATCGTAAAAAACGAACGAGCATCGTCGTGAAGCTGTGAGGAGAAGCTCCTCTTGGGTGTAGAGGCGACGCTCTTCGCTTTCATCGCCGCCGATCGCAGCGCAGATCTCGCCATTGACGCCATTGTTTCTTCTGTTTTTATCTTTCACCTTTTTTTAATTTCTTTTGTTAACCGTCGAACAAATCTATAACTTTAATGACTGGGACCCGGGGACAGCCAGAAACGCCTTCTGTGTGAGCAACTATGAAACGAGTTTGGTGTTCTCTACAAACGGGTAAAAGGGCCTTGATCTGAATTCTGAACAGCAGAGATCGGCTCATCGGCCCAAAAAATGGACCCAGATCCGCTCGGCTCTTTTTCTCAATTTCTCTCTGCTCTGCGGGGTTCATGTCCTGTCACGCGCTATATGGAGCCATGGACCCAAATCTGAGTGCGTATCCTCTGAGGAGAGCAGTTTAGGGCCGATGGGCTCCATAACTGTCATGATCTGCTTTAAGATCTGTGAGCACGATTATTAAAGCAAATACGTATAGATATTAAAGCAACACGCACATATCTTAAAGCAGATTGGACAGTTATGGAATCTATCGCACTCAGTTTGAGTCCGATGGGCATCAGCCCCAAACTGCTCTCTCCTCTGAGATATCTCATATTTGCGTGACCGATGTGTTCTTTGCTTATTTGGAAATGAGGAGGATTCAAATCTACAATTTTTTGTGTTCTAATATGTTTTATATTATTTATCTCTGTTTTTAAAGTCTGAACAGTTAATCTGAATCGCTCAATATGATCTTCATAATAATGCTTGAAGGCCAAATTTTAAATTTTTTAGAATCTTTTTACTATTTTTGTACACATGTATAAAATCACCCTTTTAAGAAAATTTTGGATCATCTGATAAAGTGATATTGTACCTATATAAAACAATAGTAAAAAAATTCTAAAAATATAAAATTTTAGTCTCCAAACATATTTTGCTATGAAGATAATGTTCAGTAGTTCGGATTGATTATTCGAACTTTGAAAATAGAGATAAATGATATGGAGCATATCGGAGCACAAAATAATAGTGTATTTGAACCCTCCTCTTCGGAAATAGCGCATGAGCAATATTATTTGTGCTTTGAGATTTGAGTATGTCAGTATGTGCCCATACTCTACTACCGCGTGGCAGAAAGGTTTGTTTTTTGTGGCCTGTGTTGCCTAAGCCATTTTTTCCTCTCTTTTTTTCACACATTTAGGATTTGTTCGATCAAATCACTATTTCTGTGGGAAAAGAAAATTTCAGTTCAACTGAAAAAAAAAATTCTCACGTGAAAATTGATTTTCAGTTCAATTTTTGTGCTCATGCCGAAGCCCATGTGTTCGACGAACAGGCCCTTAACATTCCTCAGATCTTAATCAAACGGTAGGAACTTTTTTAAACGCTGATATAAACACCATTTTTTTTTCCTTTTTCTGTTTTTGTGAATCATGAAACATATTCGGCATATATCAAAAGGAACAAAAATAAGGGATGCAAAATAATAAATATTGTGAACAAATACCCATTGAAAAAACCGAGATGGGCTGATTTTTCAGAATCAAGCCGGAATACTTTTTGTTATCACAAGATATAGCTTTTACGAGTAGAACTAGGGTGTTCATAAGTTCACCAAGTCTCCTTGTAAATTTAACTCTAAAACTTATTAGATTGGTTTCAAATGACAAATTTGAACCGTTGAAACTCATCTACTTTATGAATGATGTGTCTACATGTGAAAATTTTAAACTTTTGAAGTAATTTAGTATAAAGTCAAGCTAGCTGTCAAAATTAGGATGCTTATAAATTAATTTTATTACATTCATTTTCTGAACATTTTTTTACCACTTGACTCTATATAAAATTAATTCAAAATTTTAAAATATTTGCATATAAATGCATCAGCCATAAGGTAAATGGGTTTCAACAGTTCAGATTCGTCATTTGAAATCAAACTAATTGGTTTTAGAATTAAGTTTACAAAGAAGCTTAATGAACTTAAGAACACCCTAGTTCTACTCCAGCTTTTACACATGCAATTAAGTAATAAGAAAATAAACATGATCTTCTTCAAATGTTCAATAAAAAAGAAAGCAAAAAAGCCTAGCTGAAGTTACTCACAAAGAAAAAATCAAGTATATTTGCCTCTACCGCTCATTATGCATGGTTTATATTGATTTGTTGTGTAGTATTCTACAATTTGTGTTCATGCTGTAAAAAGAAAGGTGACATGAGAAGAACGTATATAATTGGTCATGAAGTTTTATAGGCAAAGTCTTCTATGGACATAAGGACCTATTTGTAAAATAAACATATTTTTATTTTCAAAGTTCAAACAGTCGATCCGAACCGTTCATCTTGTTCTCCATGTTAATATGTGCTTGGATACCAAATTTTACATTTTTCTGAATTTTTTTACTATTTATTAAGATGGGTACAAAAAATATCAAATTCAGACCATTGAATTTTGTACCCATCTTAATAAATAGTAAAAAAATTTATAAAAATGTAAAATTTGGTCTCCAAGCACATATTAATATGGAGAACAAGATGAACGGTTCGGATCGACTGTTTGAACCTTGAAAATAAAAATATGTTCATTTTACAAATGGATCCTTATGTCCATAGAAGACACACTCAGTTTTATATTCTCTTTCTTTTCTTATGGCGTAATTCAATTTATTTTCTCCGTACAAAACAAATCGTACGTAATAGTCATATGAATTTTTACACCATTAAAATTTGTCCGTAATATATTTAATCGTTGATCAACTTTTTTTTCTTCTTATTATTGGATTGTTTGATTTCTAATTTTTACTATTAAAGGCACATAAAACAACGAACGATTTTTTATTAATTTCTCCTTTGAGATTGATCTAGATCTTGATCTCTTCGTGATCTCCTTTTCTAAAGTCGAGATTCGAATTGTTGAGAAGAATTACAAATCGTGTTGATAGCTACGCGAGATCTATTCAAATAGTTTGAAGTAGTGAGTTAGCTTTGAAATTCGTAAGAGTGAAAGGATCCGAACAACTAGCATTAATCTCCTCTCATTCTCAATCAACACCTTGATGTGTGAAGCTTGCGAATTCCTGGATTAATTGGAATTTGTTACAAGAGAGACTAAGACGTAGGCAACCGTTTCGCGCTCCACTAGTTGGAGAGGTGTGATTTTATGTGTGTGTCATGATCCATAAACTGCACGTATACATGAAGATCACGTCTAGATCGCTAGTAAATTTTAAAATTGTACGTACTGACCTAGACCATTTCCTACACATTACATTTTATACATAATTTATCTTTTCGGAGGCATTAAAATTTTGCACAAATTAATTTACTTGGCGTAAAAGAACCCAAATACAACTGAAATTAGGTCAAAGAGGGTGATGGATATCAATAGCACACCATGTGAAAATATACGCATGTTTTTCAACAGAAGAAACCAACCACGCGGTTTGTAGTTTGTACATAGCAATTAACTAGCTGTTCCTATTTAAGTATTGTATTAACGATCCAAAGATACATTAAAGACTTTACATTATTTGATTGAACAAGTTTCAAAATTTTACACAGCCTCATATACTTGAGGTGAAGGCAGCCTATATAGTTAATAGTGGATGATTGAGAGGCTAAAAGAAGACCTTGATCTCTCTTGCTACCTGCCAATAAAACAACATTTTTTAAGGCAGCCTATAGTTAACACCTGGGGTACAAAGCTCGGTTCGATCTCATCTCACTATTAGCTCAGCCATAAAGCTTAGTTTAACACCAACTCGGTCCCTTGACAGTGACAACTTTATATGCATTCTACTTCCAAATTCGGACATAAGACAACTATGGACAAAATTTGCTGAGATTACCCATCTCTGCTGCTATAAATAGATACCCCTTTTCTCATTTATATGGCTACAATAATTTTGTCTTAAATATTTCTTAAACTCATTGATTCGTACTTAAGATGCATGATACCTTGTCAGTTTGGTATCAACCTCGTATCTTTGATACTCCTGGTATTACCGAGAATTGGGAACGATCTGGTCCAATTTGAGTTAGGTATAATTAGGAAAGATGTATGAAATAACAACAATACATGCTCGAAACTACCGGTGTTATTTTCACTATCCCAAAATGTTGTTGTGGAGTTACTTGTACTTAAAAAATAAATAAATGCTCGACATTATGTTCTTCGTAGTGGTTCTTACTTTGGAAGGGACATCATCTAATTTGTGGCTCTGCAGGGCTGAGAAGGCGAAAGAGGGGAATCTTCACTGCTACCCGAATCAGCATGCCACCCTTCTTGCACTTGGGCTGCAAATTGCAAATTCCAAAGCACATCTTCGATTGAAGGCCTTTGAGTCGGGTCCTTTGATAAGCACCTCAGACATATCTCCATCACTGTCCTCAGAGACTCGTCAGAGCAGATCTTGCATGCCTCTGGATCTGCTATAGCCCTCCTGCAAGCAGCCCCGTCTGATGCTATGGCTGATTGTAGCTGCAACACAAGCAGACAGTAATGTTACTTTATATGAATTCGGTAACAGTATGAAAAGAAAAAATACCAACACACCCCAAA
This sequence comes from Carex arenaria, assembly GCA_964058825.1. NCBI lineage: Eukaryota > Viridiplantae > Streptophyta > Magnoliopsida > Poales > Cyperaceae > Carex > Carex arenaria. The sequence continues at coordinate 27,153 of CAXKVW010000150.1, forward strand.
AACAGGGATGAGATTTGGTCCAAATGGCTTTGGACCGGACACCGTCCAAAGCCTCTAAAAATCGTACGATTAAAGTCTGAACAGTCGATCTGAACCGTTCAACATTATTTTCATATAAAAATGTGCTCAGAGACCAAATTATATATTTTTTGAAATTTTTTTACTATTATTTTAGATACGTACAAAATTACTGTTTTTGGGCCGTTCAGAAACAATGATGTTGTGTGTATCTAAAAAAATAGTAAGCAAATTCCAAAAAATATAAAATTTGATCTCTGAGCACATTTTAATATGAAAATCATATTGAGCGGCTCGGATCGACTGTTCGGACTTTAATCGTACACTTTTTAGAGGCTTTGGACGGTGTCCAGTCCAAAGCCATTTGGACCAAATCTTATTCCCCCAAAACATACTACATTTTATATGGACTATACTATGTCAAAAACTTGTGTTTGCTAGTTTCCTCGGACAAATTCCACATGTGCAACACTGCATCAATGTAGACTCAATTGAGGTTAGCTTTTCTTTCATTTGTGCTATGGCACAATTGTATCCTTTTTTTATATGTGCTATGATTTATGTAACTAACATGCATGATGGGGAGGTCCAAGGTTAGCGGTGCTTGATATGCATATGACAATCTGTGTGTTCTCCAAGCATTTCTGCATGGGCAACACATTTCTAAAATCAACCCAAATTAATCACCAGTAGAGTAAACACACCTCAAATTGATTTACTTTTAGGGCATGAGCGGAACCAGAAAATTGAGATGGGGACTGGATAAATAAGTGTTATGTAATTTCATTTTATGAAGGGTGCTAATAGTATATTTTTTGTAACAATAAAAAATTTTAAAGAAAAAAACTGAGAAGTTTCAATTTATAGGAGGTGCTTAGCACCCGTTTCCCTCTATATACTTTTGCCCTTGTTTTAGGGGAAACATATACATTGTGTAAGAACCGAGAGATAGATACTGCATTCAAAGTTATAAAATCAACTTGAGAATTTACCTGGCTTCTCATTATCTGAACTTCATAATATGATGTAATAGGTCTTCCACTGACAATCTCAAGTAAAATTACGCCAAAATCATATATGTCAATCTTATCCCCATGCATCTCCCTGTTAAGAACTCCATTAGTAATTTAATTCTTTTGTCAAATGTCGATGCATTTTTTTGTAAATATTTATAAGTTTTGTTCAAACTTGTATATGAGATCAGCAACTTGACAACTGAATTCCATGATGATTTCAGATAATCATTGTCATGGAATTAAACTGTAAACTAATTTCTTTTTTCTCTTCTTTTTTTTTTTGAGATAAAGATGGAGGTGAAGCCTCTCAATTTTAAATATTTACAAGGGATCTTATAGCGAGATTTTGAACCTGAAACCTCCCATATAGAAGGCAATGTAAACTATCATTTAATTGTATAATCTTGGTGGCTTAAACCTCCCATATCAAGTACTGACTTGTGCTTGAGCATTGTTAGGCATATTTTGATTTGACAAACAAAAATACTGTCAGAACAAGATATACCTATCAGAAAATTCCTTTAATAACCCGAAGGACAGCCCTTCAGCTCCAACCTGCATGAGAATATTCATGAGAAATAATTGTTGAATCCACTTATTCAAGCAGTAAAAAAAAAATTATCTCGCTTCTCTCTTCTTTTTATCCTCTTTTTTGGCCAGTAAGAAATATGAATCCTGCTCCTACAGCATATTCAAATATCTTCTAAATTTTATCCCATAATTTGCTGCAATATTTTTTTTCAAACTCTCCCTCCTTCCTCACTTTTTAATCCTAAAATGATGAAAACGAAAAATTGGCATTTTGTGTACTTGATGGTTCTTGGTAATCAGTTTATTGACATTTACTAAAATTTAGAGCACTATGTTAGAGATTTCTCATTTTCCAGTGGTGCACAGGAAATCATTCATTCTTTATCTTTACCTCAGCTTTTGTGTTCTCAGACAACATAGGCAAATTATAGCTGCGTATCTTTGATCCTAGATTCTGATCTAATAGAACATTCGTAATTTTCAAGTTATTTGCAAATAAGCCAGGTATGATGCCTCCATGCAGAAATTGGATTCCCTTTGCCACACCAATTGCTGCACTAATCCTTTGTGTCCAGCTAAGCTTTTCACCATCCACCCCATCTACAGAAGTGTCATTGAGAAAAAAAATTCTGAATTTGGTAATGTGCTACTCAATACGAGATAATATATACTGGCCGGTATTGTGCCTGTACCACATCGACCACATTTTTTACCCTTTGTTTCTGTTGCCTTTTCTTTCTTGGCTCTTTTTTACCCTTTGTTTCTCGAGGTAAAATAGTATTCTACCATCACTTCTTTTATCTATGCCAGTACTGTACCAGTTCCACATAAAACTAGGTTATGTTCTTAATTTTCACAATTCAAGAACCGAGGCAGGGTTAAAAGTTTGGTTGTATTTTATTCCTAGTGGACTTAACAATCCACTGTTTTTCCTTTCTATGATTGTTCCCAAATGAAGAGCTTTTCACAAATTTCTTTAAGAAGAAAGATGAATGAACTTACGAGAAATTTTGCTTCTTAAGTCTCCATTTGGCACATATTCAAATAAAAGAAATAATTGCGTGACGGTAGAGTCTTCTAGATTGTACTCAATGCAGTGCCCTAAAGCGCTCACTAAATGACGGTGCCTTAGCTTTGAAATTGTCTCTATGTGGTGGTTGAAATTTTGTGTTGTTTGACCCTTTTTAACCTTTATACACCTTATTGTCACCAAGGTACCATTGCTAAGCCTTCCTTGGTACATCTGTCAAAAGAATAACACTATTTGTTATAAGCAACATGCCTTTGCATAAAATAGGTGTTGGTGCTGTAAGACCTTAAACATCCAACAAACAGTCCTTTATGCCCAGTTTGTGGACAATCAAAACAAATCTCGACAATTTTACAAACATGTAGGATATTTTAGGTACTTTTGAGGACCAAACTACAATTGTCAAATTATTTTTTGTTTCTTCTCATCATTTCTGGCTTACTGAGGGATGTTGTTATCTAAATGACACCAACTAAAATAATGTCAACTAAACTGCATATAAAGTATCTAATCTAAAATAGAAGAAAAATTTGAACCTGGCCATAGGAATCTTCTCCCAGTAAATTAGATTTTTCAAAATTGCTTGTAGCGGCTTCAAGATCCACCAAAGAAAAAGATCTGTATGAGGGAATACCTAGTGCTCCAAGCTTCGCGGTCTGAGAAATATATCCTTTGAACAAGGGGAAAAAATGTCAAAAAAAAAACGATGAAAGCAATTGATGGAAATGAGCGAAGGTAAAAAAAAAAATGATATTAAAATTAGGTTTTTACTGGGAAAACTTCTGGTGGAGTAAGATAAGTTGCAATATGTATGATCAACACAACCATGTTACCAGTATTTTCTGGACTTACATTGTTAAATGTAAACATTTGCACAGATTTCAAATATGAGAGTTAGAAAGAAAATACCATACTTGCATCAGTTAGCATCTTAGAAGGATAAGCACTAGAAGCATGCTCAACTAATCGTCTTGGAGCTCTCTTTGACGCCTTTCTCGCATTCTTTCTCCTAAGTGCAAAAAAGACCAAAATAGCCCCAAGCAACACACCCAAAACAACAGCACCCACTATGCCAAGTGCAACACCGGTCTTCTTCTTCTTCTCTGTGTTTCCTTCCTTTCGAGGTGTTATAATGCCGACTGCCAGTGCCTGGTTCTGACAAAAAACCGACGGGTTTTGCTTACCGGCACTGCTTTGTGTGCCACGTAAACAATTTCCCGAATAAAGAACAGCCTTCGAGTGTTGGTTATTCGGATCCAAACATGCTGGTACATTCCCACTCAAAAGATTTTCTGACAAATCAACAAATTCCAACCCCTCATTGCATGACACGTTTCTCCCAAGTGTACCAGTAAACCTATTTCCTCTTATGCTGATGTACTTGATTGCCGGTAAAGATAGCAATGATGGAGCAAACGGACCCACGAACCTGTTAGAAGATATGTCAAGATGTTCTAGAAGGTAAAAAGTACCCACTTCAAGCGGCAAACCTCCTGAAAATTTATTCCCTTTCAGCACGACTGTGATTATTCTCCTTCCCAATTTTGGAAAATTTGGACCAAGTGAATTATTCTCAAAATCTAACATCTGTAAGTTCTTCAACCCCGTTAGATCTGGCACATCTCCCGATAGATTGTTCGAAGAAAGTGTTAAGGACCGAAGAGATGTAATACTACCAATTGAATCAGGTAAGTTCCCATCCAATGTGTTATTTCTTAGACTTAAAACAGCAAGAAGAGGTAAATTAGTCAACCAATCAGGTACTTGCCCACTAAACATGTTATAATCCAAAATCATGGTTTGTAGATTGCTTAATCTGGAGATTTCATGAGGAATTGCACCAAAGAAGTAATTCGAGGAAATGTTTATGATTTCTAGGTTTGACAGCCGTGATATCTTTGCTGGCAGTGGGCCCCACAAGCCAAGGGAGGTCAGAGTTAGGACCTTCAGGTCCGGCAGTCTCGTCAGAGTAGTGAAAAAGGAATCCATGGAGAAGGTTTTAGGAAGGGGAGGTGTGCCTTCATTGCCTATTTTTGAAAAAAAAATTGTTGGGGTGAAATATCATTGAATGATTATCAAATTTGAAGTTGGCAAATAAATAATTGTTATGAAGTTGAAATTGGTTTTCTTAAACCCTAGTTTATTTGGCTTTAAAATTCGATATTTAATAGCTGATTTTTTTAAATCAAGTGTTAATATCACAAGTAAACGTACAATGACTTGACAATATACACCGAATGCCAAAATTGAACTTAAAAATTGGAATTGGCAAAAAGAAGAATTACAAAATCACCAAATTAATCTACAACAAGGTTAAAAAAAATATTATGTTACAAAAATCTAACATCTCCTAGTGACTTTCATCACTCTTCCCATTTCCTTTCTTTTCTTCTTTTCTTTATCTGTGTTGCAACTGACAACAAGAACAAAAAATATACCTATTATGTGGAGTTGGGTCACACTGTCTTGATAGCATACAACACTTGCTGATGCATTTTGAGGAGCTCCATAGCAGAAGTCAGTGTACTCATGCCATTGGCTGAGAACAGAGGGGTAGTTCAGTAGGTGTTGGATTCTGAGCAGAGACCATGATTGGGAGGATTGAAGTTGAGTTGTGTGTGGAATCAAGAGAAGAAATGTAGAGATGAGGGTTATTTGGTAATAAAGGTGGTAGCTTTGAGTAGCCATTTTCCTTTTTGCTATCTCTATCTCCTGTGAAATTGAATTTGTAGCAAGCAATCTGTCACAACATCTGAAGAACAGAAACTCTTAACATTCTATAAAAGATAGTAAAGTTGATAGTTAAGTACAGAATTACAGACCTGAACTGGTGTAGTACACAATGTAGACAGAGAGATGAAGAAAGGAAGAGAAGAGAGATGCTAAATTTCAGGGCTATTCTTCATTGCTTCAGTTTGAGTCCAGAAAAGAAAAATAATCTAATCAGTGCAACAAGCCAACAAACGAAAAAAGCCAAAACCCAAAAAGGATGGTTTGCTCATTTGCTCATTTGTCTCTCTCTCTCTTTCACGGGTTAACAAAAGTTGGAAGAAAATGCCAAAAAATCTCTCCAAAAGTGTAGCTGGAAATTGGGACGGTGGGAAAAGGACAATAGAATTATAGATGGGGAATGTAATGCAAGCACAGTTTTCTTCTTTATTTTATTTTGTTGTTGAATGAAATGCAATTAAAATGAATTAGATATTATTATAAAGGAGTTAGACGACAGGAGACAGGCAGACATTTTCTGTTGATTTCTTCAGGGAGTAATTAATTGCTTCTTTAATTCTCATTTTTAAGTAGTAATATTTTTCAAGAGGAATTAATCCCACAGTAATTTTTCAAGATAGAATAATACAGAGAGCAATAGTATATATGGGAATTAAGAGGGCTGCACAAAAATTTCATAGTTCGTGATTCGATTCGAGTTTGATTCGAAAAAGTTCATAAAAAATTTGATTCGAAATTAATTCAAACCAAACTCAGACTGGACCTGGTTCGTTCGAAATAGGTTCGCAAACTATTCTAATTTGAATCTCAAAGTAACGTGAACTGTTGATTTCCGTTGATGACTTAAAAGTTAAAACATAAGCCCCTCAGCCATAAGCCTATAAGTAATAACTCGTAAGTTGTAATCCTCGCTCACAATTCTGAAATCCTAAATGATTTTCAACTCTTGCTCTCGGCGACTACGATCACTCTTTCTTGTTGTAAAAAAATTTGTAAAATATTAGAAATTGAGTTCGTAAAAAATTCTATCCAAATATTATATTCTTTTCGGGGAAACTTCTACTTACTTGAAAATGCATTGCTTAATATTTTGGCAAAATTTAAGAATATAACATTATTTATCAAAATATCAAGGTACACTAAAGTAGAAACGCAGTGCATAAACATTATTTTTGGGATATGGTACATTGCAAATTAAAGAGACCATTTTAATTTGGAACGACGACTTCGCTGCTCTCCAAATAGGAAAGCACGATCCTGCTATTCAAATTTCAGTCGTTCAATTTTGAATTGTGAACTGTTGAGATTTGAATAGCAGGGTCTTGCTTTCCTATTTGGAGAGCAGCAAAGTCGGATCCTTTTAATTTGCATTCATATTTGCGGTTTCAAAATCCAAACAGTTGATATAAACTGATCCTTTTAAGTCGGATCTGCTGTTTTTCAAATAGGAGAGTAAGACCATGTTATTTTAATTTTAGTTGTTAAATTTTTCATATGTGAATTTCAATACAGATGAACATTTGAAATTAAAATAAAAGTCCTACTCCTTATTTGAGGAGTAGTAGAGTCAGAACCTGTGGGGTGTGGGGCATAGTAATAAGATCTGTGAATTATTCGTGAATAATTTATTTTTTTTGTGATGTCGAACCGAACATCGAATTATTCGGTTGACCGAACTTTGACATAATAATTCATAAATTTTACGAATTTTTTCCGAATTTTTCCCATAATATTTTTTTTTTGCTCCCTTACAAGACTGAGATCTCTGATCTGAATAATACTGAATCATTCCCGAATTATACCCGAATCACGAATTTTTGACCTCGCTAAACTGAACTCAAATAATTCATTTGTTAGTATGTTGTGGGGTTGCCACTTGCCAGGTTGAGTGAGGAATCGAGATCATCTGAGACGGACACAGAACGTGTATCAGTATAGCGAATCACAACACACTCAGGCTTCCTACAAATTAAGTACCAACGCAGTACACAATGTATATATATATGTTCCCACAAAACTGAATTAATGAGGGAGACCAACATAACATAATTAAGATGAGAAAATGGCTCTGATTCTCTCTCTCTCTCTCTCCCACTAGCCAGTGGCCACTGAGTGCGTCGATTTGTGGTTGTTGGGGTGTCAGTACTTGCTAACGTGCCTATTTGACCGTTGGCTTCGCGCCATTATTACGCTACATGAAACTAATCCTTGTATTAAATTCATTTTACTGTGTATGCTTGTCCTCAGTACTCAGTACTGTACTGTGCATCTACAGTAGGGGTGAGTAAATCGCTCATAACTCGTAACTCGCTCATAACTCGCTCACTAAAAACTCGTTAAGAACTCGCTCATTAACAACTCGCTCATTAACGACTCGCTCATTAGCGCTCATTAACTAAATGAGCCGAGCATGAGCATACCTCAACTCGCTCATAACTCGCTCATTAAGAATCTGTCACATCTAATCCTGCCATATTTAATCCCAATTTCTTAAATTAATATTAAAACTAAATAAATAAAAAATTCCAAACCTACTTATTACGCTCCAGAGTCCAGACTAAAGTTGAAATTAAATTTGCTCCAGCAGCCCAGTGAGTCTAAATTGCCTAAAGTCCGGTGTCCAATCAAAGATTCTAAATTACTGTGCTTGTTGGCTTGTATTTTTTTATTTATATAATTATGCAATACTGTTTCATGCTTGTTTTTTTTATTATTGTTTTAATAATATAAATTTATGTCACAACTCACAAGAAGATAGCTCCGAGGATGTGACATGTGGGACCGGTGAGACTGAGAACCGATAAGAAGATAGTTGTTTGATTTTGTTAAATTTGCTTATGGATAATTTTTGTTAAATTATGTAATGTTTAATTAGATTGGATTATGACAATTTATTAAATTCTATAAATGAAAATTAGTTTTTGAAAATTAGGTTTTGAATTCTTAAATTACTCATAATTCGTGACTAGCTCAATTGCTCATAACTCGCTCATTAACAACCCGCTCATTAATAACTCGCTCATTAACAACTCGCTCATTAACAACTCGCTCATTAGCGCTCATTAACTAAATGAGCCGAGCATGAGCATACCCCAACTCGCTCATGCTCGCTCATTAATCAGCCCTAATCTACAGTGCTAAGCTGCAATGGCTTTGACGTGTCATCAACTGTCCGATTTTATAAAGGATTTTGATAGAGCATTAAAACTTACATTTGTTACAATTAATTAATTTCATGGCCGTTCTAATGCAAGGATACATCCATCAAGGCGTTGCAATTAATTAATTTCATGGCTCGATGGTGACTCACGACTGACTCGCTCGCTAATAGCTTGTTCGTTACTAGTTCAAGCTGATTAGTTTAAATTTATATGGAATTTGTACTCCTAACTGGGGCCTAGCTTGCTCACCATCTCGGTTAGATATTAATTTGTGAATTTGTATGAATTTGTGTGTATTTTATACCGTCCAGTCTAGTCCATGTTGGTTCAGCTCAGTCCAAAAAAATTGTAGAATTTATCTTCTTCTTAAAACAAGATTCAATCAAACTCAACGAGCTAACTCGTCAGCTCAATCGTGACGATTTCAATTTAAGATTCCAGCTCGGACTTCTAAAATTAACATGCTTGTGACGCAGATCAGCTAGCTCGTAATAAGTTCAAATTGAATGCAGCTCGTGACGAACCAACTCGTTGCCACTCCTACATCGATCTGGTCACATTTAGTCTTATCACAGTAACTTTTTTTTGTCCATATATCGTTGTCACTCGTTTAATTAGATGTATTTTTTATATGTTTATATGTTGTAATTGCATATTTACTTTTACTCAGGGGTAAGATCTAAAGGTACAAAATGAGGTTAATGTTCCTTGTTCTTATTTCATATCATATATTATCATGCATTTTGGTAACTTTATTATGAGAATCGTTCTTTTTATCTCCATATTTATATATAATATTGTTCATGTGATTACACGGTTCGAAAAAATGATCGTAATTAAATAGCTCGTTCAATTGATCATCTCATTATTATAAGAAGAAAATGTTTTTTTTTTTAAACTCTTTCATTGCTCTTTTTTGTGTTCACCATGAGAACATTTTTTCGAACTTGTTCGTAGCTATATCTTCAACTATATATATGACTTATCTTTGAATTATTATGTGTGACTCAAATAGCCATCAGCAGCATGAGATTTGTCACTTGGATATGTGTTTCTATAAATTTAGAGAAGAAAAACAATTATGTATGGCTGGTTGTTTATGAAAATCAGAAAAGTATACTTGACATTAATTTAAAGAAATTATGTATCTGCATTGATCTAAATTTCAGAATTTCATCTGAGACTGAGAGAGACATAATTTATATATTTAGGAGTTGGAGGATCTTGTGACGGAGGGAGAATTAATAAAAAGTTGATGTAGGGTCTACATGAAATTTTTTTTTTTTTAGATATAGAACCGGACAGGAGAGTGTGACAAAAAGAGCCAATTTTTCGAAGGTACAGGTGGAGAACTTGTATTAGCAGAGAAGAGAGACAGATGTAGATGTAGGTCACATGGTAGCTACAGGCGTACGTACCGGAGGTGCCTTACATTACATGTGTATACATGATAGCATTAGCATCCAATGTCATAAATTCTGCTACAGCAGATTGGGACTCGTGTCGCCATTGCATCAAATTTTCAGCATAGACCTGTGCGGTTGCCTCGGAGTCTTAACTAAAACTTAGCCACCACACCTAATGAGCTGGCTCGGGCCGAGCTTAGTCTTAGCTCAGCTCGTTAATTCTGGACCGAGTTGTTAGTGAACCAGCTCGTTAATAGCTCGTGAGCTAAAATCTCAGTTCAAACTCGTGACGAGCCAGCTCACGAGCTACGAACTGGCTCATTGGGTTTGGTTGGACCTTGTTTTAAGAAGAAAATAAATTTTACAAATCTTTTTTGACCGAACTGGACCAAACTTGATAGTATAAAATACACACAAATTCACAAATATTCACAAATTGATGCCTAGCCGAGCTGGCGAGCGAGCTAGGCCCCAACTCAAACTCGTTAATTTTGGTCTGAGCTGTTAGCGAGCCAGCTCGTTAACAACTAGGTCCACTATCGAACGAGCTGTTACCGATCGAACCAGATGTGAGTCACGAGCAAGCCACGAGCTACGAGCTTTTTTGACAGCTCTAGCCACCATCACGTAGTTCCAATAACAACAAATTAAGGACCTGTTCGGACTCTAATTGGAAATGGACATTTGAAAATGGGTATGAGCACATAAATTGAAAAATACTGTTCATGTGCAGGGGCAGATTCAGAATTTTCATCAGGGTGGAGTACTAATCGGATTTAAATAGCTAATCAGGTTTAACCCATTAACTAGTCTGGTACTAGATAAAATACAATGAACATGATAAACATAACAAGCAATTTTTCATGAGTTTAAATAAAACTGAAAATTAATAAAAATTTGACACGTAATAATTTATGTTAAATATATTTTTTGTTGGAAGTTAGAACTAATAAATAGAGTATTATATCCAATTATCATTTGGCAATAATAACAAACAGAAACTTGATTAATATAATATATGTTTGGTCAATGCACAATCAATGTTTGAAGAAACTTAGTTATTACTTATTAGTTATCACTGGTTATTAGTGAATCACGTGTGGAAACAAAAATTCAGTTGAACAGTGGGGAGGCCGAACAAGCTCTAAGGATCTGTCGGCCTACATGCGGGAACGAAAATGAGTTGGACTTCAATTTGAACTGAATTTTATTGTATGGGGGGGACAAAAAATATAAAGTTGAACTGAATTTTATTGTGTATGTGGGACAGAAAATATAAACTTGAATTGAATTTTTTTTCTCCATGCGTACTATAATAGAGCTGAACAAGCCCTAATTGCCCAACACTATATTAGTATGTTTGGTTGGAATGAAAATAGGTTATTTTTTGAGTTAGATTATTCGAAATATCTTATTCGGTATTTGATTGGATTAAAATAGTTATAATAGTGAATCTAATCTTTTTTGTCTTATTAGAATAGACTATTTTTATAAATTTTAAGATTTAACTATTCTAGCTATTTTTATTTTACAACTAAACATAAAAATAATTTGAGAAGATGCTTAATCGAGGTAATATATGAATATGAATTTGTAGCCTTTTTTTGTTTTGTTTAACGAATTGAATGTTCAGAATATGCAGCCAGCCCATTTGGTTCAAATACGGCCCGAAAACCTCACTATTCAGGCCCAATACACTCCCAATGTATGATAAACGGTTTCAATTTCATGCTATTAACATGCAGGTTTATTGTCCCTTTGCATGCCAGTTTAACCGGGTGCGTATCCTCTGAGATATCTCAATTTTTGCGTGACTGACGTGTCCAGTGCCTATTTGGGAGAATGTAGGGGTAGTATTATTTGAACTTTGAGATTCGCACATAACGTATTTGAACGATCGAGATATTCCAAGAAGTCATGCAAAGTTTGAGATATCTCAGAGGATGCGAATTCAGTTTAACCCTATGCTCCTGATCACATCAAAACATAAATCTTTGTGAACTAAATTCATCAAGTACATTGATTGAGCAGATCCGACTTCGCTGCTCTTCAAACTCTAAACTCTAAACCTTAAATCCGCTGTTGAAATTCGTGCATGGAAAAATTCAACAGTTGAGATTCAAATAACAGGATCCTGCTCTCCTATTTGAAGAGCAGCGGAGTCGGTTCCTCATTAAGCATATCACAAATTTACTGAAACCTTCAAAACCCATGCAGTGAAGTTTATATTTTACATGTGTGAAGCATTCAATATTCAGCCTAAAACAACCTTTCCTTTCCAAATAAAAAGGATAAAGAAGACAAAAGGACAAAGGAAGAAAATATGGGCCTTGATTTTCCTGCGTCTGTTCATCCAAAGCGGACATTATACAACTGCAACAGAGATCAATGAGTTAGCATAATGTTTTATTATATCTGAAATGTCAGAATTATGATAACCGAGCATTTACCTCATTTTTTTTTTCATTAATACACTTACAAATAGCACAGATTTATAATTCAATGGAGAGGGTTCACAAATCCCTTGTGTAAATCAAAGCAGTTCAGTTTTTCTTCCTTTTGAATAATTCTTTGGTACATCAATATGATATCTTTGAAAATATCATTCAATAAACTTATCAATCATGTGTTATCGATTATTCAGGCTGTGCATCTAATTTGGCCTATTTCACAGCCCATCTGACCATTTTATCAAACATTATGAAAATTCTAAAAGTTTAGTTTTGAAAGCTTTCTGATGACTTACCAAATATATCCAAATTGAACCAAAATTGGTACAAAACTATATCTGTAAAAAGGAGAACATATTAACCATTACCCGTATCATTCTAATTTCGACAATTTTTTAGGATAGTTCTTACAAAATGGGATGTCCTAAAACATAATGTACGCTAGAAGTACTTGTTTATTTTACACTTTTGCCCTTCTATTTTATAGAGGTCAGTAGAGGTAAGAGTAATAGTTTTTTTTTTTGTTTTAGGTTATAAGAGTAATAATATTACAGATACATTAAAAGCCTATGCTGAAAAAAAAACTGCTGACTAAAGTCACAGGATTGTTGAATTTAGAAATGGTACGAGTAGCAAATTCTTCCATAAAAGTAATGATCATCTGCATATATATAATAAAGAACAAAATTTTATCTCAATAATGGTTTAAAACCCATAGTTACTCCAAGATTTTGCAATATTAAACTTGAAACTATATCATCCATGAAAATGTGCCACATTTTCCATATTTCCAAAAATGTTATTCAACTTGATGGATATAGATAACTAAGTAGATAAAAAATAACTGTGTTGTGCTATTTCCAAAAACGGATAGTGTACTTTAGGTTCCCTCCAACCTATGTTACCCCGATACTCCATCTAGGGTCTTGTATCTGTTTCGGGTGCGTATCGGATACGGATGCGCACCGGATACGCACCCGATACGTGTCTGATACGCCAGCCGGTGTATCGAATTACGTGGCATATTCTTAACCTTCCGATACGGTCTCCGATACACATTGAAACGAACCGATACAACTGGATATGCATCTGGATACGTCTGGAACCGGTGATGCGCCCGTGAACTGCGCTCGTGAGCCATGAACCGCAAACGCGCAAATGTGCTATTTTCAGCCTTTAGCATGAATCGAACCTGAGAAGTTCGGTTAAGCATAAAAACTTTTAACCACTACACTAGAGTGTCATATGTGAATTGAAACAAGTAACTATGGTATTTAGTTTATACTTAGGTTAAGCCTTTCATGTTTTGTTCAAATTTGATTTAAACTGTGATTATCTCAATACAATATATAAAATTATATAAAATTATATATATATAATAGGCGTATCGTATCAGTGCCGTATCCGTATTGTATCGATACGATAAGATACCTGTATTTCAAGATCTGAGATAGCAGGTTAAAAAAAAAAAAAAACAGTATCCCCAATTCCATTGCATTGAAAAAGGAATTTAAAAATTCTTAACTAATAATTTGAACGTAGACATTTCTACAGCTTATTGTTTCAAATATGATCATTACCTGGATCCCTAGCTGCAACTCTTTGAAGAAGATCCCTAATTTCTCGCAGTCTCGCTTCGATAAGATGAGCTCTCACCGCATCCATGACAGCGACCACCTTCCTCAGCCGCTCTCTCTCGGCAAGCGACTCCTCCAGTCGTCGCAACAGCTCGGCGGCGCGCTCGCGCTCCCGACGCAGCGCCTCCACCGATGCCGCTAGCCTAGCCCTAGTCGCAGCTAGCTCCTCCTCCGCCTCCGCGACGCGCCTCAGCGGGGCGTCTGTCGAAGAAGTCCGGGAGAAATGAGGCGGGTCCTGACCCTTGCACATGGCTGATCGACGACTGAACCAACGGCGTTGAGATCGGTAGAACTAAAAGACTGGAAAAGGTCGCGGCGCTGGGAGCACAGAACAATATTCCGTGAAAGATGACATGTGGTCCCCGGAGGATCCGTATCATCTAATAGAGGATGCGCATCACTTTACGGTTTGAGATTAAATCTCAGCCGGTTTGAGATTCGGGGGAAATTAGGGGGCAGTATTATTGGACTTTAAGATTCGTGCGAAGTAAAAAGAATGGTCCAGATCTACTAAAAAAGAATCATTCTATAAAAAATTTCTGTTTGCGGTACGACACTGGATACGAATTCGTCCCCGGAAGCATTTGTTGGGTTAACATGGTTTAACGATATATTTCCTCTAAAATTAGGGAGAATTTCAATGTATATCTCAAAAATTTCAATATTACATATTTATCTCTCCAAAATCAATAATCACATATTTATTCTTGAAAATTATAAAAACTCACGTATTTATACATTCCATCATATTTTATATTATTTTTTTTATTTATTCTCATTTTATCATTCTTCTACTTTGCCTTCTAAGACTGGTATTTTTGTCTTTTCAAAAAGCTTTTGAATATTTTTTTCTTCTTCTCGGTGACTTCTATTTTCTCTTCTAAACACGTTGTTTTTTTCTGCGCTCATGGGTTAGTATATCATTTTCAAAAGTTTCCACATTTACACATCATTTATTGAATAAAAACTCTGCCTCCCTTCTGACTGGTACAACATACCAGTACTAGTTCATAAACATTGGAAATATAAAATCACTGGTAACCCCTTCTAACTGGTACCACAAATCGGTATCAGTCTCTAAAAAGAAAACTCAAATAGACTAAAGAGAGAAATAAATGAAAGGTACAATGGTCCACATATTATTAATTAATATCGTAAATAAATTTTAGAGTTTTAAAAAATACTATTTAATTATTTTTTTGGAGATATTTGATATATTATAAAGTCAGATTGGACAAATATTTGAGTTATTACAATTTTTAAAAATAAATATGTAATTATTGATTTTAGAGAGATTAATGTGTAATATTGAAACTTTTGAGAGATGCATTCGAAATTCGCCCTTAAATAAATTATTTTGGTCCTGAATTTTTTTAGCACATCATTAGTTGCTGATCTAATTGCTAGATATTACTTTCCTCCATTATCCGACAATAATTTAAAAAATATATATATAGTTCCTCAAATAATCATGTCACAATTCGCACGTATTACTACCATAATTATTATATGAAGACCACGATGGAAATAAATATTCTTTATATAAAATATTGTAAGTTGATAATATTGACAATTTTTCAAAATAAAACTTAAAATTTGAAATCGAACATCGTAATTATAATTTAAATTATTCACATACCATTAATATAAAATATGATGAGATTTAAGACAAATGATCAGTGTATATCAAGTAACATAAATTGTAAGTGTTCGAAATTAATTAGCGATTATTGATACAAATAATACTTAAGTTGAATGAAATTCGATTGTTAAGCTGTCTATAAGTCCAATAACATAAAATTACTTTTTATTTTAAAATTTTATTTGATTATTTTAAATAATAATATCAAAATTGTTTTAAAAAAATATGAAATGCATGCAACATAATCCAACGGTGCTAAATTAATATAACATGATTTATCTAAGGAAACCAAAAATAAATACAAGTATCAAATTCTCTCAAGTTTGGAATTTCTAGTACGCACTTTGTTGCACCGATTTTTTTATTAATAGGAAAAATAAAATAAATTGAAATCTAAGAAGAACGTTATGGTTTATAACGTTCAGTTAATCTGACTGAATAATCGCTAATTAACCAAAAAAAATATTGTAGCTGGCCGTTATGGACGATAAAGGCCAGCTACAGTTTTTTTTTTTTTTTTTTTACTTCGGTTCTATAACGGTATGGTCGGGAAAAATCACTATAGCTAGTAGGACCATAACATCTCGATACAGTATTTTTTTTATTAAATTGCGATTATCCAATCAGATTAACTGAACGTTATGGTATATATCGTTCAGCTACAGTGTGCTGGACGTTATAAATTATAATGATCTTCTTAGATTTTGAAATTCACCGAAGTCATTCCTTATTATCTTTATTTTTTTATTTATCTTCTCATTAATAAAAAAAATCGGCTTTGTGAACAAGTGAACTATAATTCTTTTATCACAAGTTTGTAGTCCAAGGTGACCGTATTTGAAGCTTTGGCAGTCATATACATGAATATTTGTTAGAGGAGGGATCTACTTGCATTATTTTATTTTTTAGTGAAACTAAATTACGCCATTTATTTTTAAAGTTTTGAAAATTCAAATAGTTGATCCAAACCGTTCAACATGATCTCCATATTAAAATGTGCTTAGAGACCAAATTTTATATATATATATATATATTTTTTACTATTTATTAAGTATTTTACAAAATCGTTGTTTTCATATCATTGAATTTTTGTACCCATCTTAATAAATAGTAAAAAAAGTTCAAAAAAATATAAAATTTCATCTGTAAGTACATTTTAATATATCTAACGTGTTGAACGGTTTGGATCAAATGTTTGAACTTTAAAAATATAGAGTGTAATTCGGTGTTACCAAAAAATAGTGTAAGTTGATCCCTCCTCTATTTGTTAATATAAAAAATAAGAAATTTATGTTGAAGCTTGAGCGCAGTGGTAGAGCCAGAATAACTAGTAGGATGAGGAAAAAGTTTTCAGCGAGACATAATTTTATAATTATTTTTAATAATAACTACATTTTTATAAAATTTTATGAGAAAAAGATAAAATAAAATAAAATAAAAGTATATTTTGAGGAAAAAATTTAGAGATAGGAAATTTTTTATAATTTTTAAAGCTTAAAAATAATTCTTTAATTTTTTAAAATAAACATAAAAATAGAAGTGTATTTTCTAAATTTTTTTAGTCAGGAGAGATAAGTATTCACTTCTCACCTTTGATTCCACTTCACAACGTGAGAGTTCTATGTTGTTTTTATAATAATGACAACATTTGTTATGATATAAATGGCTAGAGTATGAATATCAAACGGTAGAGAGAGATTTCGTATCCTCTGCATTAACTCAAAAGGGAATCTTTTGAGTTAATGTATCTTATCTGGACCATTCGATTTGCTTTAAGATCTGTGCAGACTATATTTGCACTAATATTAAAGGATCCCTTGTTAAAATTAGACGGCCGGATTTGTTCTATTTAAAATCGGGCGGTCAAAATGAATTAACTCAAAAAATTCTCTTTTTAGTTAACGCAGAGGATACGTGTTCGTAGAAAAATGCAGTGGATCCATCCGACAAAGGCATGCCCACATAGAGAAGAGTTTGTATCCTCTAAGATA
The DNA here is from genome assembly GCA_964058825.1 of Carex arenaria. Classification (NCBI taxonomy): domain Eukaryota; kingdom Viridiplantae; phylum Streptophyta; class Magnoliopsida; order Poales; family Cyperaceae; genus Carex; species Carex arenaria. Next base: position 44,765 of record CAXKVW010000150.1, read on the forward strand.
TCTCAATTTTTGCTTGACCGACGTGTCCGGTGCCTATTTGGGGTCAGCATAGGGAGCCAGTATTATTTGGGCTTTGAGATTCGTGCAGAACTATCTGAACGATTGAGATATTCCAAAAAGTCACGCAAAGTTTGAGATATCTCAGAGGATGCGAATTCCACAGAGAATGAAGTAGATATGATATCTATTAGACTTATTTTTGGATTCAATGAGCTACATGACAGTTCTATCTGCTTTTAGACCTGTGTGGCTGTGTACATGAAAATTGAAAAAGATACACAAATTTTAGAACTAAACGCACGTATCTTAAAAGCAGATCAAATGGTAATTAAACTCATCAAACCAAAGTAGACTTAATGTCCATCAGGCTTTCTCTCAGGTGACACGCACACATGGGAATGGAGGTCCGAGTGCGTATACTCTGAGATATCTCATTTTTTGTGTGACCGATGTGTTCGGTGCACTATTCGGGAATAGCGCAGGGCCCAGTATTATTTGTACTTTGATATTCGTGCAAAACTATTTAAACGGTTAAGATTTTTCCTAAAGTCCCGCAAAGTTTGAGATATCTCAGAGATGCGATTCATGGAGGTCCTCGGACACAGCCAATAATAATGTGACACGTGTTGGATGTTTAAATTGGCAAGTTCGGGTTTCAGAAATGTGCTAATAGGGATTTAATTTAATGCGAATATTATCCAGAATCTTGTTACAAGTTGCAACTCCTTACACGGGAATATCAGGTTGGAGTAGTTGGTACGTAAAAGAGGTACCTACCAGGACACCGAATCCAGATCTAACTCAATTTTTGAATTTAAATCGGAATAGTCTGATTTGAGATGAACGTACGAGATGAAGCACCGAATTCGAGATGGATCGTGTAAGATGGAATGTCAGATTCGAATCAAACGGTCCGATTTAAAACCCAAAAGTTAGATTACTTTAGAAGATCTGGACCACAGGGCACCAACCCCAGCACACTCTTCACTTCCCAACGTCTCTAATAAATTTTGATCATGTATCAGTTAACAAGGAGACAAATCGGAACCGAATCTCTTGTTCTCGTGTGCAGAAAATTCATATTTTTAAAGTTACTGACACGTGAGTCAGAATTGAATCTAGAGCAAAATTATATCTAATATTTAAATGTTAAAATCCACTCTGGATCCACGTATCAGTGACTTTTGAAGTATGAATTTCCTGCCCACAGAAAGACAAGGTGACCCGGTTCCAGACAAAGCGATTTTATTTGTATAAAGATGAGATACGCCATTAAATTTTAAATATCTATGAGGAATTGTTATCATCAAGAGATCAAGAGGTGTATTGACTTGTAAAAGTGCAGTTTTACAAGTCATTTACTTTTTAGATTGATCATATTCGAAAGCTACCTTTTGTAGAAATAAGAAAACTCTCAATATTTGACTATTATAGCAACTATCAAAAATTGAAAATTGAATTCCAAAATCAGAGACAAGAATATATATTCTTTTTCTTGCCTAGCATAAGCCTGGTGATAGCTTCCTCTGATGTAGTAAAATTTCCTGCTATAAATGTTTTTAGGCATATTTAGTAAAATTTCCTGCTATAAATGTTTTTAGGCATATTTTTTTAAATTTAAATCTGCTGAAATACGAGATTTTCTGAAATCTTTGAAATCCGAGATTTCAGTCGTTCAACTTTTTCTATGCACGCATCTCGGAACAGCTAGATTTTCACGCACGTATCTCAGAACAATTCGATAATTGGATCCAGATTGTAGGAATTTTAAAAACACTGTTCGTTTATCTCGGATTTCAGTAGATTCGGATCCTATTTTCTGTGACTACTTTGATTGCTTTTAAAACATTTTAGCACTTTTTCCTATGCCGTCGTTATTAGTGGAGCCAAATTGAATAGATACTTATTTTTCAGCGTAGAGCTTGAGCTAATAAATTAAGGTGTTGAAATATAATTTTTTCTTTTCAATTAAATCACGTCAGCTTCGTTATACATCTAATTTGGAAGGACAAAAACGATAAATTTTTAACATATAATTATAATATCTAGATTCAAACTTTAAGAAAATAAAATTAGTCCTTCAAATATTTCGAGGTACCCCTCTATTTATTGTTCATTTTGGCAAGGTTGTATTTGTCATGGACCTTCAGGGGCGGACCCACACAGCAACCCCTTCTGAATTTTAAGTTTTAGTAGAGATCAGAACGTTTTGACCGACTTTGTCCTCTTTGAAATTTGTTTGTCCTCTCTGAATGTTTGATTTGTAATTTGGGTTAAATTTAGGATTAAAATTAAAATAAATTTCACAAATTCTGATTTGTAATTAGAATTATAGGTTAAAACATCAGAAATTACAAGTCAGAGTATTAGAAAATATAAATTAAAGCATTGTTTTTTTATCAAGTGTCTAATTAGTTAATGAATTTAAATTTAATTAGTTATTTAAATCATATTTGTTTGCCTCCCGACAAAAATCCAGAATCCGCTCCTTAAGACCTTATGTTGCTTGTAGGAAAAAAAATCTGGGGTGGAGGCTAACCACAATCACAGAGCTTCCATGAGATTCTACGGTTGAGATTCATTGTCATTTAATAATCACAATTTGGTTGTACAGTTTTCCTTTTTTTTTTTTTTTTTTATTAATTTCTATGGATGATTCTGTTCTAGATCTTGGATTCGGTGAACACAACTTGGCATGTTGTCTCTTTCAGTGAAAAAGCAAAAAAGGAATGTGCTGTTTGAATCTTGATGATGTGATAGCACATGCTATTTAACCTCTAATAAAATTGTGATCATATTATTTTGAGAAGTAAGAGTGTGATGTGTTTAATAAGAGAAATTGGTGAGCATATTTTTAAAAGTCTATCATATTATTTTCAAATTGTTTACTCTATGAGTAATGCATGTATATGAAAGTTTTGAATTTATTTAGTACAAAGCTTAGTAAAAAAAAATGAACATTTTATAAATTATTTTATAAGTTATTTTATATATTCATTTTTCATTATTTTTTAGCCGCTTAATCTTTTACTGAATAAATTCGAAACTTCTAAAAAAAATTATGTACGTGCATCATTCATAAAGTAGATAGATTTCAACATTTTGAATTTGTCATTTGAAGACAATCCGTAAGTGTGCTCACCAACCTCTCTTGATAAACACATCCTACTTTATATCGTTCTATTGAAAACGAACGAATCAGTTCAGAAACTCTTAGAAGAAGACAAGGAAATCAAAAGTCGTTTATTGCTTGCATCACTGAATAAAGTGATGATCATATATAACTTGTGTGTCATGTGACGTGATTGTTTTTTATCATTTTAGTCACGTTACGCAAATTAACTCAGTTCCGTGACATCATGTCACACGACAAGTTACATAATCAATTTTTTTTAACATTATTTCTTAATTAAAATTTATTTTGTAACATTTTTTTGTTACATCTTGTTATTATTTTTTTTAACGAACTTAAATTAATAACCACGTCATGGCATGACCATACATGACGTGACTATTTGCATGACATGACAATCCTCTGCTATTTTAATCACATTACATAAAAAAAAATTAATCACAGAACTTGACGTTGATGTAATCAAGTCATGACATGTTAATCAGATCATATCACATTCTTTTTCTTCCCTGCTTATATCCACTCCTAAAAATAATTTAATTCTAAATCGTCCATACTCTGTAAAATTCGAAAAAAAGAAGAAGAAAAATGTCAGATAACAATATTGAATGGCCTAATCCAAATCCAATATTGAATTCTCTTTCAGGTAAGCGAAACCAGTTGAATAATGAGCTAGCTAATGTTTTCCGCTGAACTTTAGAAGTTTCTAGAAAAATGCATCTAAAATGAACAACACGAGTCGATAGCAGTTTGGGTCTGATGGGTTCTATAACCGTTTGATCTGCTTTAAGATCATGCACACGATTATTAAAGTAAATACGTACAGATATTAAAGCCATGCTCACAAATCTTAAAAGAAATTGGACAGTTATAGAACCCATCGACTCAGTTTGAGTCCGATGGGCAACAGACCCAAACTGCTCTTGCACGAGTCAGGAATCGGATCAGCTACTCCATGTGAGTAGGAAATTCTCGTTTTTAAAGTCAGTGCATGGTGGGTTTGGAGTGAGTTTTGATATTTAAATATTGAATATAGTTTTGTTCCGGATCCATTCTGAATCCATCCAGTAGTAATTTTAAGGACATAAATTTTCTATAAAATGACACTTTTAATTAGGCTTTACTGCAGGAGCGAATTTATTGTTAAGTTATAAATGCGTAATTGCGTAGTCATCTCGTAATTTAAAAAAAAAATCTAATCAGACGTATAAAATGAAATTTAATTTAATTATTTTTTATTTTTATACACTCTAGTTTTCTTATAAAATACTAAATATTTATCTGTAATTTAATGATTAAAATTTTATTTTGTGGTTGTAAAAACTAATATTTAAATTTCAAAAATCGCACATTATACATTTTATGTTTCATCTTCTCCAATTTAATTTTTTTAGTTCCAAAAAGATTCAGACATAAAAGAGGAAAACAATTTATTGCCTTCATATTCCGAACACCGGAGTTGTAGAATTATTATTTTTTAATTTTTAAAACCTTACTGGAAAACATTACTATTAAACAAAAAAATTTGCTATTTCTCTACAACCGATCAAGTTGACAATTTTGACAACCATAGAAATAATTTATAATATTGAATCCAATAGTTTGATATAATCAATATCTATGCATATGATACATAAAAAGTATTAAAATTAGATGCAAGTTCATATTCAACAAATGACATCAATTTATAAGACTTCATATTTTAACATTATTTGATCCAATATCAAATGTAAATTGTATAAAATTAATAATAAGTCTGTATTTTTCATTTTATAGATATTGTCAAATTGTCCATTGAACATATACTTAAAATTATCAATATGTAGGTTATTGGATTTTTTTTAAGGGGGAATTTCACGTATAACCCTCAAAAACTTCAAAACTACGTATTTCCCCCTCTAAAGTTTGAAATTACATATTCCCTCCTCTAAACTTCAAAAACTCACAAATTTACCCATTTTATTGTCTTTTATATTAAAACTCATTCTAAATCTATAAAATACCCATTTTACCCTTTATTGAAAATATGTAGATCTCATCAAACACAAATTATTTGAATTTGAAGGGTTTCTCTATCGTCCGATCCGTGCGCATCGCATTAAGACTTGTGTGCGTCTCTTCAATATTCGTGCTAATCTAACATGCACAAATCTTAAAGCTATTTCGACTAGCGTGTATCGCATTAAGATTTGTGCATGTTGCTTCAATATGTGTGTGTTTTGCATTAAGATTCGTGCTGATCTCGTGTGCACAGATCTAAAAGCAGTTCGGACGGTAGAGGAACCGTTCATATTCAAATTTGAGTATGATAAGATTTATACGCTTTTAATAAATGGTAAAATGGGTATTTTATAAATTTAGAATGAGTTTTAATATAAAAGACAATAAAATTGGTAAATTTGTGAGTTTTTGAAGTTTGGAGGGGGAAATATGTAATTTCAAATTTTAGAGGGGGTAATACGTAATTTTGAAAATTTTGAGGAGTATATGTGAAATTTCCCCTTTTTTTAAATAGAATAAATTTTAAATATTTTAACAGAACAAGCATCATTGGTTAGATTTTTATAAAAAACAAGAAATTACAATCGGTGGAGCTATTTACTATTAATTTTTGTGGTCAAATGAGTCATAAAATAGCTCCATCGATCTTTGTGCCTCCATTGGTGGAGTCGTTTTTTGTATATTCAAATTAATAGTGTTTGTTTTGTTAAAAATATTAAATATGGCTCTATTAAAAAAAATCAGGTTAATTACTCAGAGGCGACACTTTCTTCACCGACGATGATTTACGGCAACTTACTGTTCCTCTCTTTATGGTGATGTGGGTGTTTATGATTGGACAATTCTCTCTCTAGGATAAGCAATTCCGTCATTAAGAAAACCAAAACCAATCGGACATTGCCGCGTCAGGTGAACTGTCAAAGGATGTCAAAATTTGCAACACAGTTTCAAAATAAGGTTTACAGAATTTAGAAGAATTATCTTAACGCTGTTTCCTAAGAACTCAATTTAGTTATAAGTTAATTATATTATAATTCGATTGCATTAGATTAAATTAAGAAATATAGAATAAAGGGTAGCTGATTACAATACCCGCACTATAGTATTCGTACTGTATCTGTACCATAATTATCTGGGGAAACTGCAAAAACTCCAGCACTAAATTTTTTTTCTAAAATATTAATACTTATATAAGGAAATATTTATATCTGGATGAACAATTTTTACATAAATAATTATTTTCTTAATCCAAATTTTTAAACGTATTTGCATCATAAATACATGTGGAAGGGATGTATAACAGAAATAAAAACAACGAGAGGTATAATTTTACCTAATTTGAAAACAACGAGATGTATATAACATAAAAAACAGTATCCCATGATACACCAAATTTTGGGAAATGTGAAGAAGGATTCTTCTACAGCAATTATTTCTCATCTGACCAAACAAATTATAATTATATTTTTTATGCGTGGAAAAATATGTTTTTGACATTTCTCAACCAATTAGCCTTCTAAATAAATAATCAATTAGACTTATCTACAAAAGCCTCGCAATACTCGCAAAAGTCATCAATGGAAAAATATTAATAAACAAACTAATTGGAAGTTATTGAAAAAAAAATATTTTTTTGAGTTATGCGTAATGTAAAGGGATTGAATTTTTTTTTTGGAAATTTGTGTGCCTAATAAAAATAATTGATTAACCAAAAATAAAGTTTTATGGTGTCATTTTTGCATTTATTTAGCCAAATGCATGATGTCTTGGACAACTTATCTTCCCTTCTGATATTTAAATGCTATGATATTGCTACATTTACATGCATATTTTATAATTTTTCGAATTTATTTAGTATTAAATAAAGCGGTTAAATGTGCGAGTTTTTAAGTTAATTCTAATGTATTTATTTTTTAATATTTTTGATTCTAATGTATTTATTTTTTAATATTTTTGATCACTTGATTTTATACTAAAATAATTCGAAAATATAAAAAATTTGCATGTAAACATCTCACTCATAAAGTAAATCAGTTTAAACGATTTTGATTAGTTATTTGAAGTCTATTCAATCAGTTTTGGAGTTGGTATTATATGACACTGGTGTCATACTAGCCAGAATTTTGAAGAGTGAATCCTCTGAGGTAACAAAATATTTATGTTTAAATTTGGACCATCCGATCAGAATTCAGACCAATCCGGTCTGAGGTGAAACAAAGGTGACTCTTTTAATATTCGTGTAGATTCTGTTTGAAACAAATGTTTCTCGTGATTTTCTTTCCATAAAACAGATTGCTGAAAGCCTGAAATAATATAAATCGTTTCGATTCATTTATTTTAGATTGAACAAAAAAGTTACTAAGAACATTTACATCTCTGAAACTCTTGGAGTTTCTAATAACTGTTAACTGATTTTTAGAAATTTTAGATTCTCTGAGTTTCTAAATCTCTCTACATTTCTGAAATTAAAATAAGAGTTTTTTAATTGTCACATCAAGATTTAATTAAGATTAGAGTTTCTAAAGCTCCACCTCCACATTCCTGAAGTTAATTTCAGCGAATGATCTTGCCACACCAGAGTTTAAAAATGATTTCATATTACGAAACTATTAAACAAAGTTACTAAATAAGAAATCCATCTATATCTCTGAAACTAGTTTAGAAACTACAAGTCACCTACTCTAAAAACACACTTAAAAGGACCAGTATTCTCTGCGGAGTTTTGCAGTGCGGAGCTGATCAGACGGCCTAGATTTACTCTTAGCCGGTGAGTGCCCGGAATGATGGAGGGGCAGTATTAATTTTGCTTTGAGATTCATGCCAAAATCTTATTTGTCTGTCCGATCAAAACGAACGGACTAGATTAAAAGACCCACTCCGCAGGTAAAAGCTCTGCAGAGAATGTGATTCCCACTTATAGGCCATGTTTGGTTGTGGAGTAAGAGGTGGGTTAACTCTCTTACTCCACACTTAATCCACCAAACATGGAGTAAAATTGATGGAGTAAGGTGGAGTAAGATTTAAATTAATCTGGAGTAAGCTAATCCACCTAAAGAGGTGGATTAGCTTACTCCACGTCATGGGGCCCACTGTCATACACTATTTCTATTTTGTATTTTCTCTCTCTTCCTTAGACAGTAGACAACGATATTTCTAGGTTTTCTCCTTGGCGCGAACCTCCCACACCAGAAATTTTTTGCGCGCCAGACCTTGCCACACCTCGCCTCTCTCCGCGCAAAAGGCCGTCTTGCCTTTTTCCGACTCCTCGCCCTGCCGCGCAAGGGCCGTCTCTCCTTTTTCCGACTCCTCGCCCTGCCGCGCACCACCTCTTCAGGTTTTCTTAGTTCTTTCATCTCTCAAATAGTTTACTGTGGAAATTAAGTCTTGCTCCCTCTTAATTCATTTCCCGTCAAATCACAGTACTGAGATTTGAAATCAAAGTTTGAATTGACCTGAGATGAAAATCTCTCAAATATAGACTATGAACGAACTCAATAAATTAGGCCCTAGTTAAAAATATTGTTTGTGCCAAGATAAACGATTACATGAGAGTACTGAGATTAAAAAGTTTGAATTGTATTTTTATTTCTTGATTTGTGATTACACAAGATGATCTATATTTTCAATTGTATGCTAATTTTTTAACTTCAAATATTAATTTTAATTCTCGCAACCAAGTATTGTCTGTAGTCTATTTAACTTCAAGTATTAATTAAGATTTTGATCATTTCATTTATTTGTAGCCTTGATGATTTCATTTAATTCAAGTAAGATATGTATCTTCAATTAATCATTGGTATAGGTATTTGCATCATTATATATAGTGTTCAAGAGGTCAAAGAACAAATCTGAAAAAATAAAAAACAGATTAGTCTGTTTTATATCTTTATTTTTTTTCAACTTTGAAAAATTTGAACTCCAATGAAATTAGGCATGGAACCCTCCAGCAATTCTTTTAAAGGAAAAGGTAAGAAAAACAACAAGAAAGGTGATGGGGAAGCATCACAACTACGGAATTGAGCTCCGAATTGGAGCGTGGAACAAACCAAGCTGATGCTAAATTTGGTGAGGGAAGAGCAAGTATCTCTAAGAGTTCAAGGTCCCGGTACCTTTACGAAACAATTTTGGAATAGATTGGCACCTCTTATTAACTCGCAATCAGAGCCCTTTCGTAATGCCAATGAATTACAAGTCCGTTGGAAAACTCTCAAGGCTGAATTTTATGACTACAAGAACTGTGCTGACAAAAGTGGATGGGGGTGGGATCCTGAAAGGCGTGTACCAGTCGCTCCCAATGAAAGTTGCTGGGATGAATTAAGAAAGGTAAAAAAATTGTTCTATGTTTAGAATGAAATATATTCATTCCCATGACACTTTGCATATTCTGATGAATCTTCTTACAATATTTTTTTCAGGTGAATGCAAAGTTGTACAAGTGTAAATCAAAACCCTTTCTTTGGTATGATATAATGAATGAGCTGTGTGGATCTAATATTGCAACCGGACATTTTGCAATAAGTGACATGCTTGGAACAACTCCAGTTGAAGATCTCATTAGTCAGTCTGGTAGTTCAGAACATTCTGGTACAGGCGTGCATCACTCTGTTAGACCAAATAGTCCAGGTTATTATGGTACCGACAATGCAGAACATGAGTTAAATGAGTTTGACATCCATGCCTTTAGAACTACATTGGAGGTCAATTCAAACTACTCAATTGGTAATTCTGATGGTGGTCTGGCCATGGGGCAATCGCCGGTTGTATCAGGTGCTGCTTTGGGTAGTAATTCTAGGAAGAGAGTACGGGATGAGTTAGCTGGAGCGGGTTGTAGCGAGTCATCTCAGGTTAAAAAATCAAAGGGAGTCTCAAAAAACAAACAATTTAGTACAGGTGTTGATAAGCTTGTTGAAGAGTCCAAAGAAAGACGTGATCAATTAGACAATGTCACGAACAAGAGCAAGAAAATTGCTGATAAGCTGCTCAATATAAAAAGAGAGACCAACATGGTTGGTCAAGATTTAATAATGTTGCAAGAAATTCTTAGGGATGAAGTGAGTAAAGAGGTGTTCATGGCATTGGAGGGTGTTGAACTTAAGGAGTGGATAGATGCTGCCATTGCATATCGCCGTCAAGGAAAATGAAACTATGATGCATTATGTTTAGTATTAAGTTTAAGAATTATGTTTAGGACTTTTTGATTTACAGAACTTGGAACTCAGTAAGAAGATCCAATGTTCCGTTAGTTAGTAATATTAGGGGTAGTCAAGCTTTTTGGTTGACATGCTGTCAGTATTTTGTGCTTAGATGGATGTTGTGTTGTCAGTATTTTGGTATTAGATAGTACTGTTTGTAAGTTAACTCTATTTCTTAATGAAGTTGATAGTATGTCTAGCATTGTAAGTATCAGTTAAGTTCTTGCAACTGAGACAATGAAGTCGGTTCATAGTTACTGGTTTTACTTTTTTTTTTTTTGCATCTTCTTTTCTTTTTCTTTTTTAGTTTTTTCTTTTCTGTTTTTTTTACTGGTTTTTTGCATCTTGGTTTTTTACTGGTTTACTGGTTTTTTTACTGGTTTACTGGTTTACTAGTTTTTTACTGGTTTACTGGTTTTTTTACTGGTTTTACTGGTTTTTTCTTTTCTGTTTTTTTTTACTGGTTTTACTTTCTTTCTTTTTTAGTTTTTACTGTTTTTTATGGAATCAGAAAAGGTACCAAGATTTTTAATTATGAAAAAAGCTTAAAATAATTTGTTTACTGACATGCTTTTTTTTTTCTTTGTACTTAGATTTTGAGTCATGGAGTCTATCATCGATTGGATTGTGGAAGACAACATTTGGTTTTCAAATGCTGTTGATACACTTATTGAAGAATATCTTGAAGATGCCAGTGCGTCACTGCATACCAAGAGATTACAACATGACAGGGAATACACGGGTTTGAAGGCCGTGAACGATATTTTAATCGGCCATCCAGTTCGGTGTTATAACAATTTCCGATTGTCGATCAACAATTTCCAAGTGCTATGTCAAAAAATTTCCAGCAATCTCAATACAAGCAGGATAACCGTGCAAGAACAGTTAGCAATTTTTTTGTCATGCATCGGCCATGGATATTGTATGCGTGCATTAGCTGAAATGTTTCAACACTCTACCGAGTCTATCTACAGAATTTTCAAGGATGTTTTGAAGGCTGTACTTAATTTGCATGCTGAATACATAAGACTACCTGATTCAAGTGCCGGTGTGCATAACTCTGTTGGACCAAATAGCAGAAATTATTTGTTCAAGGTATAACTTTAAACCAATTGTTTATTCTACGAACAACATTTTTAATTTATCATAAATAAACTCATTATTAATTGTAGGATGCCTTGGGTGCAATTGATGGAACGCATATCCCAGCTTTGGTGAAAAAGAAATACAGGGAACGATTTCGTAACAGGAAATGAACTCTATCGCAGAATGTTCTTGCTGCGTGCTCATTTGATATGCTTTTTGTACATGTTACTGTTGGATGGGAAGGGTCCGCTTCAGATATGAGAGTTTTGCGTTGGGCTATGGAGGATGGTGGTTTTACCGTCCCTAATGGCAGGTACTATCTTGCTGACTTAGGTTATGCAAACACACCCAAGTTTCTATGTCCATACCGAAATCACCAATATCATCTTGCGCAATTCAACCGTCAACCTAGTTCATCTCGTTATGTGGTCCCCGAAGATTTGTATAATCACCGTCATGCCCAACTTCGAAATGTGATCGAGAGAACTTTTGGAGTTCTAAAAATGCGTTTCAAAGTTCTCCAATTAATGCCACGTTACAAGTATAGGAAACAAACATTGGTTGTTTTGGCTTGCTGCATAATACATAATTTCATAAAATTGCAAAATTCGCCGGATCTTTTTTTGGATACCGCAGCCAATATGGAATTTATGCATGACAATGCAAATTCAGTAGATCTAGAGGAGTTGCCTACTGATACGGAGATGACTGCAGGAGATATTATACGAAACAATATTAAGAATGCTTTGTGGAGACAACGAAGTCGTAGGAACTAGAGTTTCAAGAAATCTGTTGTGCTTTTGAAGTTTTATTTATGTAATGTTATTTTAAGTATGTCATGGTGCTTTAATGATACTTCATATTTTGTAGTGGTACTTTGACTAAATTTATGTAATGGTGCTTTAATTTATGTAACTCGACTAAATTTATGACATGCTTGATTTAGATTTCTGATGAACTATGTTTGTTATGAATGTATTTAATGGTTTTGTAAACCAGTAAAAACTTTGCATAATTTGTGATAGTTCCTCTACATTGTCTTTGGGAAAGGACAAGGCAATTGATGATACTAATACAGTTATAGTATCAGTAATTGAATTTTTTCAATTCTTTGGAAGAATATTAAAAATTTAGAATTAGATATATGAAAAAAAAAAAAGATCTACGAGTTGAATTGGGCATTTGCCCTTCTAGGTTCAGGTTTAATTTTTCATGGTTTCTGCTGAGTTGGATTTTCATTTTCTTTTTCTGTTTCGTTTTAAGTTTAATGACTCAAAACTGAGTTGCAATTTGTGAGGGGGATTGATTTTGATATATAAGTAGGGACCTGATCCCAATTTTTCTTAAAAAAAAATGCTTTCACTTACGTACCAGTTCATTGTGCTTTAGCTATACAGTTTATTTTAGAAGTTATCTAATTAAAAATAAAGATAAAATAGAAATTTAAGCCATGATTTAAGCAACTTCCTCCAACCAAACAAGAGTAACTTAATCCGTTGCTTAAGTTGCATGACCCAACCAAACATAATTAACTTACTCTACATTAACTTGGAGTAAGTAGTTTAATCCGGATTAAAGTTACTCCACAACCAAACATGACCATAGAGTCCGAATGCTCTGTCGCAGTAGCACAACAATCGTATTATGATACGCATCTTAATGCCGATCGAATGGTTTACATTTTGCACTGTATGGTTGCCCTGTGCTGAAGAAAATTGCAAATTCATTCAAGAGGACATGAATACCGAGTTGCTGACATTTTGTGTTTGGTACGCTTCTTCGATAAATTATGTAAATAAGCCCCTATAACCCTGAAAAACCGTGTGGAGGAGGAAAAAAGAACAAATACAAAGCAAAACAAAACTCAAATCCAGTTTCAATTTGCTGCTTTTGTAAACTTTGTTCGAGAGTATATTCGCTGCGTTGATCCTCTCCTTCCTTCCTTCCTCCCCTTTGGATGCGCTCTGTCTCAATTAAAAAGCCAATCCAATCCTCGTGAAATACGAAATCCCAGAGAGAGAGAGAGAGAGAGAGAGAGAGAGAGAAGTTATCATCTGAGATCTGAGGTGCGTTTCTCTACGACTGTTCTCCACTCTTTCTTCTTTACAATGCAAATTAGATATCATCTTCTGAGATTGAACAGCTGGAACCCATTTTAAATCGTCATTGGCTCTCTGATTTTGATCGATTTTTGTTAATTTTTAGTTTAGTTCGAAGGGAGTAGGTTTGCTGTGTACTTTTCGCTATGGAGTATTTGCTGAGTTCTGTTGAATCACTTCGTGTTCCGATTAAAATTTTTTTTCTGCTCGTGTATTTCATATGAGAAAGATTAGGGCTTTCGATGGCCCTGCTGCTTTTTTTGTTTTTAGACATTTTCCTAGGTATTTTGTTTTTATAATTTACTAGAAGTTATCTTCTGATTTTACATTCTTTATATGTAGTCTTTTTTCCCACATTGTTATTGAGGTGTATGATTGATCATTTTCTGATATTTTTCAGATTTTTTTTTAACTTGATTATCGATTTCCCTTGGAGTTTCTTATTTATATTTGAACGGAAGTTTCAATTTTTTTGTAGTCAGATAATAGCATCAAATGGCTTTGGTATATCAGTTAGGCTTACCAGTACTTTAGATTAACAAGGCACTGTTGTCAAATTGGTACTAAACTGAATGATAATTTGTATCTAATTTTGAGCTGGCATTATTTTGCATTCATTTTTTTTTTTTTGGGTCTTTTTGCAGGAACCCTTGCATAAAATATTCTTCATTCGTGCAGCTTTTGTTGACATCAAAAGGAAAAAAAAAATTCTACTACAATAGCCTGATGGACTAGTAGCAATCTGCAATTACAATTAAAAGGATCTAGCTAGATGGGTTCAATGGGCTACTAATTGGTGTAGTGCTTTCTATAGAAGTTCCTGTACATAGGTACCGATATTCTTCCCAATTACCACCTGACAGCTTCTGTCATGGCATTTCAAAAAAGTTCTTCCCAATTGTAAAGTGGCTATATTGTTATATCATGGAGGTGAAAATAAGGACGTATTAAAAATCAAATGTATATTTTGATGAAGAATTTGTTCTTGATGGCAATAATATTGTTCCCAGCATTTGATCCAATATACTGTTATGCAAGCTTTGCTCTTTCAAGGATTCCAGGAACTTTTGCATTAGTGCATGCTCCTCTTAGATAAGATTGATTAATCTTGATGTTGGACAATATTCAAAAGCAGGAATACAGAAAAAATATTATTACAACTAGTTGGACTGGAAATTACAATCTAGAAAATCTTTTTATTACTTTTGATAGTGATTCTCAAGGACATAGTAATGATCTTCTTATTACTTTTCAGGATTAGGTGATCTTACAACATAGTAGAAAGAATTAGGTTTAAGTAGTTTATGGAGGGATTGGCATCCTCGTTTGGAACCACAAAACAAACCTTAAACCGCAACAAGTCTTCTTTGGTGAAAGATTTATGCCTAGTAATAAAGCAAGGGTCTCTGTCTGAAGTTGACTCGGCTTTAGCTGCATTGAAGAAAGGTGGTCTGAATGTTGATGCAAGAAATGCATTTGGTCTTACGCCTCTTCATATTGCAACCTGGAGGAATCACTTGCCCATAGTGAGGCGGCTTCTGGCAGCTGGTGCTGACCCAGATGCTAGGGTATTTTACACTTTTAAAATTCTACTTCATATCTTTTATTGCATGTTAATAGCAAGTGTATTATACAGGAATCTGAGGCCATACTGGTCTGGCCTGACAGTGGCATAAATATTTACCATATAGCTTGATTATGAGACTGTTCCTAGTGTTATATGCTCTTTCTTTTTTCATTCTATTATTTTTGTGCTTTTTGAGTTTTTGACAGAGCTGATTTTCAGTACTGGTTTTATCTGGTCTAATAGGATGGAGAGTCAGGATGGAGCAGCTTGCACCGGGCATTACATTTTGGGCACTTGGCTGTGGCAGGTGCCCTTATGGAATCTGGCGCTTCTCTCACTTTGGAAGATGCAAAGGGAAGAACACCTGTTGATCTACTGTCAGGGCCTGTTTCCCAGGTTGTCGGAAAAGAACCTGATTCAGGTATTCCTCCTTTTCTTTTCTCTTTTCTCTTTGGTTTCAGTGGCTGAAATTTGTTATTGTACTTGATTGTGAATTTGCTTTTAAGTCTTAGGATTGGGTTTTAAGAATCAAAGGGGTTGCTTTAGTGGTGAACAAATTTCTAAACTTTCATTTATTGTATAATATCAATATAGAATAGAGGACAGTTAAAGAAATCATTTCCTTTTGTTCTCCATTAGAAAAAACTAAATTTGTGTCCCAAAAAAGCTTTTGATGAATAACTTTAAATATCGATATTTCAATCCGAAACAACTCCTTACGAAACAAAATCTGAGAGTTTAGCAATCTCTTTGAGCCTTCTTTTTTGTTTTGTTCTTGTCAAAAGTTCTTAAACCCAGATTGCTAATTATTAATTACTCTTTTGGATTCATTCAGGTCAATTTGTTCATTTTTTATTCACTTACAGTTGAAACTGAAGTCTTTAGCTGGGGAAGTGGGACGAATTATCAACTTGGTACAGGGAATGCTCACATTCAGAAACTACCTTGCAAAGTAGATGCTTTGCATGATTCATTCATCAAGCTAGTTGCCGCCTCCAAGTTTCACAGCGTGGCCATTGGTGGGAATGGAGAGCTTTATACATGGGGATTTGGGAGAGGCGGCCGCCTTGGACATCCAGATTTTGATATTCACAGGTACAATATTTTAATCCTAGTTGCAAAGAATTTTCAAACAGCACGGAACCTAACCTGAGTAACCCGTCATGACTGGAACCGATGGTCACTTGTGCGTCATTAACTGTTGGAAGGTGTTTAAACAACAACAACAACCAAGCCTTTATTCCCAAACAAGTTGTGGTAGGCTAGAAATGAAACCCAACCAGAGTTGGGAGGTGTTTAAAGGCCTGATAAAATTTGTTTCTTTTTTATCTTCTTTCTTTTTATTATTGAAGTTGCTTCCTAACTTGGGGACTGATATTGTATATTTTAGTTAATGTACACTTTAGCTGTTCTGAATACAAATCAGGTTAATTTATCCCTTGGAGTTGATGGAATTTGATGTGTAAGGAGTAATATGTTATACCAATGCGGTGAACTTGAGGAATAGTGTCTCCTGCCCGAGAGATTATGTCTGAAGTCTGAACAAGTGTATTATTAGTTTATCACTTGGTTATTTCACCAACTGCATATATCATGATACCCTCCAAGAGAAGAGTATGAACATCTCAAGATTAAGGGATACTCTTGGTAGAGCTAAGAATCTAAGAACTAAACCAGTGTACGAAGAAAATAAGAATAAATCCATGGATTAGACTCTGCTCGATAAAAAAAACTCATGTTTCATTATAGTAGAGCATTGCTCGTAGTGTTGTACCATGAGTTTCCTCATTTGTTTATTCATAGTTCATTTCTTTTAATCTTGATTGAACTACTGCGGCAAAAATCCAAGCAGGAGCACGCGCTATATATATTCTTCAGCTTTATGATGTTATTGTTGTACAGTGGCCAGGCTGCAGTGATTACTCCTCGACAGGTGATGTTAGGCCTTGGCTCTCGCCAAGTCAAGGTCGTTGCAGCAGCCAAGCATCACACTGTAATTGCAACAGAGGCTGGGGAGGTATTCACTTGGGGTTCCAATAGAGGTTGACTTTATTCATTGAATTTCTTATTTTTTTTGTTTTTTCAGAAATAGAAAATTATTGAGTAAATTAGTCATGGCATTAGGATTGGGAATCTTTTTTATTGCCAACCCCACAGTTTTACAAGAATGGCACTAATATTCCCGAGTTTAGACATTTGACAACAGTATGCCTGGTTTTCAAATGCATGCATTCAGTTTTTCTGATTTAACGGGTGCTTTCAGAGCACCAAGGAATATATTTATCGGAGAGGAAATGAGTGGAAGTTATGAAAATAATTTAATCACGTGACACTACCTTCTTAGATGATAAATTCCCTAGCAAAACGTTTGCTGCAAAAGTGCGGTTTATTTAACTTGCAAGTTTATGAAATGATTTCTTCAAGTAATGATATACTTGGCCCACATGTTGAGGAGGATAGGGGATGCTTTGTTCTTGCTCGACCTCAATGAACGGGCAAGTTCAATTGAAGTTGAACAAATGCAGCAAGTTATTCAAGAGTGTTGAACTCGTAAGACCATTTGAAATAGAGCACCTCGACATCGTTTTGATATTGATGAGGGGTGCCTTATTTGGGATCTTTTTTTTTTTTTACAAGTACCAGATGAGGGAGAACATTTGAACGCACAACATCATGCGATGAAGTTTTAGCCTGAACGCACGCTTTTAGAGCAGTGCGCTCAGGTCGGATTTCTTTATCTCCTATGTAGATTTTTTTTTCCACCAAACTGATCACATGTATTCAGTCACAAATGATGAACGCATGCATTCAGTTTTAGGTGCAGTGTTGTCAGATATCTAGAACCTGGGATATTACTGTTACTTCTTTTATAAAAATGCGGGGTAGACTATAAAAATTCAAGAATTGGTGGGCTGCTCTTCCTAACTGGCTGGATTGCTGCATGTAATTAATAATAGAGGGCTCGTAAAAAATCTGTCAACAACCAGCAACAGAAAGAGGTAAAAGATGAAAGAAAAGCTGAGAACCGGAAAAGCTCAATTGATCAGGATGGTCATGCTAATTGTCATGTAACTTCAATGCTAATAACCTTACTTGTCAATGTATGCAGAGGGGCAGCTTGGGTACACTTCAGTTGATACTCAGCCAACGCCACGGCGTGTTTCCTCGCTCAGGGTGAGAATTGCTGCTGTTGCAGCAGCGAACAAGCACTCTGCTGCAGTCTCCGAAACGGGAGAGGTTTTCACATGGGGTTGCAACAAGGAAGGCCAGCTTGGTTATGGCACATCCAACTCGGCCTCTAATTATTACCCGAGATTGGTGGAGTACCTGAAAGGGAAAACATTTAAGGGTGTATCAGCAGCCAAGTACCATACTGTTGTGCTCGGAGTAGATGGAGAGGTACTGTTATTGATTAAATATATAAAACATTGTTGGATAAGGGTGAAATAAAAGAAGAAATGAGATCTTGGCATTCCTCAATTGAAAATTTTAACAAAGAACAACTGAAGAAATAAATAGAAAACCGTTACATGCCAAGGGATAATCTTGTGTGACCAGTTTACTGGAGCATCAAATTTTATTAAAGAGATTAATCCATTTGTTTAAGTAATCTTGGTGATTGTACCTGTACATACTGGTTGGTCTCTGTGCTGCAGCTGCTGAGTTGCTAAACATGTTTGAAAATGTGAATGGTCTTAAAATGCTCTTAAGTTTATATAACACATATTCTATGATGTGGTTTCCACTGGACTGAATCTTTGTTTCTTCTTGGTTCCACTATTCTCAGCTTTCATAATGTTTCATCTTGTTATGTTAAAACCGTGGCAGGTCTTTACATGGGGTCATCGACTGGTGACCCCGAAGCGGGTTGTAATTGCGAGAAGTCTAAAGAAGTGTGGAAATACTCTTCTGAAGTTCCACCGAGTTGAGCGTCTTCGTGTTGTCTCCATAGCTGCAGGTGTAGTTCACAGTACAGCCCTAACTGACGATGGGGCTCTCTTCTTCTGGGGCTCTTCTGACCCCGATTTGAGATGCCAGCAGGTTGCACTTTCTTTTTTGATCTACAATTTGTTTGATAGAGTTTGGTGCCAGCCTTGTAAGGCGAAATTGCACAAAGTTGAGCAAATGATTAGTATGATAGGTTGAAAATTTGATATTAACTAGTTATTATGTTAGAAGTATTTATTAGTTTAGGGTCCTTTTGGTCACTGCTCAGTCTAAATTAACTGTATTTTCATCTCTTCTTAAAATAGTTGGAAACAACCCAAAGTTTTTAAATGCCAATCTGAGAAAAATAGCTGGAAAGATTGGTAAATCATTAAAAAATGTTTCGTGCAGCTTTATTCAATGTGTGGTAGGAATGTTGTGAGCATCTCAGCAGGCAAGCACTGGACAGCTGCAGTTACTACAACTGGAGATGTATTCATGTGGGATGGGAAAAACAAAGAGGCACCTTCGGTGTCTCGTTTACATGGCATTAAGCAGGCCACCTCAGTTTGTGTAGGCGAAACCCATTTACTTGCACTCTGTTCCCTTTACCATCCTACTTATCCTCCCAAGGCCCAGAAGTCTGATCTGAAGCACAGGTCAGAGTTGAGTGCTGAGCTTCAAGAGTTGGATGAGGATATACTCTTTAGTGATGTACAAACAAAAGAAAGTGTGGTAGCTGTACAAGACGATATGGCTACTAAAAGGGTGTCAACTTTAAAGAGCTTGTGTGAGAAAGTTGCAATTGAGTTTATGTTGGAACCAAAGAGTTCAATTCAGCTCATGGAAATTGCAGACTCCATGGACGCTCCTGAGCTCAGGAAGCATTGCGAGGTGCTTTCTTTTTGCAGTGTTTTCTTATACTTGTCCAGCTATAATGTTTTTTCTTGTTTCCTAACCTTTTGTCCTTCAGTTGTGCTCATTTATTTGTTTTCTTTTTGTTCAGGAAATGGCAATACGCAACCTTGACTACATTTTCACAGCTGCAGCCGCTTCTATCATCAATGCATCACCTGACATTCTTGTAAAACTAGAAAAAGTACTGGATGGAAAATCGGCCGAGCCTTGGAGCCACCGCCGCCTACCCACTATGACAGCGACTTTTCCCGCGATAATAGACAGTGACGAAGGAGAGGATTACACTGACCAGAGAGGATTAGTTAGGGCTAGAAATAATGAAAGAAATTTAGCAAAGATTAATAGAGAATCAAGAACTGACAGCTTTTTGTTAGCGGATACAGATGCTGACCAAGCAGTGTCCAAGCAAGTCAGGGCATTGCGAAAGAAGTTGCAGCAGATAGAGATGCTGGAACAGAAGCAGCTGAGTGGCCTGCAACTTGACAACCAGCAGTTTGCAAAGGTTGCAAGTAGAGATGCACTTGTAAGTGAACTTGAGGAGCTGGGTTTCACCTATGAGAGTGAACTGAGTCAAGCCTTCTCAGGTTCAGCTGATGCAAAAGGGAGTAATAAGTCAGAAAGTTCTAAAAAACAAATGAGGAAGAATAAGCAGAAGACTGCTGCACAGTTGGATACTTCATCTGTAGTTAGCCAGGAGCAAAACTCAGATACTGGAGTTGATAATTCCCTTGCTCTTCTCATATCAGAAGTCAAGGTTAGTATTTCTTTTTTTTTTTTCCTTTATGCACAACACAGTGTTTTGATATTTGCAATTAATTCCCAAACTATTAGATTTTTATGATTGAAAAAGTGGTATGCTTTGACAACTCTACCCCTAACTAGGTAAAATTCTTTTTCCGACTGAGTTGAAATTATGTAAAGCAAAGAAAGGTGATTTCTATGTTGGAATTCAAGTCTGTATAAATTATTTATTAGGAGATTAGGTTGAGGTAATAATTATAAGTTGAGGGCAATTTATTCATTTCTTTACTTGCCTTAATCCTAGTTTTGACAGTTGGGTGATTTTTGCATTCTTAAATTGTTGTGTGTTGTGTTGCAAATGCTGCAAACTATTGGTTGTATATGTGTAATGTACAAAAGGTTTCCTTTATCATTATATAATTGATGTTGGCATATGTTGTCGTATCTGAATAAGCATGACTAAATCTTATCTTTTCCAATCAAGTAAATTTATGTATTCACACAAGACTTGTTTACTTAACTGTATAGCTGGAGAAGGAAATAAACAACAAAAGTGAAAAATCTGAAGAAATCTCCTCAGAAATAACCCCCAGAGATATTGCTACTCCGAAAGGTGATAGTAAAGCTAAAGGGTCTGCCTCTTCGAAGAATAAGAAAAAATGGAAAGGTGGCTTGTCATTGTTTCTTAGTGGTGCACTTGATGAAACTCCAAAACCCACCCCTCCACCGGTAATTTCATTTGTTGGCAGTTCTTTGGATTTTGGTCCTCTTGGGAAAAAAATATGACATGATTGGAAAAAAAAGAAAGGATTAGTGTTACACTCAAGATTTTAAGACGCTATATTGAGTTTTCTGCCACTTGTAGTGGCGCAATGCAACCAATATCACATCACTTGGTTTAAATACAACACCAATTACATGGATACAGAATATTGCTATAATTAATCTTAGTGTTGAACACCGATGTAACTCAGCATAAGCAATTTAGTTTTCTGTTTGTTTATTTTCTTGATTTGGTGGGTTTTTCTAATTGCATATTCTTATCTAAATTGGTTAAATTGATGCTTTAGTTCAAATTTAAAATCTAATCTGAGGGCAAATTGTGTTGACTAGGGATTTATTTTATTCTACTCTGCTCTGGTATCAATGCTGGTTAGGCTTGGCACCAATATATGCAACGCTGTATTTTCTTCTATCCTGTCATAAAGAAACGCATTTGCAGTCTTAATTAAATGAACAAAATTTGCAATTTGATCTCCAAGTTGTGTAACACAGGTGACCACCCCGAAACATGAGGGGCCTGCCTGGGGCGGGGCCAAGTTTGCAAAGGGTCCTGCTTTTCTCCGTGATATACAAAATGAACAGAGCAAGACAAAGACAGTTCGAACCAATGCTAAAAGAAGCAAAGAGCAGGTTGAAGAAGTGGTGGAGCCTGCATGTGGGGCGAGGGTCCCATTGGCATCATTCTTGAACTCGAATCCGGTCACTGTTGTCCCAGCTCGTGGTATGCCAATTTCTGAAGCGGAGAAAAACACCCCTCCATGGTCTTCTGTGGGCAGTTCACCAAAACAATCCCGACCTTCCTTAAGGGACATTCAAATGCAACAGGTTAGAAAGATAAATTATGAATTTCAGTTTGATCTTCATTTATTTTGAAGAGGGCTCAAATAAAATATTCACTTTTCTACATACAAATAAAATATTATCACTTTTCGATTTTGATTTATATTAATCAATAAGTTGAAAGATCAACGTCCATAATTTATCCACATTTGTGTATTTTTGCAAGCTCTTGATACTAATCAAAACAAAATCGACACGTCATGATCTTTCACGTGTGCATAGAGAAAATGATATAGATCATATCTAACGGTTTTATTTTGACATTTAAGTTTTAAAATTTGTTATAATAGTTCTAAAAATGGAGGCATTTGAATCCTCTATTTTTAAAGTTCATTATTTTGTAAAAACTACCTTTGGATTTTATCAGGAGAAGAAGCACCAGAGCATCGCTCACAGCCCCAAAACCACGACTTCGGGTTTTTCAATCCCGGCTCACAGCATGACATCTGAAATAGTTAGTACAAAGGACTCTGTACCAAACCGTTGGTACAGGCCTGATACTGATGCCCCTTCTTCCATTCGATCTATCCAAATTGAAGAGCGTGCCATAAAGGATCTCAAGCGGTTTTACAGCAGTGTGAAACTGGTTAAGCCTCAGACCAATTAGTAATCTTAGATGTTTTCCTATATAAGTATCCCTGTTACCCTTTTTGTTGTTGGCTCTTTTAGGTTCTTGGTGTAAATTTGGCTGTACAGGTAACGGGTTTTTCAGGTTTCATGTAACCCCGGCTTCAAGTTCAAAATAAGTTGAACTTTTTAACTTTGTTTCATTTCTTTTGTAGCTGTACAGCTAACTATATTTCCTTTTAATAAAGCTGTATTTGCTTTCGCCATTAATGAAACTCTGAGCATGCTTGTAATTTTGCAGTGTTGGTCTTTTCAAGCTCATTTTGACATTAATTGTTTTTTGTGTTATAGTGAAGGCTTATTGCTGTATTGAACAAATTGTAGTGGGTTTCAATTTACAAAATTTGGGGTGGAATATTGTATTTCATGGTCGCTACTAGTGCCACCAAAGAATATGGTAATGAGATGTTTTCTTAACAAATGTGTAGAGGAAATTATATACAGATTAAAACTAAAATTAGTGGTTCGGGTTAATTGTAGCATCAGGTGTCCTTGTGACCCGGGGCTCCAGGATCCGTATCCTCTCTATTACTGTAGAGGGATGAGCCTCACTTTATGGTTTGGTCATATTTGATTGTGAGGTAAAGTTACTTTAGATTAAATTTCTTGTTCCGAGCTAAGACAAATTAAAATAATTATGTTTGGTTAGAGTTTGGTGGAATAAGTTAATGAAAAGAGAGAAAATTACAACATAATGTTATTCTAACTGTGAAATCTATAGATGGAGTAACTTAATCGGGATTAACTCAAATATTATAATTACTCCATCTTACTCTTTCAAATTTATTTCTCGTTTGACTCTTTAAAAGTGGAGTAGAGGGTTTACTTCACCACTTACTCCCCAATCAAACATGACCTTTGAGATTAAATCTTAGCTGGTTTGAGATTCGGAGAACCTAGGGGTAGTATTATTGGACTTTGAGATTCATGCCAAGTAAAACATAATGGTTTGGATTCACTATTGTAAAATATTCTCTTGTGCAGTAATAGAGAGGATGTGAATTCATATGAACCCTATAGGAAACAAATTTGTTGTGATTCTTAGGAATCTCAGGATCCTGTTTTTCTATATCCAACCTTTAATTTTTTAGAATGCATAAATTTATAAGGAAATTGATTTTCATGCACGAATCTAAAAAAAATTAAAAACTAGCTATAAAAAAGCAAGACCCTGCTATCTCTTTGACAATCGCAGCAGATTTAATTTTGAACCTTAAAACAATGAAAAGAGATCACCTGCCTCCCGAGGGGCAGGAAAATTCTGTCCCCAATGTGGCTGACACGTGGGTCAAAACGGGTTTAAACATTTAAAAATTAGTTTTAGTTTTGTTGCGGGCTCACATGTCAGTAACTCAGGAACAGAAAAATCCTCGAACAGAGAATTCGGTTCCTAAAAAGAATTACTTAATTTAATTTGTTGTGGGTGTAGAATTGGAATCGACCCTTTATTCCATGGGACCCATCTTCAGACCTTTTTGGGAATAGTCGGTTACTGCCATGCAGCCGACTGGAGAAAAAGCAAACGACAGCAACCTCAGTAGTCAAAAAGATCACACCATTCCATAATTCCTTGCATGTTTAATTGTCCAAAAGTAAAAAAAAAAAGATAATTGCACCGATCGATATGGGTTCTCTTTCCCTGTCCCTGTTTCCATGCAGAAACGGAGATAATCAGATACTAATCAATCAAGAATTCAAGATCCAGGCCATGGCGTCTCACGTGATGGTTGGTGTAAGCGTGACAGGGATAGAGGCCATAATGGCCATTTGGTCGGTGGAGATTATGGGCTTTTTCATTTTTTTAGTTCACACCTTTTTTTTTTAATCTCTTTTGTCATTTTAACGATGTGGACCAATTGGATTGAACTTTTGGAACAAGCATTAAATAAAATAAAAAGATTCGTCCTTTCACAGACAGAACAAGAATTCCATTCAAGCTGAGGTGCATGCAGTGCTCAAGTAGAAAATTATGTGTTTTTTGGTTGCTTAGATAAACTGTGAGATTCAGTTAGATTTGATCATATGGGATCAATAACAAGCCAGGCCGGAAGCAGCTTGGATCTGATGCTCATCGGACTCAAACTAGATCCGATGGGTTCCATAACCGTCGATCCGTTTTAAGATCCGTACGCATGAATATTAAAGTGAATGCGCACAGATTTTAAATCGGATCGGATAATTATGGAAGGGCCCAAGCTACTCCGGCCAGGCCTGGTTTAAGAGATGATGTGCATGGGATCTAAACATAATCTAGTCTAGTCCACTTTATGTAATTAACTTTTCCTCTAAAAAAGAAAGAAAAAGAGAGAATGAATATGAACTAACATGGTCCCGGGTAAAAAAAATTATAGCGCGTTGTGGCCTGGAGCTATTAGCTTTGCATGCACTATTAGGGTGTGTTCAGCGCAGTTATTGTGCGCCTGGAAAAAAAATAGTTTAACTGAATTTTTTTTCCCCCACGAACACAGTAAAAATCAGTTAAAATTCAAATCCATTTCTGTTCTTCACTGTCCGCCGAACAGAACCTTAGCTGTCGTGTGACAAGGTATGTAAATAGTAGAACTAATTTGGCACAATAGAAATTTCAAGGACTAAAATAAAGATGAAGGAGATACTCTTTCAAGGATTGTAATTTACTCTTGGAAATTTGTGGAAAACTGGAAATTACTCCTACTCAGTTAAGTTCAACTAGCAAATCACAGATCGAGCTGGAAAGTTAATGAATCAGCAAACCAAATTCTAAAACTAAAAGGCAAGTTGTGTGTTTGACAGAATGCATTTCTGGATTAAGATTCAGCAAAAGCAGTCCTTGGAAACGAAGCAAAGCATCTAAAGTTTTAATTTTATATTTTTTGGCTCTGTATGTCCCTTTCTTTGTTTTCTTTAGTGTTTTCATTTTTTCAAAATGTGGTGCCTTTTCTCACTGTTTAATTAAATTATAGGCCTTTTGCTCACTGTAAAAAAAAGGGAAGAAAAAGGAAAAAGTCAAGTGCTTCCTTTCAGATAACGACAACACCCTTTTTAGTTTTACACCAAAGAATTCCACTACTCTTAAGATTGCTCAATTTCGGCCTTATATACCTGAACTCTCAGCTTGCTCTTAATTTCTCATACTTTACCTTGAAACTCAAATGCAAGAGAAAACCATACACAACCAACAGGATTTCATTCCAGAGCCTATTTGAACATGGCTACAAACCGAAAGCTTATAGTAGAGATTGCAGAGGCACACAATCTCTTTCCAAAAGATGGCACAGGCACATCAAGCCCTTATGCCCGTGTTGATTTTGACGGGCAAAGGAGAAAGACACGCACGGTGCCACGTGATCTGAACCCAACATGGAACGAGGCATTGGAGTTTAATATAACTGGTGAAGGTGGAACCATTGATGCTCTATGTGAACCGCTTGAAGTGAGTGTGTTTCATGATGTGCGTGTGGGGCCTAGCCAGAACTGCTTTCTCGGCCGGGTGTGTTTGGATCCAAGGCATTTTGTGAAGAAAGGGGAGGAGGCTCTGATGTACTTTCCTCTGGAGAAGAAGAGTCTCTTTGGTTGCGTTAGAGGGGAGATTGGGTTAAAGGTTTATCATGTCGACGAACTGGTGCCAGAACCAGAGCATGTGCCTGCTCAAGAACAAGATGGCACTGATGCGCCGGCAGCAGAGGCTTTGCAGCAAGAGGCGCCAGCCCCACCCTCAACCCCACCTCCACCACCCCCTCCAGCTGAAGCTGAAGCTGAAGCAGCAGCTCAAGCAACACCACCAGTACTAGAGTCTGTCGAGCAGCCTACTGATGTACCAGAAAGTGCACCTCAATCACAACCAGAAAATGTAACAAAGGAAACTGAAAATACAGAAGCAACTTCAGAAGAGCCGTCAGTGCCAGAACCTAATGCTGATTTGCATGCTCCACCTCCAGAACAAGAAAAGGTGGCGGCTAAAAAGTGGGTCCCACCACCACGCCAAGTCCCTCAGCCTCCAGAAACAACTCCTGAGATGGTGGAAATGTCAAAGTTTTATATCTAACGGTTTTATTTTGACATTTAAGTTTTAAAATTTGTTATAATAGTTCTAAAAATGGAGACATTTGAACCCTCTATTTTTAAAGGTCATTATTTTGTAGAAACTACCTTTGGATTTTATCAGGAGAAGAAGCACCAGAGCATCGCTCACAGCCCCAAAACCACGACTTCGGGTTTTTCAATCCCGGCTCACAGCATGACATCTGAAATAGTTAGTACAAAGGACTCTGTACCAAACCGTTGGTACAGGCCTGATACTGATGCCCCTTCTTCCATTCGATCTATCCAAATTGAAGAGCGTGCCATAAAGGATCTCAAGCGGTTTTACAGCAGTGTGAAACTGGTTAAGCCTCAGACCAATTAGTAATCTTAGATGTTTTCCTATATAAGTATCCCTGTTACCCTTTTTGTTGTTGGCTCTTTTAGGTTCTTGGTGTAAATTTGGCTGTACAGGTAACGGGTTTTTCAGGTTTCATGTAACCC
Organism: Carex arenaria; assembly: GCA_964058825.1. Lineage (NCBI taxonomy): Eukaryota > Viridiplantae > Streptophyta > Magnoliopsida > Poales > Cyperaceae > Carex > Carex arenaria. The sequence goes on from CAXKVW010000150.1 coordinate 72,182, forward strand.
CGGCTTCAAGTTCAAAATAAGTTGAACTTTTTAACTTTGTTTCATTTCTTTTGTAGCTGTACAGCTAACTATATTTCCTTTTAATAAAGCTGTATTTGCTTTCGCCATTAATTGAACTCTGAGCATGCTTGTAATTTGCAATGTTCGTCTTTTCAAGCTCATTTCCACACTAATTTTTTTGTGTTATAGTGAAGACTTATTGCTGTATTGAACAAATTGTTGTGGCTTTCAATTTACAAAATTTGGGGGTGGAATATTGTATTTCATGGTCGCTACTAGTGCCACCAAAGAATATGGTTATGAGATGTTTTCTTAACAAATTTATAGAGGAAATTATAGATTAAAATTAGCAGTTCGGGTTAACTATAGGGCCGGCATATGAACTCGAAGGTTGTGTTTCAGAGGAGGTGAAATATGGTTCATTAAAGGAAAGAGAAGAGAAGTGGAGGTGGAATCTCAACAGTCCGAATTTGACCTGAGTTGTTCTCGTGCTTCAGAAGACGAAAATCAAAGAGAAAGCAGAGAAGAGCAGAGGAGAGTTTGCTATACAAAAGTTCTGAGATTCGTCACCCTAAAACAGAGTGTAGAGGGAGTGAAATTGTCACCGATCCCTTTCTTTCTCTTCCATTCCTTCTCTCTATATGGAGATGTCTGGAGCACAGTCTAAGACTCTGTTACTGTGCATGTGAAAAAATAATGAAGTGAATTTTTTTTTTTCACGTGCACAGTAAAAGTCTATTCTTGTTGTCCGTTCTCGCATATAGGCCGAACAGGGCTTAAAAAACTACTTAATTTAATTTGTTGTGGTTGTCGAATTGGAATCGCCCCTTTATTCCATGGGGACCCATCTTCAGACCTTTTTGGGAATAGTCGGTTACTGCCATAGTGCCATGCAGCCGAATGGAGAAAAGCAAACGACAGCAACCTCAGTAGTCAAAAAGATCACACCATTCCTTTCCTTGCATGTTTTGTCTAAAAGGTCTGATTTATTTATTGGTGTACCACTAACACTGCACCGATTAGCCGATTTTTTTATTAATCAAAAATAAAATAAAATAAATATCAAGAAAGAATATCTTTTTACAGAAAAATTGAAATATTAGAAAAATGGAATAGTTTATTCTGTCCTTCGGATGGTATAAAATTTTCCGTCCAGATTAATGGCCCGTTAATTCAAATTCTTAATTCGTTAAGCAAGAAATAAAACTTGGACCGAATAGATTATACCGTCAAGTGCTGTAGTAATATATATTTTTTAGTTTGTCTTCATAGAAGAGAATGAAATGTTTTTTTTTTTTTTTTGCTATAGTGATGGACAGGATGGACTATCCCGTTCATTTCTTTTTATCGCTAATTAGAATTAGATTAACGGGACATAATGGTTTATTCCGTCCACTTACAGTATGGGACGGGATAAACCATTTCATTTTTTCTATATTTCAATTTTTTTAATATTTATTTTATTTTATTTTATTTTCGATTAATAAAAAATCGGCACCGATATGGGACCCGTATCCTCTACAGAGTTTTCTCTCTGCAGAGCTGATCGGACGGTCCAGATTTAATCTCAGCCGGTGAGTGCTCAGATGGAGAGAGCAATATTAATTTTGTTTTAAAATTAGTGTCAAAATCTTATTTTGTTTGTCTAATCAAAAAACAAATGGACCAGATTAAAAGAACCGCACAGCTCCGCAGGTAAAAACTCGGCAGAGGATGCGATTTCACCGATATGGGCTCGCTTTCCCTGTCCCTGTTTCCATGCAGAAACGGAGATAATCAGATACTAATCAAGATCCAGGCAGTGGCATCTCACGTGACGGTTGGTGTAAACGTGACAGGTATAGGCCATTTGGTCGGTGGAGATTATGGGCTTTTTCAGTTTTTAGTTCACACCTTTTTTTTTTTAATCTCTTTTGTCTTTTTAACGAAGTGGACCAATTGGATTCAACTTTTGGAAAAAAGATTCGTCCTTTCACAGACAGAACAATAATTCCATTCAAACTGAGGTGCAGTGCTCCGGGAATTTTTTTTCAGTAGATATTAACAGAAAAAGAGAGAGAGAGAAATAGAAAGAGTGTATTGGTTCTAATATTGATAGTAAGACTAGTACAAATTCTACTGGTTTTAAAAATCTCAAAGTTTAGACTTGTAAAACTCTTACCGGTCCTAACTATTTTTTTTTTTCAAAGATTTATTGACTGATAAAAAAAAAAAAAGATAGTTAGGACTAGGGCTGTAAATGAGCTGGCTCGAGCCGAGCTGGGCAAAAGCTCAGCTCGTTAATTCTGGACCGAGCTGTTAGCGAGCCAGCTCGTTAACAGCTCGCGAGCTAAAATCTCAGCTCAAACTCGTGATGAGCCAACTCACGAGTTAGCTCGCGAGCCACGAGCTGGCTCACTGGGTTTTGTTAGACCTTGTTTTAAGAAAAAAATAAATTTTACAAACATTTTTGGACCGAACTGGACCGAGCTGGATCAAGCTGGATCAAGCTTGACAGTATAAAATACACACAAATTCATACAAATTCACAAATTGATGCCTAGCCGAGCTGTTAGCGAGCCAGCTCGTTAACAGCTCGGTCCACTATCGAACGAGCTGTTACCGATCGAGCCAGTGTGAGTCGCGAGCGAGCCACGAGCTTACGAGCTTTTTGGACAGCCCTAGTTAGGACCAGTAAGAGTTTTACAGTTCTAAACTTTGAGATTTTAAGACCGGTAGAATTTGTACCGGTCTTACTATCAATATTAGAATCCGCGCACTCTTTTTATTTCTCTCTCTTTTTTTGTTAATTTCTACTAAAATTTTTTTTCCCAGTGCTCCAGTAGAAAATTATGTTTTTTTGTTGGTTGCTTGTATAAACTGTGAGATTCAGTAAGATTTGGTCATATGGGATGAATAACAAGCCAGTTCCGGTTTAAGAAATGACCAATTTTTTTATTAACAGGAAAAATAAAATAAAAATAACGACAATGGAGAATGATTTCAGTAAATTTCAAAATCTAAGAAGAATGTTATAGTTTATGATGTTCAAGTCCTGTAGCTGGATGCTATAAACTATAATGTCCAGTTAATTTGATTGAATAATTGCTAATTAAAAAAAAATACTGTAGTTGGCTGTTACAGTATTTTTTGTTTTGTTTTTTGTTTACTTCGGTTCTATAACGGTATGGTCGGAAGAAAAATACTATAGCTGAACGTTATCGTTCATAACTGCCAGCTACAGTATTTTTTAGTTAATTAGCGATTATTCAATCAAATTAACTAGACGTTACGGTTTATAACGTCCAGTTGCAGTATCCTGGACATTATAAACTATAACGTTCTTCTTAGATTTCAAAATTCACCGAAATCATTCTCCATTGCCGTTATTTTTATTTTATTTTTTCTATTAATAAAAAAATCGGTAAGAAATGATGTGGGATCTAAACCTAATCTAGTCTTGTCCGCTTTATGTAATTAACTTTTCCTCTAAAAAAGAAAGAAAAAGATAGAATGAATATGAACGAGCATGGCCCCGGGTAACAAAATTATAGCGCGTTGTGGCCTGGAGCTGATCAGCTTTGCGCGCACTTTTAGCTGTCATGTGATAAGATTTGTAAATAGTAGAACTAATTTGGCACAATAGAAATTTCAAGGACTAAAATAAAGGTGAATCCAAGATTTTTGTCGGGGAGTAATTTTTTTTTCAAACATTCAGGAGAAGACAAAAAACAGTGGTGAACCCAAAATTTTCAATCGAACGTTCTAATTTTTACTAGAACTCAAACTTCAGGAGAGCAGCTACCCCCCCCCCCCCCCCCCCCCCCCACCACTTGGATGCACATGGGTCCGCCTCTGAGTGAGGGATATACTCTTAAGAATTGTAATTTGCTCTTGGAAATTAATGGAAAATCTCCTCATTACATTCAACTAGCAAAACAGCTTTTATTTTTTTTAGTAAAGTTGGAAGTCAGGCTATCAAACTATTTTAATACTTTTGTTATTAGAACAAAATATTTCTTCTATCTGAATTTTGAACCCATAATCTCTCATATAGAGATCATTTGTCTTTGTCACTAGACAAAAAGATAAAAAAGATAGTTCTCATCGAACTAGAAAGTCAATGACTCGGCAAACCAAATTCTAAAACTAAAAAGTTGGGTGTTTGACATAATGCATTTCTGGATTATGATTCAGCAAAAGCAGTCCTTGGAAGTGAAGCAAAGCACCTTAAGTTTTAATTTTGTATTTTTTGGCTCTTATGTCCCTTTCTTTGTTTTCTTACTGTTTTTCATTTATTCCAAAATCATAGCGCGTTGTGGCCTGGAGCTGATAAGCTTTGCGTGCACTATTAGCTGTCATGTGATAAGGTATGTAAATAGTATAACTAATTTGGCACAATAGAAATTTCAAGGACTAAAATAAAGGTGAGAGCGGGGGGCGGATTCAAAATTTTCGTCCGAAGAGCAAGTTGTTTTTCAAACATTCAGGAGGGAGCAAAAAATAGTGGTTAACCCAGAATTTTCGATCAAAACGTCCTGATTTCTACTAAAACTTAAAATTCAAAGGGAGCATCAGATGCACATGGGTCTGCTCCTGGGTGAGGGAGATACTCTTTAAGGATTGTAATTTACTCTTGGAAATTTATGGAAAATGCTCCCTACTCAGTTAAGTTTAACTAGTAAAGCAATTTTTTAATTTTAGTAAAGTTGGAGGTCAAGCCATCCAACTATTTTAATATTTTTGTTATTATAACAATTAACAAATGATTTCTTCTATTTAAATTTTGAACTCATGACTTCTCATATAGAAATTATGTGCCTTTGCCACTGGGCCAAAAGTTAGTTTTCATCGAGCCGCAAAGTTAATGAATCAGCAAACCAAATTCTAAAACTAAAAGGTAAGTTGTGTGTTTGACAGAATGCATTTCTGGATTAAGATTCAGCAAAAGCAGTCCTTGGAAACGAAGCAAAGCACCTTAAGTTTTAATTTTGTATTTTTTGGCTCTTATGTCCCTTTCTTTGTTTTCTTTACTGTTTTCATTTATTCCAAAATGTTGTGCCTTTTCTCACTGTTTAATTAAATTATAGGCCTTTTGCTCACTGTAAAAAAAAAGGGAAGAAAAAGGAAAAAATCAAGTGCTTCCTTTCAGATAACGACAACACCCTTTTTAGTTTTACACCAAAGAATTCCACTACTCTTAAGATTGCTCAATTTCGGCCTTATATACCTGAACTCTCAGCTTGCTCTTAATTTCTCATACTTTACCTTGAAACTCAAATGCAAGAGAAAACCATACACAACCAACAGGATTTCATTCCAGAGCCTATTTGAACATGGCTACAAACCGAAAGCTTATAGTAGAGATTGCAGAGGCACACAATCTCTTTCCAAAAGATGGCACAGGCACATCAAGCCCTTATGCCCGTGTTGATTTTGACGGGCAAAGGAGAAAGACACGCACGGTGCCACGTGATCTGAACCCGACATGGAACGAGGCATTGGAGTTTAATATAAATGGTGAAGGTGGAACCATTGATGCTCTACGTGAACCGCTTGAAGTGAGTGTGTTTCATGATGTGCGTGTGGGGCCTAGCCGGAGGAACTGCTTTCTCGGCCGGGTGCGTTTGGATCCAAGGCATTTTGTGAAGAAAGGGGAGGAGGCTCTGATGTACTTTCCTCTGGAGAAGAAGAGTTTCTTTGGTTGGGTTAGAGGGGAGATTGGGTTAAAGGTTTATCATGTCGACGAACTGGTGCCAGAACCAGAACCTGTGTCAGAACCAGAGCCTGTGCCAGAACCAGAGCCTGTGCCTGCTCAAGAACAAGATGGGACTGATGCAGTGGCAGCAAAGGCTTTGCAGCAAGAGGCGCCAGCCCCACCCTCACCCCCACCTCCACCACCTCCTCCAGCTGAAGCTGAAGCAGCAGCTCAAGCAACACCACCAGTACCAGAGTCTGTCGAGCAGCCTACTGATGAACCAGAAAGTTCACCTCAATCACAACCAGAAAATGTAACAAAGGAAACTGAAAATACAGAAGCAACTTCAGAAGAGCCGTCAGTGCCAGAACCTAATGCTGATTTGCATGCTCCACCTCCAGAACAAGAAAAGGTGGCAGCTCCAAAGTGGGTCCCACCACCACGCCAAGTCCCTCAGCCTCCAGAAACAACTCCTGAGATGGTGGAAATGTCAAAGTATGACCTAGTTGACAAGATGCAATATCTGTTTGTGCGAGTTGTAAGAGCCCGATCTCTTCCTAGAAACACAAAGCCGCATGTGCGCATATCTGCCTATGGTCGGCATGTCAGCACACAGGAGGCGCGTCGTGGTGCTTTTCTTGAGTGGGACCAAACCTTCGCCTTTTCAAGGGACCCCTCTAATGACTCCTCGACAATGGAGATGTCTGTGTGGGACCTACCACCGCACTCTGATGTGACGGATGCGGAGGAACGGCAATTCTTGGGTGGGCTCTGCTTCGACATAGCCGACATACCTATGCGTGACCCACCAGACAGTGCTTTGGCAACACAGTGGTATCGTTTGGAAGGCAGCGGGCACCGCCACGGAGGTGACCTGATGCTTGCTACTTGGATTGGGACCCAGGCAGATGCATCATTTGCAGAAGCCTGGAAAGCGGATGCACCGCCGAGCCATGTCAGTGCCAGGTCAAAGGTCTACCTCTCGCCAAAGCTCTGGTACCTCCGGCTTACTGTGATTGAGGCACAAGACACATTGACAGCGCCACCCCCTCGAGAAGCTGGAATCTCTGTAAGAGCAACACTTGGTTTTCAGGTTCTCAAAACCCGTCCTGCAGTCAACAGAAATGGCGGCCCATTATGGAATGAAGATCTCATATTTGTTGCTGCCGAGCCATTTGAGGATGAGCGGTTGGTGCTTTCATTGGAGATCCGATATGGGAAGGAGATAATTGTGGTGGGATCTGCTGGCATACAACTCTCTTCTGTTGAGCGGAGAGTCGATGATCGAAAGGTCGCTTCACGGTGGCTTGATCTGATTCCTAATAATGAAATCAAGAAAGGATATAAAAAGGGGGCTGCTGTAGGCTTGCACGGTGGGCGGCTCCATGTGCGTGTTTGTCTTGATGGAGGTTACCATGTGACAGATGAGTTGCCAAATGCAAGTAGTGATTTTCGGCCATCTGCACGACAGATATGGCGGCCGCCGGTTGGGAAGGTTGAGCTTGGTCTGATCGGGTGCAAGGGACTCCTCCCGATGCGCACTTTTGAGGGAAAGGGGACTACTGATGCATATGCTGTGGCAAAATATGGACCAAAGTGGGCCAGGACCAGAACCGTTGCCGATTGCTTTGACCCAGCCTGGAATGAGCAGTACACTTGGCCAGTCTACGATCCATGCACTGTCCTTACCATCGGTGTCTTTGATGATCCACCAGTATCTGATCCTTCCAAGGACTCAGCCAGCACCTCCCGTCCAATGGGCAAGGTCCGGATTCGGATTTCAACGCTCGAAGCGGGCCGGATCTACCGTGGTTGTTATCCGCTTATTATGATGCTACCGACTGGAGCTAAGCAGATGGGCATGATCGAGCTTGCAATACGCTTTGCTCCTGCAGGACCCACACTTGATCTCCTCAGTGTATATGGCCAGCCAACGCTGCCATTAATGCACCATGTCCACCCGATACCTGCACTGCAGCGAGACCCCTTACGTCATACAGCTGCACGTTTGACGGCATTACATCTGGCACGCTCAGAGCCGCCACTGCGTCGTGAAGTGGCCACATGGATGCTAGATGCCACTGATCCTCGTGGGTTCAGCATGCGCAAGGTGCGAGCAAACTGGCACCGAATTGTGTCAGCTCTCTCATGGGTCACTAACATGGTGCGATGGATTGAATATACAAGAAATTGGAGGAACCGGACATCCACTTTACTTGTGCACGGGGTGGTCATACTTCTGGCATGGTTCCCAGAGTTGATTGTGCCGACACTAGCATTGTACATAGCTGTTGTGGGGGTTTGGAAATACAGACAAAGGTTGAGGGGCCCGGTACCACACCCATGTGTCAGGGCTTCTCTGGCTGAGGGGGTCGATAGGGAGGAATTGGATGAAGAGTTTGATACCGTGCCAAGTAGTAAGACAGCCGAGGTTGTAAGGGTTAGGTATGATAGGGCAAGGGCGGTGGGGTCCAGGGTGCAGACAATGTTGGGTGATGTAGCAGTGCAAGCAGAGCGGTTACAGGCACTAGTTACATGGAGAGATCCCCGAGCAACTGGGTTGTTTTTAGTGATGTGCATAGGGGTTGCGATGATGTTGTACATGGTGCCGTCTAGAGTGGTGACTGTGGTGGCGGCATTTTATTACTTCCGACACCCATTGTTCAGGGACCGAAGGCCATCACGGGTATTCAATTTCCTCCGACGGCTTCCATCTCAGTCTGAACGCATCATATAGATTAGCTGGTGTCTCTAACATCATGTTTTAATGAAGATCATATCCTGTATTTGTGACATGTTCGTGTTAGGTTTTCTTATGTAATCCTAGGCTAATAAAGACTATTAATATTATATTTCCACATTCAACTCCGTTAAACGGTACTCTACAATTTAGAGTAACATAGGAAACTCGGCAATGCAACATGAAGAAAAATGATAACACGTAAAGCTTTACACAGCACTTACAATTTTGTTGACAAAGTACATGCAATGTTCAGAGAAAAAAAGATAATCTGACACTCACATTCTATGGAAAGTAACTCATCATGTTATAAATTGTACCCGGTGAAATAACCCGTCTAAATATCTGTCGTATAGATCTGTTATCAGTTGTTTACATGAAATAACTTAAATCTCGAATTAACCTATGCCATTATTACAGAATTGATATAAATAGGAGTAAGCAACAACAAAGAAAGGAGCCTCATAAAGAGGGAAAATTGCAACTAGAAAAAGACACGGGAAAAAATCAATAAGACTTGGCAAAAATAGCAACTTCCTCTGCAGGTTTACCAGTCATTAAGCATTTCTTCTCGCCTTCAGGCTGCTCAAAAGGAAAGCATCGTAGTGTCGCAGTGGTCTCTTCTTTCACCTTCAGCTCCTCAGCATCGCTGAATGGAAAATTTTGTGTATTATACAAATAATCACATTTTTTTGAGAGGGAAAAACAATTTATAAAATCATCCAGCATTGCGCCAAAGCAGGTTGTCATATTCAAAAGGTTCAACTGTAGAATTAATTTCTAATCAGAAAATTTTGCATCCGCACTTTGTACATGCAAATTGTCAGGGTAAAAAAAAAAAAAAAACTCAACAATCTGTGTGGAAATGGCTTAAGGCCGCTCATGACTTGCACCAAAAAATTTGCCTGGAAGCTGTTCCTAATTCAGAGATATGTGCTCACTTAAAAAATGGCCTTATAACTAATTCATACCTTGCTGACCAAGGGCCTCTTGCCCACTTTCCTTCAGCAATTGCCTCCTTCAGCTCTCCATAGGAGCTCACATCTACTATGTTACTGCAACAGAAATAATCATAGACATGAATATTGGGTAAAATATAACAACTATCAAAGTGTTATACAACGTTTATTACTTCACTTTGCAAGGAAATACGCAAACAAAATTCTTATCAGGTGTAAAAAGAGCACATGGATACAGAAAAGTGAAAATTACAGTGATTACCTATCTCGGAATGATATTGCCCTTTGCAAAAGTGCAGCTTGAATTTCTTCTAATTTTAACTTCACATGGTTCACTAGAGTAGAAGCCTCCATAGACACCCCGAATTCCTTACCTGGCTTTCCTGGTACATCTCTTCTAGAAACTACCACGCTTTTCTTGGTCACATCACGTGGTCCGATTTCCAGCCTTATAGGTACTCCCTGCAATGTATAAAACAGTAACCAAAAGATGTGTTTATGCTAGCAATGGCGCAGTACTGACAAATACCAAACTTTTTGGTCTTCTCCATCCTTTTGATCCTTTTTTCTTTTATTTGCTTTTCTAACAGAATTTTTGCTGTTAGAAATTCCGTTAGAAACTCCGTTTGGGTTTCATTTCTAGCCTACCCCAACTTGTTCGGGACTAAAGGCTTTATTGTTGTTGTTCTAACAGAATTTTTGCACATGTGAACTTTTGGAACTTATTTTTGACTGAATTTCCACAGATCCATGCTCTGATGTAATGGATGCAGCACATCTTAGTGCGGCCAAATACAAAGTTCTTAATAATATTCAAATTAAAATATAATGGAAAATAATTGTTTACTTTCATCTCCCAAAAGTTGAATTTCCAACCAGGTTTCCGCTGCCCTGAGTCATCTACCTTGACTCGAATACCTGCTTCCTTCAAAATATTGTGAGCAGTTGCTACTGCCTCTAAAACTGATGTTTTTTCATCACTCCTATTCCAAATTGGCACGATTACTACCTACATGCACCACAGACAAAATAGTCAAAACATATACGATAATTACTGAATCTTAAAAGAAAATACAGAGAACCTGTACTCTAATCACCCATCAAATCTATGTTTATATATATCTCAAGCAAATAAGATCATGCTAAGAAAAAAGGTGCAATTTTTGTAATACTTGGTATATAACCATTTTAATGGGTTAGGAGACACTTTTGTCAACTCATTGAATCTAATATATAAATAAAAATGATGACGAACAAAAGCTTCACTGTCAGCAAGAGAAATATAAATTTAGGATTAAAAATTACTTGTATAGGAGCAATTCTTGGAGGAAGTATGAGGCCGGCATCATCTCCATGCGTCATGATAATGCCACCAACAAAACGAGTGCTGACTGCCCATGAAGTCTGCCAAACATGTTGTCTCTCTCCATTTTCATCCATGAACTACAAAATGAGATAAAACAATGTGCTTTTCTTAAGACGCAATTTCCTTTCTCCTCTCCTCTTTCCAGCTTTAGGTACCTTTTTTATTGGACCAGTTTCATTTATGCTCCTATGTAACATCACAATATCATCTAAACCCCAGCATGATAATAAATATTATATGTCCCTTTAGCAGATGGAATATATAACTCGGTTTCACAAACAATGGAAAATAATACGTTCTTCTTTCCGACATTAGTAAAGATAATGAGGGAACTTTATATTAGATAGATTTCAAGTTTGTTTGGGAATATATACATACAATCTACTGGGGGTTACCTTATATTTACTTTTGAAGGGGCATGAAGTTGCCCTTTCCTTTGTAGGCATTGAGGTGCATATAGTCAATTGTAATCTGCCAAATGAAACAATTTCATATGTTGATAAGGGCCAAAAATATGACCTGAGTCTTGAAGGCACGAGAGAAATTCTGGCCAAGGTTATGACTTGTGCCAGCCTGTAATGCCTTCTTGTCACCCATCATAGCCTCAATTGTGTATGTACAGGTAGCACCAGCAAAAGTCTCTGCTTTTGATTTTCTACCAGTTATAACTGGCACTGCGGCTTGCTCATATGCAAAATCCTTATATACATTAATCATCTGCAATGCCTGTGTGAGATTGAAAAAAAGAAGAAGAATACTAAATTAACTTATTCGAAATAATGAAAACATAAATTATTAGTAAGATAGATACTACAAAAAATGAAATAAAAAAACAAATCAAACCTCCTTCTCGGCCTCCTCAAAGGTGGCATGGGCTGTGTGACCCTCTTGCCACAGAAATTCTAGTGTTCGCACAAACGGTTTGGTTCTCATCTCCCACCTTGTGACATTAGCCCACTGGGACATTATACTTGAATATAATTACTGAGCACAAGGAATTAGAAATGTGGATATCTTACAAAATTGAGGAGAGAAAATAACCTGATTAATCATGAGGGGAAGGTCACGGTAACTGTGTATCCATTGAGTAAACATGTGATTTACAATGGTCTCACTTGTTGGCCTCACCTATCAGACCCTCAAACATGAAAGAAAATTGAAATTTATTCACTGCTATTAAATGGGAGATAACCTCAAAATGAATTGTCGAGGTACAAAAAAGAAGAAGTGAAGAATGAGAGTGGGAGACATACCACAAGTTTTTCCTCAAGCTCTTTTCCTCCCCCTATAGTAACTACGGCGAGCTCAGGACTAAAGCCCTCAACATGACTGGCTTCCTTCTCTATAAATGAGTATGGAATCAACTGAAAACAAAGAAATTATAAACTATAAAGTTGTTATAAAAACCAATTTTATACTATAAACAATTATTCAGCAATGATGGCACGGAAGTTGTTATAAGAACCAATTTTATAAGCACATTCAGTTATCTACTTGAACCAGACCCGAGGTGTCCATTTGGCAGACTGATCATAAAATAATGTTTGACCCTTAATTGAAGTAAAGCTCAAGAGCTAATTAGTACAGCCAAGCAGAATAAGGAAGCATATAAAGCACTGAAGTGATTCAAGATCATAAAAGAGAGGAGATAAAGCAAACCTGAGGGAAATACATATTGCTGTGTCCAGTCTCCTTGAATTTCACATTCAAATAATCCTACAACAAAAAAGGAATAGAATGAACAGAAACTACAACTTACCTAACAAAAAACACATCCGTTTAGAGCACAATTTTACCTAATAATTAGCATCCCAATCATGCTAAATCTTTAACACCTAAAATCCTGCTGTGAACTTGTGGCCTATACTTGGTACATTGAAATATAAATGGTTCTTTTGTTTTCTATAAACAAGACTATCAAAACATCAATCAATACTGTAAAAAAAAACTTCCATACCAGACACTAATACGAGCAAGCACAACAGAAATCTTCACTGCACTAACACTATCGAAACTCAATTCAATAAAAGATACCTGAATTGCTTCCCAAATGGCGTATCCGTAAGGTCTAATAACCATGGTTCCACTGACAGGGCCATAATCTGCTAGCTCAGCCTTGTCGATCACATTCAGATACCACTTGCTAAAATCCACCGAGCGGGGAGTCACGGCGCACTCCAGCAAGGGCGAAGCCGAGGCCTTGCCGTCGCCGGCTGTCACAGCCTCCGCCTCCTTGGCGACGCTATGAGTGGAAGCGGCGGAGGAGGTGGCGCGTCCTCCGGAGAGAGGCGATAGGCGGCGGAGCGGAGAGAAAGTGGGACGGACGAGAGAGAGGGATGAGAGGCGGAGAGCTCCCATTGAAGAGAACTGAGTCGTGCCTCGGGTGAGAGTTTGGATTACGAAGAGGGAAGTGTGTTAGAGATGCAAACGGATCGTATACGGATCGGATCGGATAGTGTAAAATATTATATTTATATCCATTTTTATTTTTATACAAATTGAATATTAAATGAAGAGTAAGGCTTGGGTGCTATCCATAGCACTGGAGCCTCTATGCAACAGCTCAAAATTTGAGTTTTCAAAATCCTAACGGCCGATCCGAACCGTTCAATATTTAATCTGTACTAAAATGTACTTGCATACCAAATTTTACATTTTTTTGAATTTTTTTACTATTTATTAAGTATGTTACAAAACCGCTGTTTTTGAATAATTCTGGATCACTAAAAACAGCGGTTTTGTAACATACTTAATAAATAGTAAAAAAATTCAAAAAAAATGTAAAATTTGGTATGCAAGTACATTTTAGTATAGATTAAATATTGAACGGTTCGGATCGGCCGTTAGGATTTTAAAAACTCAAATTTTGAGCCGTTGCATAGAAGCTCCGGTGCTATGGATAGCACCCAAGCCTTACTCTTAAATGAATATAAATAGAAATCGAATATTTATATAAGGAATAAGATTTAGTCCAAATGGCTTTGAATCGGATACTGTCTAAAGTCTCTAAAAATCGTATGAATAAAGTCTAAATAGTCAACCTGAACCGCTCAACATGATTTCCATATTAAAATGTGCTCGAGGCCAAATTATATTTTTTTGGAAATTGGTTTACTATTTTTTAGATACGTACAAGTGTACAACATTATTGTTTCTGAACGGTCCAAAAATAATGATTTTGTACATATTAAAAAATATTAAAAACTTTCCAAGAAATATAAAATTTGGTCTTTGAACACATTTTAATATGAAAATTAAGTTGAGCGGTTCTGATCGACTGCTCAGACTTTATCGTATGATTTTTAGAGACTTTGGACAGTATCCGGTCCAAAGCCATTTGGACCAAACCTTATCCCTTTATATAATTTGAATATTTAATTTAAATATTTGTGAAAATTAAAATCTTATTTCACAAATTATGTTTTATTAAAAAATGAAATATATGGATATAATTCAGATATGCAATATGGATATTTGAGCCCTTATAACATGTACCACCTCCTAAACTCCCAAAATTTCATATTAGCCAGAAAATAACAAATATATAATTATATATTACACCCCAACAAAATCTATATTGAATATCCCAACAAAATCTATATTGAATATCTCCTCATCCCAAACAAGAATTTTCAAATCAGAAAAGTTATAAATTATGTGACCTCTATTATATTTTCAATTAACTCCACAGCTGCTAAAGCATTTCGTACTCTTAAGAATTTGACATTACAATATATCAATACAGAAAAAAAAAACATGTACAAGCTTCTACAACATAAAAACAGCAAAGCAAAGGACATAATATAGGAAATAAATCTGCTGCGATTCTAAAGGATCGCGATCGTCTCTGTGATTCCAATCACAACCATACACATATTTTGAGATTTGTGCAGAAAAACTGACTTATTTTGAGATTGTTGCATTTCAATAAATGAATGGTTGAGATTGGAATCGCAGGACCCTACGATCTCATGTATACAGTTAGATGAGTGGGCTCTTTCAGCGTTTATTGTTATTAAGAGCTTCTAAAAATATAATTGATATGCATAATTTATGGATTTAGATTTTTGAACTTATTGATTATATAAAAATAAAAATGTGATAATTTTTTTATTTACATAGAAAAAATAATGTAAAATAATATATATTGTATTTAAATATTAAAAAAATGTTATTAGAAAATTAAAAAGTGAAGGAGGATCGCGGTACCAAAAAATGGACACATTTAATTATTTTGTAATGTGAATAATAATTGAAACCTTGATTATTTAAAAAAAATCTAAAAATTGTTATTAATTCTATTAGATAAATAGTGTTATTTTTGTGCAAACTTAAAATAATTGAAAATATGTTGGGAAGGTAATAAAATATAATATATGTATTATTTTTTAGCAGGATTTAAGTGCCTCATATATTTCAGATTTCAATCTTGTCTCACATTTTTATTACTATTTTTAAAGTCCAAATAGTTGATCTGAATCGTCCATATGATTTCCATATTAAAATGTGGTTGGAGACCAAATTTCATTTTTTTTTGAAAAAAAATTAATATTATTTTAGATAGATACAAAATTACTATTTAAAAAAAAAGAGTTGGACCACTCATAAAGAATGGTTTTGTACATATCTAATAAAATAATAAAAAAAATACAAAGTTTTAGTGTCTAGTAGCTATTTTGTGCTTAAAAAATCTTAAATTCAAATTTTATATATTACGAATTAATAATTATGCATTTTAAGTTTCTGTCTCCCTAACTAAATTTTCTAATTTCAACCTTGCAAGTAAACATCTCGTACGGTCAACCTTTTGTTTCCTCCCCTCTTACTTTCTTTTAATATCTTCATTTTGGAGTAGATATTAAATAAGTCTTAAGCTTTTTTTAGGCTCACTTCATTAAGTTTGTCCAAATTTTTTAATCCATATTTAAAAATAAATAAATATTTATTTCTTAAAGTTTGTTGCTGAACACTTTTTTTTTATTTCTTAATTTAGTAAAAATAAGGCTAGAAGAATTAAATATTACGTTTAACCTCGTTATATTGGTTTTACTTTGAGAGATGTACGTAGGGCCACTTAAGAAAAAAAAAATCAAATGCCTAAATTTGGGCAATTTGAGTTGAATTAATAATAATTCAAATATATAAGTTAATTTTACCTACTGATTCGGTAATCCAAAACTTTTTGCCCACCTCTGACTCAAATTCTAACTACACCACTAGATGTACTATAGAGCATAGTCACCATGTACGTGTTTTATATGTGAATTATTCGCGTATAAAATATTTTTTGGGGTTTCCGCACCGAACCGCCTATAAAACATTTGACCAAATAATTTGCGAATAAAACACGAATCACGAATTATTCACGATAAAAAATGCGAAAAAGGCCAATTTTTTTTTTGCTTTCTTGTTGTACCGAATCATTTCAGAATTATACCCGAATCACGAATTTTTGACCCCGCTGTACCGAACCCGAACTTTTAATTTGTCACTATGCTATAGACTATAGACAAATACCTATCTTTTATAGAATCTAATCTTGGATGAGCCGGTTACTGTAGCTCTACAGTGCCCTCCTATCTCTCTAATGGTTAGATTTGTATCATTTTCATCCGACGGTTAGATTTCTTTGCTAATACTATGCCTGTCTTTATTTCTCTCGAAAGCTCTCGAATTCACCTCTTCAACGGTCCGCCTCCACCTTTCTTTCGGCCTCTCCTCTCTTTCGCCATCTCTCTCTCACTCAGCTCCTCTCCCAAATTGGACCTATCCTATCTCTTCTCCGTCCGATTGAGATCAACTGTTGAGCCTGCCTCTCTGCCGTAGTCGCTTCTTCTCCTTCTCCAGTCCTCTTTCTTTACCTCTTTGCTCTGTTGCAAAAGTGAAATCCTAACCAACCTTTCTTTCGCAGCTCAAGCTCTCGACGTCTCTTTCTCCCCATTGGATTCTGAAGGTTTGTTTTTATCTTTTTATTGATAAACTCTTTCTTTACCTCTTTGTGCTGTCGCAAAAGAGAAACCCTAACCCACCTTTCTTTCGCCGCTCAAGCTCTCAACGTCTCTTTCTCCCCATTGGGCTCTGAAGGTTTGTTTTTCTCTTTTTAATTATAGATAGATTTGATTCTTCTTGATTTCATTTGTTTTATTATTGGTTTTTTTTTTAATGCTTCATGTTACAAAGAATTGAGATTACGCCTCTCATGGTGTACTGTATTGAGGTTTAACAATTGTACTAATTTTTATAGTTTTCGGATAAAATTAGTGTCTTCTGCAATTGCCGCAGCAGCAATTTCGTCTGCTGCCGCTTGTCTACAACTTTCTCCATGCCAAATCCTCCCTGCTATGGGTTTAAGGTAAGGCTTTTATATACCTCTTAATATGTGTTGAAATAGGCGTTATTTCACTATTTTACATAAGTTTTCACAACTTTAGATCTCCTAAATGACTTGACTGCTCTATTCGCGCTTCTTGACAATTGCCCTCAATTTTGAAAGGTATTAAATTAATTTCTCCATATCTCACATTCCAATTGGTGGAGTAACACTCAAAATCTTGAATAACACGAGTGATTAAAATTGTCAATTCCTGTAATTATTAATGTTTATTTAAACAACACTACGAACTGTCATTTGAGAGAAGCAGAAATGGGATTATTGGTACAAGGTTGGTTCTGCACTATACCATTTAGCTTCATAATGTTAAGTATTTTTTTACCAGTAATTAATAAGAAATTATTTCCAGGCCTTTGCGAAACTCTCTGCACTTATTGAACTGAGATATGATGCCTATGCAAATGCTGACGTAAGATTTTCCCTTTAAGGTATGTATAGTGCTGATTGTACAACAGTTTTGTGAAGATATGTATTTTATTTATGAAAAAAATGAGTAAATCAATAATTGTAGAGATGGCAGATAAATAGGGCCAAGAAGATGTTTGTACATACTATAGTGTAGGATGATTGAAAAGTCAAAGAAAGATCATAAGTAAATTGCAATTGGTTTTATTCTGTGAAAATTAATTGATTTCATTGCAGCCAAAACTTTTTTTTTTTGTTACTTCTCAATGAAGACTCGCTAACTTCCTCTTTTTTCTTGGTTCCATTTTATTTAAGGACAAAAATCAAACAGAAACAACTGATTATGAGTCCAAGTGTCCCCATGCCAAGCCCCCATAATTCAGGTTATGTAGATATACATGCTGGAACATAATAGAAAGTATATAGGAGCATTGAGCCTACATTACGTTCTAAAGAGTATATTTCTCTATCTGTTCTCTCGCTGACTTCCTACTGATATCAAGGTACTTTTACCTAATTAGATCAAAAGTTTGGTTCCGAATCAATCGGCTTTCTTCAATTTGAGAAGTTGTGAAGGATAATGCAATTTCTTATGTGCTTACGATAGAAATAGCAAACAAAAGGTTTGTACAAATTTAAATCATTTTTCATTTTAATTGTATTAATTAACTCACCATAAAGGTACAAAAGGGAGCTAAACACCAAATATCACAGCTTATGCACTTTATGCTCAGTATTTGTAAAAATACCACTGTACCAGTTTCAATTTTGGGAGAAGATACAAAGGAGCTGAAAGAATATCTTACCATTATATCTCACTAGCTGTAGTAGCAATTTACTCACTTCGCCTCCTACTATTTTCAACTCAGACTTGAAGCTCATCTAGCAAATTTTAACAAACAACTATACATGAGGTCACTAATATGTTAGATCACTATTATAGATCGAGGTATTCGGGGCCTTAAGATATGTACCTCAACACATATATCTCACCCATTTCTGCGTTGTTTCACTCCTATTTTGGCTTTTTTAGATGTTTCGTTATATTAGTTCTTGATGAGTTGTATGTATATTCCTTTTTACTGTATTTTTCTTTGGTTCTTTGTTGTAATTTTTTTTTTTTGTATGTTGGGCCAGGTTAGAATTTTCAGCTATCCAGTGGTGAAGCTTTCGGATGGCTTTTTGTCTCATTCGCATTATTCATCTCTTTTTATTGGTATGTAATTTTTGTTGACTTCATTTACTTTGTTTGGGTTTAGGTAAGAAAGGTGATAATTTTTGGTGTCTTCATTTCCAAGAATCACACTTCCCAGCTTACAAAATTAAAGACAAAAAAATAAAGACAGAGAAAAAGAAGACACAACAAGTGAAGGCACATAAGCCAGCTAGCCTTGAGCCTTAAGCCTTAGGTAGTCAGCCCAAATTAGAACTGACACCAATTGCTGGTTGATTTTGATCAAGTTCAGTTGACTCAAACTAAATAATGTATTATATTCTCATTTATGCAGTGGTGATGAGAACTAGGCAAAAGAAGAAAAAGAGTAGCTGCACCATCCTGTTAAAAACACTTAAAATTATTTTATTCATTGTGACTTTATAGTTGTACAGTTTTTGTTCACTGAGACTTAACCATGCTCATGTATAGTTTTTAAGATATAGTCTACACAAATATCTAAAACCATGGCTTATATGATCTACACAAGTTAATATACGCTGGTCCATCCAATATCTAAAATAATTTCTTCATGTTATATTAACAACTTATTTTGTTTTTCTACATTATCTCAATTGATTATTTCAATCGTTACTGCCGAAGCAAAGCGAGGCTTTTTGCTAGTTTTATCTAATCCCGAACGCTAAAAATATCAACGTACGTATATCTTATTTCTGTAAATAATACATCTGCAATCTCTTGTATTTAGTTCAGTCTTTTTTATCCCATAAAATTTAATTTCGGACCAAAAACTAAAAGCGTGATTTACGTCACTGATGATGACAATTGTGTGGTAAAACACTAACATTTTTCTTCTCTTGAAGCTTTTGTTATTATTATTTTTGACAAACTACGATTCTCTTGGGATTTGACAATAAAACCTTGCAACCTCCTTTGGAATCAGGAAAATCGTCACTGCTGACACACTGATACTATTATTTTATTTCAAATAAAATTAAATAGGTTGTTGTTTCACTTAACATTTGATAAATATAAATTTATTATGTGAAAAATATATATGTTAGTGACAGTATATATGCTGCTATTCTAGGAAAATAATAATAGTACAAGTCAAAAGAAAACATGACAGAATAATAATATGTTAAGGATCAGATTGAATACTATTTGTCTATGTTACTCCGATACGGCACATAAGATCCCGTATCCGTATCGGGCGCGTATCGGATACGGATACGCACTCGATACGGCACGATACATCTCTGATACGCCAGCTGGCGTATCCGCTTACGTGGCGTATCCTTACTTGGCTGATACGGTCACCGATACGCTGTTGAAACGGCTGGATACGGCCGAACCCGTGAACCGCGCCCGTGAACCCATGAACCGCGACCGCGCGCCCCTGAACCACACCCGTGAACCCATGAACCGCGACCGCGCGCCCGTGAGCCGCGCCCGTGAACTGCTCCCGCGCACCCGTGAGCCGCGCAAATGTTTTTTTTTCTGCGTCTCGCGTGAATCGAACTCGGGATCTAATCCCTACGCGTCAAAATTTTTACCACTGCACCATAGTCCGTTGGTGTATTATTTCAGTAACCATAATATTTAATTTATTCTTATGTTAAGCATTTAATTTTTTATACAAATTTGATTAAAAGTTATGATTATTTCAATACAATATATAAAATAATAAAAAATAATATATTTAATAGGCGTATCGTATCCATGATTTTTGAAAATTACCGTATCGCCGTATCCGTATCGTATCCGATACGATACCCGTACCCGTATCTATGCAACATAGCTATTTGTTTGTATTCAGATATTGGTGAACACGAATTAGATGTATATATTTATGAATACGAATATAAATTCTAACGGAGACATATTTATATATGATTTTTAATTCGAAAGCAAATACTATGATGAATATGGATAATTGTCTGGATTTATATATCTGTTTTTTTTTTTTTATGATATTTTATATATATGTTTTAAAAGTTCATACATTTTTTAAGTCTCTATGGTACTATGCATATTACAAATTGGTCTATAATATGATTTTTTTTTCAAAATTCTAACGGTCGATCCGAACCGTTCAATATGATTCTCATATAGAGGTGAAAACAATATGATTAATATCTGATCCGTATTAAAAAAATTACAGGTGGATATCTGATATCCTAATATTTGTGTGGACATGGATATTGATATGATTTTATGTTTCAATTATCCGTATCCGAATAGTAGATATATACCATATATTTTAATATATATTATGAAATATTATGTTACACACCATTATAATTATAACTAGATAAATATTATGAACTTTAGTATATTTTAATAAATATCCGATCCGATCCGTAGTTGTATCTGTATTCAGAAGACAAAAAAAAGATATGAATATAGTTTTACCACTATCCGTTAATTATATATTTGATTTATACGCAAATTAATTTTTACTTCTAAATGACATATATTAGCATTTATTTGTTAGTTTTAATAATTTTAAGATTATTAAATATATTAAGTGTTTTAAGAACATCAATTACACATAAAATACATTATAAATATATTTTAGATAAATTTATGCATAATATTTAATCTAGATGCTAAATTTTTGTACAAAGAACTCTTTATATGTATAATGAGTAAGGCTTGAATGCTATAGATAGCATAAAGTCATCCAGATAATAAGAGAACTTTGTAATGAAAACATAAGAGTTTGAAGAGAAAGATATAAGCTTGGGGTCTATAGTGTGTACCTGGTCATCCAGGTAATCAGAGAACTTTATATGATAAAATTGTAGAACTGTTACAGAAATGATGTTATACTATTCATAGCACTCGACCTTTACTCATGTATAATAGACATATTTTCGAGAGAGGGGTTATCTGGTGCAGCCTTACTTGTTATTTTTAAAAGCCGTTCGACCTATCAAGGAACTTCCTGTTTGGACTATGAGACTGAGTCGAGCTCTGACTGAGACAGGAAAACGTCACTAGTGACCTAAATGTTAAAACTATTAACTAATTCATCAGTCACCAGTCTTTTATCCTTTTTCTTTAATCGACTTTTCTTAAACTGATCAAAGGTGGAATTCCTGCATAAACACACAGTTAGTCAGTCAATTCTTTCTCTTCACTTCACGGTTTGAGATTTATCCTCAGACTCTTTGAGATTCGGGCTAGCGCAGAGGGCAACATTATTTTAGCTCTGAGATTGTGCAAAGTTAAAAGAACGATTCGGATCCACTCATTCTAAAAGATTTTGAATTCCTCTCTCTGACTGAACGAAACCTTCCAACTCTCGGACTACTACTATTCTCGCGATCAAATTTCTTTCTTGAAAGCATCGCAGAGGCGATTGCTAATGGCTGAGTGTCACCATCAAAGAGAAAACTTCCTCTCTCTCACGCCTATAAAAACCTTGCCACCGCATGATTTACTTGTAAATCGCCAGCCAACCTTGAAAAAACAAGAGAGAATAAGAGGAAGAGTAAGCCAAAAATGGGCCAGGAAGTGGAGAGGCTGGTGTTTGCCTTGAATGGGGAGAGATATGACATCTTGGGTATGGACCCGTCGATGAATCTGCTTGAGTTTATCCGTACTCAGACCCATTTCAGAGGTCCCAAGCTTGGCTGTGGTGAAGGTGATTCTCATTTATTAATCTTAATTGATTACATATTGATGTTAGTGTATTTTAATGTGAAGGATTTTGAATCACATTTAATTGTCCAATGTAGTAAAGGTGTTCGATGATTTGCTTGACTGAGCTGAATTTTGGGCAAGATAAACCTTTTAGATGCCGTAAGAATCCTACTCTGAATTGATCAAAAACAATTATTAATGAGGGCAAAAGCAACTTCACAAAAAATGTTTTGGTGTATTTTAGCGATTTGTTACTCCCATCATATTCAGGAAGTTAAATGAAACACATTTAGTCAATTTGAGCACCCATGTGGTATTTTTTTTTCTTCTGTATACTCTTATTGATTTGTGAAACTTTTGTTTCATCTAAGCAGATTCATACATAATAAAAGTGCCTTTCTTTTAATCTAACCTATTTGGCTCACTTCCTGTAGGTGGTTGTGGAGCTTGTGTTGTGCTCCTATCTAGATACGATCCGGTTAACGATCAAGTAACCGACGTTTCTGCAAGTTCATGCCTAACACTTCTTGGCAGTATAAACCACTGCTCGGTTACTACCACCGAGGGCCTTGGAAATACCAAAGATGGTTACCATGCCATTCACCAAAGAATTGCTGGGTTTCACGCTTCACAATGCGGTTTTTGCACCCCTGGCATGTGCATGTCCCTTTTCTCTTCTCTTGTCAATGCTGACAAAGACACTCACAGGCCGGTGCCACCAAGTGGGTTCTCTAAGATCACTGTTTCTGAGGCAAAGAAGGCTATCTCTGGCAATTTGTGTCGCTGTACTGGCTACCGACCTTTAGTAGATGCTTGCAAGAGCTTTGCATCTGATGTTGACTTAGAAGATCTTGGTTTGAATACCTTTTGGACAAAAGGGTACAAAGGTGAATGTGCAACAAAATTACCAAATTACTCAATTGGGGGAGTGTGCACATTCCCGGAGTTCCTGAAATCTGAGATTAAGTTATCACTAAGTATTTCACATGGCAATACACCACAGACCATAGAAATGGTTGGTACCGACCCAATAGTATTGAGGAATTGTATGCATTGTTTAATTCAAATGCATTCAGCCCAAGCAATGTCAAAATTGTAGTAGGAAATACAAGTAGTGGTGTTTACAAGGATCAAGACCTGTATGATAGGTTTATCGACCTACGGGGTATTCCCGAACTTTCGGTGATCAGAAGAAATAGTGACGGCATAGAAATTGGTTCTGCAGTGACCATTTCGAGAGCCATTGAAGTTTTAAGGGAAGGAAAGATACCACCTTTGGTTTTTAACAAAATAGCCCATCACATGAACAAAGTGGCATCCCCATTTGTTCGAAACATAGCAAGTGTAGGAGGGAACCTAATTTTGGCACAGAGAGGGCGATTTGAGTCGGACATTGCCACAATTCTACTTGCTGCCAGGTCAATTATATGTATCCAGCAGGGTTCAGAAAAGTCCACCCATTCCCTTGAAGAGTTCTTGGAAATGCCTCCATGCGATTATAGAACACTTCTATTGAGCATTTTCATCCCTTCTTGGGCATCATCATCTGGCAATGTTCTTTTTGAAACATACCGAGCAGCTCCTCGCCCTTGGGGTAATGCTGTTTCTTATGTCAATTCTGCTTTTCTTGCTGAAACATCCACTGATGAAGAAACAGGAGATGTTTCATTAGAAAATGTACAATTGGCTTTTGGTGCATATGGGACTGAACATGCCATTAGAGCAAGGAAGGTCGAAAAGTTTTTGAAAGGTAAAGTTTTAACTGCACCGGTTCTACTAGAAGCAACAAGGTTACTCAGAAAAACAATTGTGCCTACACATGGCACAGCACATCCCGAGTATAGAGTCAGCTTGGCTGTTGGTTTTGTGTTTAAGTTCCTTTCTCCACTTGCTAAAAGCCTTGAATACAAGAATGTTAAGTATTGCAAGGACTCTTTCAATAGTGATGATATTCCAATCTCTTCACGGCAAGAGATAGTTCTAAATTCTGAATTTAAACCGATTGGTGAGCCAATTAAGAAAGCCGGAGTTGAGCTTCAAGCTTCAGGTATTATTTCATAATATGAAATTTCTATAGGTACAGTTTTCCATATTTACTAATATACATACATATCTGGTGAATGTATCCCTATCATATGTCGCTGTAACTCTTGACTTCCAGTTTTTTCCTATTGAAACAATTTTAAATGAGGTGAAAATGCAGATTATTTGATATTGTTAATGTAGTTGCAAATCAAGATTATATAAAGTTAAAAACAGTATATGTAATATGGAATTAGAATCTAATTCCAAAAATGAACTTGGCAATTTTTATTACATTTCTTATACAGAAAAATTGATATTTAATGCAGGGGAGGCTGTTTATGTGGATGACATCCCTGCTCCCAAAGACTGTCTTTATGGGGCTTTTCTTTACAGTACAAAGCCTCTAGCACATATAAAAGGAATTACCTTCAAAAATTCCATGGCTTCAAAGAAGGTTGTTACGGTTATTTCTGCAAAAGACATCCCCAAAGGAGGACAAAATGTTGGTGCCGAATATATTTTTGGGTCTGAATCACTATTTGCTGAGTCTCTTACAGAGTTTGCTGGTCAACCACTTGGCGTTGTGGTGATTTAATCTCTTCAATCTTTTCTACAATATTTGTTTAATTTCTAAAATTCAACTCAACAAAGCAAATACTGATTTTCTTTTCTTTTAGATTGCAGAGACACAGAGATTTGCCAACATGGCAGCTAAACAAGCAGTAATTGAATATGCCACGGATGATTTGGAGCCACCAATATTATCGATCGAAGATGCCATTGAGCACAATAGCTTTTTTGAAATTCCTGCCTATATATATCCCAAACAAGTAGGCGACTTCTCCAAAGGGATGGCTGAAGCTGATCACAGAATTCAGTCTGCTGAGGTACATCCTTTGGCTATTAACGAAAGAAGAAAGAATAAAGGAAAAAAATCTACTAAATCCATTGGTTTATAACACAGCCTTTCCAACCGAACATTGCACATGTTTCTACCTGAGAAATATGTATTATCTTTTTTTTAGGTAAAGCTTGGTTCACAGTATTACTTTTACATGGAGACAATGACGGCACTAGCTATCCCTGACGAGGATAACAGTATAACAGTATATGCTTCATCTCAATGGCCTGAGGGAACACAGAGTTCTATAGCAAAATGTCTTGGCATCCCTTTTCACAATGTGCGTGTTATTACAAGAAGAGTTGGAGGAGGTTTTGGTGGCAAGGCTTTAAGATCTCTCCCAGTGAGTCTCCAAAACTCCAATATACCTGTCTCTTTTCTCCTTCATTCTTAAAAAAGGACACTGTAATTCTTTATCAGATGAAACATAATTGGTAATGCTTGCATTGTAGTTATATCCTTGAAAGTTATCACATCTGGCCGAGCACCTTTCAAGGGTCATGTATGTGCATTGGAACGATGTTATTCTTGTCAAATAATGTAATGGTACATAGTGGCTCTGTACTAGTACACTGGTACTCAACAATTTAGAGGCTCTTCTTGTTGGTTTTTGGTTCTTCAATGTGCCAAAATAAGCACATTGGTGCACCTGCCTTTGCAATTTTCATGTGTCTGTGTCCATTGTGAATTTTCTTGAGCCAATTTTTGCATGATTGTTACTTACCCTGTTGCATGATTGTTACTTACCCTGTTTTGAAACCATATACATAATCATACTTTTCTTTTCTATATAGGCTATTATTTCATGTGCTCTAGCTGCATATAAGCTTCGTCGCCCTGTCAGAATGTACATGGATCGCCAAACCGATATGATAATGGTAGGAGGTCGGAACCCGATAAAGGCCTACTACACTGTAGGGTTCAAGTCTGACGGGAAAATTACAGCTTTGCACCTTGACTTGAGGGTAAATGCAGGCAGAGCTGGAGATATGGGCCCCTTGGCTCCGCATGCGATCATAGAAGCCATGAAGAAATACAATTGGGGCAATCTCTCCTTCGACTTAAAGGTATGCAAGACAAATACCACATCCAAATCTTTCATGCGGGCCCCAGGTAGTGTACAAGGCTCATTCATTGCCGAAGCAATAATAGAGCACGTTGCTTCCGTACTTTTGCTGGATGCTAATGCTGTTAGGAGAATGAATCTTCATGACCATGAGAGCCTTACAGTTTTTTTTGGAGAAAGTGCCAGAGAGGCTTCTACTTATACATTACCATCACTTTTTGATCGGTTGTCCTTAACTCCAAGCTATGAAACCCGTGCTGAGATGGTTAAGCATTTTAATAGCATTAACAAATGGAAGAAACGAGGCATCTCTTGTGTACCTATTACATATGAAGTGTCCACCAGGGCAACTCCTGGTAGAGTATCAGTGCTCAACGATGGGTCAATTGTTGTGGAAGTGGGTGGGATTGAGATAGGCCAAGGGCTATGGACCAAAGTGAAACAGATGACTGCATTTTGTCTCAAGGAGATGTGGGACAGTGAATACGGTAAGCTTGTGGAGAGAGTACGTGTTGTTCAGGCAGATAGCTTGAGTTTGGTGCAAGGAGGGCTCACTGCGGGAAGTACTACTTCAGAGGGAAGTTGCGAAGCAGTTCGGCTTGCTTGCAGTATTCTTGTGGAAAGGCTGAAGCCACTCAAGAATAAAATGGAAGAAGAAAACAGTGTAGTTTCATGGGAAGACTTGATTGTTCAGGTAAGTTTGTAAATAGGATCTTGTGATTTAAAAAAAAAAAAACTTGTATATAAATAATCAAGCAAACACTTGTTTAGCTTTTCATCCAAGTATTATGATGTCTTCACTTGCAGGCAGCTGCTCAAAACGTGAATTTATCAGCTAGTGTGCTCTGGATCCCAGAACAATCCACATCAAGGTACTTGAACTATGGAGCTGCTGTTAGTGAGGTATTCTCTCTCTCTCTCTCTCACACACACGCACACACACACACAGAAACCATTTCTTGGCCTACAATAAGTATGATTGCACCACCTAGGTAACCAGGGGTGGATCCACAGTCAATGAATGGGGGTCAATTGACCCCCATTCATTTGCAAATTTTTTTTTAAATTTATATCATATTTTTAATAAATTTAAACTAAAATATATGAATAAGGTGAAATTGACCTCCATTTGTAATAGAAAATTTTTATATACTTGACCTCCATTCACCCCCATTTATGTTTGACCCCCATAGACTGAAAGTCTGGCTCCGCCCCTGTAGGTAACCATTTCTTATACCATTGGTTTTATCTACTCTCCTAAAGTACGAAACATAAAAGAACTTATGGGATATTTAGGTCGAAGTTGATGTCCTCACGGGAGTTACCACAATACTAAGAAGCGACCTCTCGTATGACTGTGGCAAGAGTTTGAATCCTGCTGTGGACTTAGGCCAGGTTAATTCTATCTTTCTTGTTGTAATATATGTTTTTTCTTTCCTTGGTTTTGCAAAAAATTCAGATTGCTAAAGCCTAAATGACATCCTCTTATTCTCCTCTTTATCAGGTGGAAGGGAGCTTCATTCAAGGGGTCGGGTTCTTTATGAATGAGGAGTTCCTTACAGATCCTGATGGCTTGGCTGTGACAAACAGTACTTGGAATTACAAAATACCAACAGTAGACACAATTCCTAAGGAGTTCAATGTGGAGCTCATTAACAGTCCACACAACAAAAATCGTACTCTCTCTTCAAAAGGTGTTTTTTTTACTACCGTATAAAAGTATTGTGGTTCTCTAAGTTTATGTTTGTTTCTGTTTCTTTTAAAGTGTCCTTCATGGTATTGCACCTGTTTCTACTTGAGTGGATCGTAGGCAATTAATATTTTCAACTTATATGTTATTATTTTTATAGCATCTGGAGAACCCCCATTACTTCTTGCGTGTTCAGTTCATTGTGCGATGCGAGAGGCGATCAGAGCAGCAAGAATAGAGTTTTCTTCTAGCAGGGCACCGGAAGACTCTGCTCTTACATTCCAGATGGATGTTCCAACCACAATGCCAATGGTTAAGGAGCTCTGTGGTCTCGACATCATAGATAAGTACTTGGCATCCTTGGCTTGATTTTGTTTGAGATTAAAGTGCGATGTTGTAGTGTAATTGATCTTTCTTTATATCATGTATAGAGCATAACAGGAGAGATGTAACTATTTTAGCAATATGGAAATAAGGGCTGGATTTGGTGATTGTTTTAAACTTTCAGAAGTATTGTATTCCTTTAAATTCTGTAATATACACTAGTGCAATTAACACCATCTTGCCGTGAGATATTCTTATGAAATCTGGTTTCTAATTTAACTATCATGCATCATTTCTTTCATGAAACTTGGAATGCACAAATTATCCTGCCTAGTTAATTTGGATGGCGTTAAAATGGCCTTGGTTTATTTATTTATTTTTTATGGGGGGTTGGACGTGGAGTTCAATCACTAAGCAGGTATGGATTGAGCTAGTCGATAATTAATACATCCTGTTTTTATTTTTCTTGTGTTGCTTCATGTCTCGTCTCCACATGCTCTTTTCTCATTCATTTGTAATTTTATATATTTTCTTTTGGGGATGTTGCAACGCCGATTTTTTTATTATTCGAAATAAAATAAAATAAAGATTGATTATGGGAAAATTTGAAATATTGGTAGAACGAGTTTGTTTACCCTGTCTCACCGGACGGGACAATTTATCCCACTAATTATATTAACTAACAAGCTAAGCAGTAAAAAAGAATATATATGTTCGGGACGGTATAATCCATCCTGTCCGGGTCCCAAAAAAAAAACCAGAA
The DNA here is from genome assembly GCA_964058825.1 of Carex arenaria. Lineage (NCBI taxonomy): Eukaryota > Viridiplantae > Streptophyta > Magnoliopsida > Poales > Cyperaceae > Carex > Carex arenaria. Next base: position 101,314 of record CAXKVW010000150.1, read on the forward strand.
CAGTTCCATCCATCCCATCCGGCCCAAAAAAAAGAAGGAAAACCCGGGACGATTCCGTCCATCCCGTCCGGTTTGTCCCATTCCAGAGGCTATTTATTCCAACCATCAGTCTGCTTTCTCCCTGTCAAAAAAAAAATCCATTCAATTTGTGTTAGTAAATTTTTAGTATTGTAATCAATATAGATATCCAGTATTTTCTATCTACAAGTTGATTTTTCGTCCAAAGTTTCTTGCTTCTCAGTCCTTCTATAGTTCAAAAATCTCAAACAGGTAAATTTTTTTATATAGTAATTAATTTATTATTTTGTAGGTTAATTCATTGAAAGAATTAATCATGTCAATATTGATTATTCATTTTGGTGGTGAAATACGACACGGTCGTAGAGGAATAGAGCATAGTATTAGTCCTTAATTCTCATTGAGTGTAATTGGTGAACAATGTTGGTACGATGTGAAATGTGAAATTTATCAGACAACTTAGATATTCTGAAAGTGATTACAACCTCAAAGCACATGCACAGGTTAATGTTGGTACAAAAATTCAACGTTATTATGACAAAATAGATATTGTGTGAAATCAAAGTTGGAGAGTTATTTATAACCAAAGTATGCTTGTTCAGAGTTGGAGAGGTATTTATGAGGTTGCTAAGCATGAGAACAATGCAAAATATACTGCTAAGCACAACAACAATGGCAAAAGAATACCGACAAATGAGGTGCTAAGCACAAGAACAATGACCAATGAAGTTGTTAGGCCAAATAACAAAGGCCAATGAGTTATTAAGCACACACTACTACAGAATGGCGCTTCCTACACTGTGGTTGTACACGGATTTTCTCGGTTTTATGTAAAACCGTGTACCAAATAGGATTTTTCCAATGATCAATGATATCTCTAAGAATCCCACACGGATATTTCATTGAAAAACAATGTTTCAAAAAAGCCGTTTGAAGTTTACATTTCCTACACGGATATTTAGTTAAATATCCGTGTAGGAATGGTGAGAGAGCTACACGGATTTTTATTAAAAAATCCGTGTAGGAAAGGGTTATTGTACACGGATTATTGTTTAAATAACAGTGTAGAAAGGATAGAGAGCTACACGGATTTTTATTAAAAAATCCATGTAGGAAGGGATTATTGTACACGGATTATTCTTTAAATAACAATGTAAAAAGACTAGAGAGCTACACGGATTTATAGTGAAAAATACGTGTAGAAAGGTAGTTTTAGGGTTTTGGTTATATAAAAAGGCCTTTTCCCTCCAACGCCGTTTTGATTTTATAATACTCTCTCTCTATCTCTGTATTAAAATATTGGTCTGATTTCAGCTCGTAGCACAACTGGGATCTGAGATATTTGAAGTTGTTATTTTCTCCTCTCTATCTTGCTAAGGTTATCTAATTTTCTGTTACTTATTATTGCTTATTTAGGTCATGTGTAATTATTATTGCTTATTTCTCTTTTATTTTTCTTTTCAGTTTTGTAGGATTTTGGTTGGTTACTGTCATCTTCGCCTTGGTTGGTTACTATCCTCTTCGCCACCCTCCCTCCATAAATTCATATAAGATGCAATAATTTTTTTCTTACGAAATTGATTTTCAGTGGTTCGTATAAAAGCCATACAGGTTCAATTAATTTTATGTATAAATTTTAATTGAGAATTTTTATTCTCTATGATGTATGTATGTATGCACAAATTAATATGTTGATCCTTGTATTTTTTATTGGAGATGCAATATTGTTGGAGACCTTTAACCAAGATACATCATGTCATGGATCACATGCAAACTTCCTTTTTGATATGTTGGATCTAATACAACTTAGTATGTATGAAATTTCGTGCTAGAGTAGATCATAGCCATGAGTTTTGGCAACATGAGCCCAACTTATGGAAATTTGGCCCAAACCTTGATCACATGGTTGCTAAGTGGTGAGGACATAATGTTTATACAAACATTGTATTGGATCTTGAGAAGTGTATGTTATGTGTTAGATCACATGGGATTGCATGTAAAAAAGGCTATGTATATATATATGTTGCAAATGGCTATGTATTTATTTTTGCAAAAGGCTATGCATATACAAAATGCTATAAATTTATTTTTGCAAAAGATTATGTATATTCAATCTGAAATATATAATTACTGGCTAGCAAAAGTGGAGGCTAGCTTTAAAAAAAAAAAAAAAAAAAAAAACGGTTCAGCAACCTTCCTACACGGATTTTTATTTAAAAATCCGTGTAGGAAACAATTCTGCACGGATTTTTACTTAAAAATCCGTGTAGGAATGTTGATATTCCTACACGGATTTTTTATTAAAAAACCGTGTAGCTCTAGTTGGATTTCTACACGGCTTTTAAGTAGAAATCCGTGTAGATTGTTGATAATTGCACACGGATAAATATCCGTTTGCAAAAGATGGGACATTCCTACACCCTAATATCCTACACTGCAGAAAATCCGTGTAGCTCTTTGTGATTATCCGTGTACAATCACCATATTCTGTAGTAGTGACAAGAACAAAAACAATGAGGTTGCTAGGCACAAGAATAATGTAAATGAGGCTGCTAAGCTCAAGAATAGTGGAAATCAGGCTACTTAGCACAAAAACAATGCAAAGGAGGCTGCTAAGCACAAGAATAATGGAAATGAGGCCGCTAAGTGCAAGAACAATGACCAATGAGGTTGTAAAGAAAAAGAACAATGTCCAATGAATTTGTTAAGCAAAAGAACGATAGCAAATGAGTTGCTAAGCAAAAGAAAAATGACAAATGAGATTGTTAAGCACAAAAACAATTCAAATGTGTTGCTAAGTACGAGAACAATGCAAATGAGAATGTCAATCACAAGAACAATCACCAATGATGTTGTTAACAAAAAAACAATGACCAATGAGGTTGTAAAGCAAAACAACAATGACCAGTAGGGTTGTTAGGCAAAAGAACAACGATAAATGAGGTTGCTAAGCATGAGAACAATGCAAATGAGGGTGCTAAGCATAACAACAATGGTCAATAAAGTTGTTAAGCACAAGAACAATGACAAATGAGAATATTAAGTACTTGAGCAAAGCAAATGAGGTTGCTAAGTACAAGAACATTGCAAATGAGAATGCTAATCACAAGAACAATGACCAAGATATTAAGTAAAGGAACATGGCGAATGAGTTGCTAAGATCATGAACAATGAAAATGAGGTTGCTGAGTAAAATAACAATGCAATTAGGCTGCTAAGCCCAAGAATAATGAAAATGAGTATGCGAAGCACAAAAACAATGCGAATGAGGCTGCTAAGCACAAGAAGAATAGAAAAGAGGCCGGTTAGCACAAGAACAATGACTAATGTGATTGCAAAGAAAAATATTAATGGCAAATGAGTTGCTAAGCACAATAACAATGACAATTGAGGTTAGCAGAAGAGTAATACAAATGGTACTGTTAAGCACAACAGCAATGGCCAATGTGGTTGTTAACTAAAAGAAGAACAACAAATGTGGTCGCTAAGCACAAAAACAATGCAAATAAGAATGCTAATCACAAGACAACGACCAATGAGTTGCTAAACAATAACACATAAGGTTGCTAAGCACAAGAATAATGCAAATGAGGCTGCTAAGCACTAGAATAATGCAAATGTTGCTGCTAAGCACAAGGACAATACCCAATAAATTTGTTAAGCAAAACAAAAATGACAAATGAGTTGCTAAGCACAAGAGCAATGACAAATGTGGATGTTAAAATTTGAACAATGCAAATGAGGTTGCTAAGTACAAGAACAATGCAAATGAGACTGTTAATCATAACAACAATGACCAATGATGTTGTTAAGCAAAAGAACAATGGCCAATGTGCTACTAAGCATAAGAACAATGATAAATGAGATTGCTAAGCACAAGGACAATGCCAATGTGGCTGCTAAGCACAAGAACAATGGAAATGAGTCTGGTAAGCACACACTACTACAGAATATGGTGATTGTACACGGATAAATCACGAAGAGCTACACGGATTTTCAGCAGTGTAGGATATTAGGGTGTAGGAATGTCCCATCTTTTGCAAACGGATATTTATCCGTGTGCAATTATCAACAATCTACGCGGATTTCTACTTAAAAGCCGTGTAGAAATCCAACTAGAGCTACACGGTTTTTTAATAAAAAATCCGTGTAGGAATATCAACCTTCCTACACTGATTTTTAAGTAAAAATCCGTGTAGAATTGTTTCCTACACGGATTTTTAAATAAAAATCCGTATAGGAAGGTTGCTGAACCGTTTTTTTTTTTTTTTTTTTTTTTTTAAAAGCTAGCCTCCACTTTTGCTAGCCAGTAATTATATATTTCAGATTGAATATACATAATCTTTTGCAAAAATAAATTTATAGCATTTTGTATATGCATAGCCTTTTGCAAAAATAAATACATAGCCATTTGCAACATATATATATACATAGCCTTTTTTACATGCAATCCCATGTGATCTAACACATAATATACACTTCTCAAGATCCAATACAATGTTTGTATAAACATTATGTCCTTACCACTTAGCAACCATGTGATCAAGGTTTGGGCCAAATTTCCATAAGTTGGGCTCATGTTGCCAAAACTCATGGCTATGATCTACTCTAGCACGAAATTTCATACATACTAAGTTGTATTAGATCCAACATATCAAAAAGGAAGTTTGCATGTGATCCATGACATGATGTATCTTGGTTAAAGGTCTCCAACAATATTGCATCTCCAATAAAAAATACAAGGATCAACATATTAATTTGTGCATACATACATACATCATAGAGAATAAAAATTCTCAATTAAAATTTATACATAAAATTAATTGAACCTGTATGGCTTTTATACGAACCACTGAAAATCAATTTCGTAAGAAAAAAATTATTGCATCTTATATGAATTTATGGAGGGAGGGTGGCGAAGAGGATAGCAACCAACCAAGGCGAAGATGACAGTAACCAACCAAAACCCTACAAAACTGAAAAGAAAAATAAAAGAGAAATAAGCAATAATAATTACACATGACCTAAATAAGCAATAATAAGTAACAGAAAATTAGATAACCTTAGCAAGATAGAGAGGAGAAAATAACAACTTCAAATATCTCAGATCCCAGTTGTGCTACGAGCTGAAATCAGACCAATATTTTAATACAGAGATAGAGAGAGAGAGAGAGAGTATTATAAAATCAAAACGGCGTTGGAGGGAAAATGCCTTTTTATATAACCAAAATCCTAAAACTACATTTCTACACGGATTTTTCACTATAAATCCGTGTTGCTCTCTAGCCTTTTTACATTGTTATTTAAAGAATAATCCGTGTACAATAATCCCTTCCTACACGGATTTTTTAATAAAAATCTGTGTAGCTCTCTATCCTTTCTACACTGTTATTTAAACAATAATCCGTGTACAATAACCCTTTCCTACACGGATTTTTTAATAAAAATCCGTGTAGCTCTCTCACCATTCCTACACGGATATTTAACTAAATATCCGTGTAGGAAATGTAAACTTCAAACGGCTTTTTTGAAACATTGTTTTTCAATGAAATATCCGTGTGGGATTCTTAGAGATATCATTGATCATTGGAAAAATCCTATTTGGTACACGGTTTTACATAAAACCGAGAAAATCCGTGTATAACCACAGTGTAGGAAGCGCCATTCTGTAGTAGTGACAACAAGAATGAAAAAGAGGCCAATTAGCACAAGAACAATGACCAATGCAGTTGCAAAACAAAAGAGCAATGACAAATGAGTTGCTAAGCATAAAAACAATAACAAATGAAGTTGGTAAGCAGAAGAACAATTCAAATGAGGATGCTAAGCACAAGAACAATGACAAATGAGGTTGATAAGCAGAAGAACAATTCAAATGAGGCTGCTAAGCACAACAACAATAGCCAATGGGGTTGTTAAGCAATTGAACAACGGAAAATGAGTTGCCAAGCACAAGAATAATGTCAAATGAGGTTGTATGAGAACAATGCAAATGAGGCTGCTAAGCACAACAACAATGACCAATGAAGTTGTTAAGCAAATTAACAATGGCTAATGAGATGCAAAGCACAAGAACAATTACAAATGAGGACATATCTTAAAATTTATTTTTTGGACCGTTTAGAAACAGTGATGTTATACGTATCTAAAAAGAATAGTAAACAATTTTCAAAAAATATAAAATTTGATCTCTGAGCACATTTTAATATGAAAATCATGTTGAGCAGTTCGGATCGACTGTTTGGACTTTAATTGTACGATTTTTAGAGATTTTGGACAGTGTCCGGTCCAAAGCCATTTGGATCAAATCTTATTCCCTGTCTTTAGCAAAATTGGTAAATCCTATACGATCAGAAAGCCCATTAATGTAAAAGAAAAAAAGGTGTATTTGATGAAAGTAATTCTAGCCCAATGGGCCATCACAAACTGTTCTTGATCTAGAATATTAAATTTTATTGCCTGTCCCTGCTTTTTAAAATTATTGACAATAATATCCTATTTTAAAATTTTTTAATAATTTTGTCTATTTTCTCAATGTGTGCATTTAGCTATTTTGTATACACACATGCATTCAGTTATTAACATGCCATCATAAATGCATGTATTCAAAGCGCTATTTTTTTTTTGGGCATCGAATTGGCACATCAAGATTCGTGCTAATGAGATTGAGATGATGAGATCATGAAGATAAAAATCAGTTCTCATTAGAAAAGGGACATGTAACTCAAGGGTTAAGACCCAACTCGATATTGATAACTTTATTCCATATAAATATCATAGGAATATTTTACACAGATACACAATAATGTTCTAATAACCATAACATATGGAATCCAACCAGTACTGCATTATTTCTACCTTTCTCTAGCTTTGCTGACAATGTCGTTCTACACAGCTGCTAGTAATAGTCTTTCACATCGTGGTTCGACACTTTTATTTCTCAAACATCGATACAATATGTATGACAGCATGTACAAAGTATCCATCTGTGTAACAAAAGTTATACCAAGGTTTCCAAGTACTTCTCGACAATATCCAGACCACACAATTCTTTGACGATCGGCATAGTTGTGGGAACATCCATCGGGAATGTCACAGGAGAGCCTGTCAATCTGTCAAAGGTAGAAAACTCTAATCTTGCTGCTCTAATTGCTTCTCTCAATGCACAATGAACTGATGATGCAAGAAGTAACGGTGGTTCTCCAGATGCTACAAACAATAGTTAAAGAAAAACAGCTGAATATGGCTTTTCAAATGAACTTAGCAATCCAAATCTAACCAAATGATTAAAGAATGGAGACTATCCATACCTTTTGATGAGAGCACACGGTTTGTGTTGTGAGGACTGTTTATAAATTCTACATTGAACTCCTTTGGGATAGTGTCTACTGTTGGTATTTTGTAATTCCATGTGCTATCACTCACCGCCAATCCGTCAGAATTTGTCAAGAACTCCTCATACAGAAAGAAGCCAACACCCTGAATAAAACCACCTTCCACCTGCGAGAGAGAAGGATGGAGAAATTAGGGATGCAGCTTAACTTTCTTTTCAGTTGTTAATAAGGAAACAAATCCCCATAATCCAATAAATAGTTCAATTTTTTTTATTAAATTTAAAGCATTCCTACTAATCTTATGCTTTTAGGAGCAACTGCTAGTAAGCATTCAACAGAGTTAGGTCCCACTGTCCCAGGTACTAAAATTGTTCTTTCTTCCAATAATTATTTTTGAATGATTGGACAGTGAGCAAATAATGAACAATCGATCCTTATCTTTGGAGTAAGTTTATTGGTCGACATTAAGACAAAAGATAGCAAACCTGGCCTAAGTCGACGGCAGGATTCAGACTCTTGCCACAGTCATATGCAAGGTCACTTCTTAGTATTGTAGTAGCTCCAGTGAGAACATCAATCTCAACCTATAGTTGCCAAAAAAATTCTTAGAAGTTCTCAAATTAATATAGCTTCTAAATAGATAGAACGGGCATTAACATACAAACGCTGACAGATATGGTACACTTAACATTCAAAAAGATAAAAATAAAAAAGTAATTAATAACACACTAGCATTTACTGAAATTATGTCAGAACCACCATGTCCGTATGTCAAAAGAAAGCTTGGGTACTAGTACTACAATTGAAGAAGGAAAAGGAACAAGGCCACACCTCACTAATGGCAGCTCCATAGTTTATGTAGATGGAGGTAGATTGTTCAGGAACCCAGAATGAACTAGCAGATAGGTTCACATTTTGTGCAGAAGCCTGCCAAGTACATAATACAATGAACTTTGAGTTAATATAATGCTACTAAAAAACCTTATATATCCTATGGTACAACTATGAAACAATAAGTCTTTGCGCATATTGAATGTTTGATGAAAAGATACAACTAAAACTGTTACTTATGAAATAATTAGATAAAGTCTGTTTATAATTTGCACAATTAAACATTAAATAACTATATAAGTTGACATGTCAACAAACCACAAGTAAATAAGAACAAACAAAACTAACCAGACCAATCAATGCTTCCCATGAAATCACACCCTTCTCCTGTTTTGTTTTATCCTTGAGGGGTTTCAACCTTTCAACAAGCATATTACAAGCAATCCGAACTGCCTCACTGCTGCTCTCTGATGATGTGCTCCCACCAGTGAACCCTCCCTGGATCAAAGTCAAACTATCTGCCTGAACAACACGCACTTTTTCTAAAAGATCCTCATTTTCCTCCAACAATTCCTTCAGACCGAATGCTGCCATTTGTTTTACTTTCGTCCATAGACCTTGTCCCATCTCAATTCCTCCCACTTCCACAACTATTGATCCATCATTAAGCACAGATACTTTTCCTGGGGCTCGTCTCGTATACACTTTGTATGAAATCGGCACACAAGAAATACCCCGTTTCTTCCATTTGTTTACACTATTAAAAATTTTTATCATCTCTGCACGCGTTTCATAGCTTGGAGTGGAGGCCAATCGATCAAAAAGTGATGGTAGTGTATATGTGAGGGCATCTCCAGCACTTTTTTCAAAGAAAACTTTAAGGCTCTCATGATCATGAAGATTCTTTCTCCTAACCGCATTAGTATCCAGCCAAAGTTCGGAAGCAACATGCTCTATTATTGCTTCGGCAATGAATGAGCCCTGCACATCACCTGGGGCCCGCATGGCAGACTTGGATGTGTTGTTTGTCTTGCACAACTTTAAGTCAAAGGAGAGGTTACCCCAGTTATATTTGTTCATGGCCCCTACCATAGCAGCCGGTAAAGTAGGGCTACAGTCTCCAGATATGCCTGCATTTACTCTCAAGTCAAGGTGCAAGGCTGTGATTTTTCCATCTGACTTGAAACCCACGGTATAGTATGCCTTGGTTGGATGTCGGCCTCCTATCATTATCATGTCAGTTTGGCGATCAAGGTAAATCTTGACGGGACGTTGAACCTTGTGTGCTGCAACAGCACATGCAGTGATGACCTAGAAGATAACAAATGTAAATTATTTAGTTAATTTTATATTCAAACGAACATTTTCATAGGAAATTGTATGCGCGCTTCAGTACAATTTAAAAAAAAAAAATTATATGCTTCAGTACAATAATCAACAACAGAGGAAGTTGGTTTTGTAAAGGTTGAATTAACAATTAACAAATATAAAATATAAAAAATGAAAATCCAGCACCTGGGACTTGTAAATTATGTTATGATTTGCAAGCCTGGTCAAATAAAATATTTGACCCACAACAACAATTATCCTCAAGGGTAAAGTAGCAGTGTGGCCACCAGAGTCCCAATGTTTGTTGTTTCATTTTCTTGAAGCACAAGATCTGAATAAACTTCAGAAATACATATAAACAATTGTAGCTAGTTTTGGGTTCAGAAAACTCACAGGCATAGCCCTAAAAGCCTTTGCACCGAAACTTCCTCCGATTCTTCTAGTAATAACACGCACATTTTGGAATGGAATGCCAAGTGCCTTTGCAATCTGACCTTGAGCACCTTCAGGCCATTGAGTTGCAGCATAAACTGTCATGCAATTATCCTCATCAGGAATAGCTAGTACTACTTGCGGTTCCATGTAGAAGTAGTACTGTGAAGCTAGTTTAACCTGAGAGAAGATGCATCTCAAATTTAATCTCATGTAGTAGTTAATTTTGTTTGTTTGTTTTAGTTTATGAAGTTTTTAAGTAGAAAAACTAGACAGTTGTCATTGTTATAATCCTATCCACACATACTTAGCTGTAGTGTATGTATGAATAAGCTAGTTGGGACAAAATATAAAATCAATATGGTAAAGGGAGTTTTTTCTCTATTAAATGTTGGTTGGGAGGGTCAATTAATTTCCTTGCGAATGGTATAAATGATTGATCTCTTTGTTTATAGCCAAAGAAGTACCTCAGCAGATTCAATTTTTTGGTCGGCCTCAGCCATTCCTTTGGAGAAGTTGCCAATTTGTTTGGGATAAGACGTTGGTGGAATTTCAAAGTAGCTGTTCTGCTCAATGGCATCTTCAATAGACAAAATTGGTGGCCCCAAATTATCAGTGGAATATTCAATTACTGCTTGTTTGGCTGCCATATTGGCAAATCTCTGTGTTTCTGCAATCTATAGGAGTGTTATTTTGTATATAGATGAATTAAAAAATTAAACTGATCTTGTTAAAAATTATGAAGTAATGTATGTACCACAAGACTAAGCGGTTGACCGGCATATTCAGCAAGAGAATCTGCAAATATTGGCTCAGTTCCAAAGAGCAATCCAAAACCAATATTTTTTCCTCCTTTCGGGATGTCTTTGGCAGAAACAACCGAGACAACTTTAGTTGATGCCAGAGAAGATTTGAAATTAATCCCCTTTACATGAGCTAGAGGCTTTGAGCTATAAATAAATGCTCCATAAAGGCAGTCCTTTGGAGTAGGGATATCATCCACATAGACCGCTTCCCCTGCCAAAAAAGGCCAAATTTTCATAGGTTTATATCAACTGTAATAGGTAACGAAAGCCACTAACTTTAAAAAAACTGTAATTGGTAATTGATTCTAAATTTCTAATTACTACCAGTAAATTTTGCACCTCTGTTACAGAGAATTTAATTTTTATTAGATGCACATCTGAACAACTACAATGCAATTGTCTTGCATGATATAGTCAAGGGCTATGAAAAAGAGAAAACTAGTTGCCAATAATCATATATGCAAACAACCTTTCTTTTGTTCAAGAATATAAAAATATTGTAGAGTTATTAATTGTGAAACTCTATACCTAATGAAGAACTCCAATTACACGACAACCTTTAAGAAAAATTCAGGTGAAAAGCATACCTGAAGCTTGAAGCTCTGCTCCAGCTTTCTTAATTGGTTCACCAACTGGGCTAAACTCTGAATTTACCAATAATTCTTGCCGCGAAGAGATAGAAATGTCATCATCATTTTTGGATTCCATGTGTGACTCACCATTTTGGTATTCAACAGGAATAAGTTTTTCAAAATCAGCGAAGAAATTGGAAATGGGATAAAGAAACTTGAACAGAAAACCAACAGCCAAGCTGACTTTATACTCAGGATGAGTTGTGCTATTTGCTGGTACAATCACTTCTCTGAGTAACCTTATTGCTTCTTGTAAAACTGATGCAGTGACAATTTTACCCTTCAGAAAATCCTCAACCTTCCTTGCTCTAATTGCATGCTGAGTGCCATAGGCACCAAAAGCCAGCTGTATGTTATCCATCACAACATCTCCTGTTTTTTCATCGATTATAGTTTGCGCCAGAAAAGCAGAGTTAACATAAGAAACAGCATTACCAAGAGGGCGAGGAGATGCCCGGTATGTTTCAAAACGGATAGTGTTGGATGAAGCCCAAGAAGGGATAAAGATGCTCAAAAGAAGTGTTCTATAATCACATGGAGGCCTCTCCAGGAATTCCTCTAGTGTAAGAGTAACCTTTTCTGTTCCCTGCTGGATAGAAACATTTGAGCTGGCAGCAAGCAGAATGGTTGCAATGTCCGACTCGAATTGTTTTCTTTGTGCTAAAATTAGATTCCCTCCTACACTTGCTGTGTTTCGGACAAATGGGGATGCCACTTTGTTCATGTGATTTGCAATCTTATTAAAAACCAACGTAGAAACTTTATCTTCCCTTAAGACTTCAATTGCTTTCGAAATCGTCACTGCTGAACCCAATTCTACTCCATCATTACCCCTCTTAATTATTGAAAGCTCTGGGATACCACTTATATCAATAAATTTTCATGCAAATCTTGATCTTTGTGCACACCACTGCTTGTATTCCCTACAATAAGCCTGATATTGTTTGCACTAAACAAATCTGAACTAAAAAGCGCATGCAAATGTTCAATACTTTTCGGTCGGTGCCAACCATTTTCTATTATTTCAGACTCCTGGCCATTTGAAGCACTTAATGTTGATTTAATCTCAGCTTTTAGGAAATCAGGAAATGTGCACACTCCCCCAATTGAGTAATTTGGCAAGCTTCTTGCACATTCAACTTTGTTCCTTTTCTTCCAAAAGGTATTCAACCCCAAATCTTCCAAATCAACATTAGCTGCAAAGCTCTTACAAGCATCTCCTAAAGGCCGGTAACCGGTGCATCTGCAGAGATTGCCAGAAATAGCCTTCTCAGCCTCGGAAACAGTGATTTTAGAGAACCCTTTTCGAGGCTCCCGCCTACTAGCATCTTTGTCGGCATTGACAAGGGAGGAGAAAAGAGACATAGACATGCCAGGGGTGCAAAACCCACATTGCGAAGCATGAAACCCGGCAATCCTTTGGTGGATAGCATGGTAACCATCTTTGACATTACCAAGACCCTCTGTTGTTGTTACTGAAGCATAGTTTATACTGCCCAGAAGTGTTAGGCAGGAACTTGCTGACAAGTCGATCACCTCATCGGTTGCTGGGTCGTATTTTGATAGAAGAACAACACAGGCCCCACAACCACCTACAAAGGCATAACAAAATTATAGTAAAAATAGTGACTTTTGCTTTCTTGGTAGTATGTTTGTGTATGTGTGGCTATTTTCACAGGTGCATATTTGGGTTATCACCTAATTGGACCAAGAAATAAATTTGGTTATTTAGTCAAACATGATTTTGATGGAATTGGTTTTGTTAGAAGGTTTTTTTAAGTACTAGTCATCACCCATACCAATGTTAGCTGGACACAAATTGGAATTACAAATTGGAATAGAAGAGTGCTCGTTCTCAATTCCACAATTCCTCTATTCTCTCACTATTCTACCTATAGCCAAACAAACATTTTATGATTTGTTATACTTATACTAGCAATTTATAATGTTCTAAAGTTCCATTTCATAGGGTCTAATTAGTTTAAACTTTAAACACACAATACTTAATTTATACATATAGTGAAATATCTTAAGGCTTTATAATTTCTTGTATATACCATACAATTTATTATATAAAAGTTTATTTTATAATAAATCATGACTCATATAGTTAGTTATAGCATATAGTGGGGTCATAGTAATTGTCACACCTCAAACTGGGAATTTCGGATTAAGGCATGATCAATTCTCGCCTCATATTTATTATCTTAATAAACACGCAATGCTAAACAAATATAATAACAAATAAAACTCGGAAGCGTGAATAATCATAATATCAACATAGTCATACAATCCATAAATAAACATACATACATAAATCCATACAACCCACATCATAATAAAATAAAAAACAATCTAGGAAGCAGGATACATGATCTAACGAATCTAATGTACCAAACAAAAACATCAGATTTCATATATCCTAGTCAAAAGTCGTATAAATAGTAAATCAAACTACGTAGTCCTCGGGGACAACTCCTGGTATATCCTACTACTGTTACCAGACTCTGTAACTAAAAACCCACGAAACAACTTGTGGGTGAGCGACTAATCGCCCATTATGTGACCCAGAATTACCCCTCCAAGAATCCTTTACGGTCAAAGTACTTTCAACTATTAGCTTATGTAGGATCGGTAACTTTTATTCTTATGCAAACTTATCATATTTATATATATAGTGATAGAGTTAGGTGTCCTAGAGCAAGCATTTTGTTTGTAAATATTGTTCATATGATTGATTGACATGAGTCAATTTGTTACCTTAAGTTGCATTACTTGTGGTTTATCTAATAAGTAGATTGTATAGCAACCAATCTATAAAAGTAATGAACTTTAAAGTATCATTGGTCGAGGTAATTAGCAAGGAACACTAATTACACATGAGACTAGTGTAATAATTAAACGTTTGATCTAGCTATCACAGATCAAAGCGGCAAAGTGTCGGTTTAATATCACAGATGCATATAGAGAGATATATGTCATTGGATTTGACCATACATGAACATCATTAGGATTCTGTGTTTCATCATTGATGCTTCATGTGGTGGTGTTGTCTTATGTCTGAGACATTTGGTTTTCCTGTTTAAGGTATGCACATCTGTGGTTGATATTAATCTCTTACCGTAACAGGGAGAGATAAAGACATCTTCTCAACGTGTAGAACTTATGTTTAGAAGTTCGCATATGTCAACAGGATGAATATTCCTTATTCACATCTTGGAGAATGCTGGGTAAGCTATGATATCTTGGGCCTCTTGATAGAGTTATATTATATGTGCACACTATGATTAAACAGTTTAATCATGAATTATAATATGATCTCACAGATCAAGAAACATAATCGATGATACAGCGGGAATGACATCCTATCTCGCATTCATCTGGATATCATGAGGAATTAGAAACATGGATAGTGCAACGCATTGCCTACATTGGATCAACGATTATGTCCGATTACATATCGTCTGTATAATTGGGGAGTCAAGGCGTGTTGCTAGACACTAACCTTGATCAATGGAAGAACAATTTTTCCATTGCCAACTTATACGGATCCAAGTAGGTCATGCCTACAAGGTCCCTGGTTGAGATGTCATACATGTTTATGACACCGTGCTTAGATATTGGAAACAATATGCATAGTGAATTAGTAATGTAAGACATTATGCATGATCAACACTACGAGATGTGAGGACTAGTCAAATTAGTTTGTCACCCAGTAGTAATTCAATAGAGAAATAAAAAAAAATATAACTTTCAAAATAATATTATATCTTAGACACATCAAACACATAACTTTCTAAATAAGAAGAAAAAAATAATACAAGAGTTAGCAATAAGAAGAGACAAATTATATCTGATGTGTTGATGATAACTAATTTGCCCTATATTTGATTGAGGTCTAAAGGATTTAGTCCTTGTTATTCCATCAAACGAGTATTAATTGAGCCGAACTAAGATGGCAGAAGTCAATCTTTAGGTCGGTCTAAATTAAACCAATTCAAATAGTGGTTTAATTTTATTGCACATCGTGGCCTAACTAGAATGATTCTAATAATATATTATTAGTATTAATTAGTTTATTATTATTATTAGTATATAATTATAAAATTAATATCTTATATTGTTAATATATTAAATAATTATAATAATATTATAAAATTAATATCTCATATTGTTAATATATTAAATAATTATAATAATATTATATACATAGTATCTTTTTATTAATAATTATTTTTAATATATAATTATATAATTAGTATCTTATTATTAAAAAATATTATTAATATATAATTATATAATTAATATCTTATATTGTTAATATATTAAATAATTATTATAATAATATTATAATATATTATAGTTATTATTAATAATTGACCGACTTAAGTTTTCAAAACTTTAGTCTCCCACTAACTCTAACCAAATAAAAAATATCTTAAGCTATGATCTAAATTTTAAACCTCAACCAAACAATAATAATTTAGACCGATTTAAATTAGAATAATCAATTTAAATCTTCTTAGCTTTAGTCCACAATCAAACACCACCTGAAGTCTTAATAACTCTTTATAAGTATTGATGATGACTAAAAAACTTGAAGTCTTAACAACTCTTTATATTTGAAGAATGATGTTATTACTTGCATAGAACTTCAATAAGTTATTTTCAAAGTAGAAATTATGATACTTCTTACTTTGAAGGTTCAGTAAATATTAAGAATAAAATATTTGGATTAATTATGATGGCTAAATTTTCTTTGATAAATTATATATATATATATATATATATAGAGAGAGAGAGAGAGAGAGAGTGACTAATATGATTTCAGTAGCATATGGGCCGAAGTGCTTACGGTCCAAATTTAAAATTTCAAAATCCAAAATGTCGATCTGAACCGTTAGATGTGTTCTCCATATTGAAAAGTACTTGGAGACCGAATTTTATATTTTTTGGAATTTTTTTGCTATTTATTAAGCCACTTTGAAAATCGCTGATCCAACGGTGGCTTAACCCAATAGTGCTATCGTTGGATCAGCGATTTTCAAAGTGGCTTAATAAATAGCAAACAAATTCCAAAAAATGTAAAATTCGGTCTCCAAGCACTTTTCAATATGGAGAACACATCTAACGGTTCAGATCGACATTTTGGATTTTGAAATTTCAAATTTGGACCGTAAGCACTTTGTCCCATATGCTACTGAAATCATATTAGTCACTCTCTCTCTCTCTCTCTCTCTCTATATATATATATATATATATAGAGAGAGAGAGAGAGAGGGGTTGGCTAATATACAATCAATTGTTCCTGAGCTTCCTTGCAACCAAGTCATTTTTCGATTTTCAAAGTCCAAACGATCGATCTAAACCGTTAGATGTAATATCTATATTAAAATGTATTTGGAGACCAAATTTTATATTTTTTTGGAAATTTTTACTATTTGTTAAGTCACTTTGAAAATCGCTGATCCAATGGTGGCTTAACCAAATAGTAAAAAAAGAAGCCACCGTTGGATCAGCGATTTTCAAAATAGCTTAATAAATAGTAAAAATATTCTAAAAAGTGTAAAATTTGGTCTCCAAGTACATTTTAATATAGAGATCACATTTAACGGTTTAGATCGACCATTTGGACTTTGAAAATCGAAAAACGACTTGGTTGCATAGGAGCTCAGGAACAATCAAACGTATATTAGCCAACCTCTATATATATATATATAGAGAGAGAGAGAGAGATTGACTAATATTCTTTTAGTAACACTTTGGCCGAAATACATCTAACTCGTTTTTCAATTTTCGAAGTCCAAAAAGTCGATCCAAACTGTTAGACGTGATCTCTATATTAAAATGTGATTGGAGACCAAATTTTACATTTTTTGGAATTTTTTTACTATTTATTAAGCCACTTTGAAAATCGATGATCCAACGGTTTCACTGTTTGGTTAAGCCACCGTTGGATCAGCGTTTTTTAAAGTGGCTTCATAAATAGTAAAAAAAAAAAATCAAAAAATGTAAAATTTGGTCTCCAAGCACATTTTAATATAGATATCATATTTAACGGTTTGGATCGACTTTTTGGACTTTGAAAATTGAAAAACGAGTTGGATGTATTTCAGCCGAAGTGCTACCGAAAACATATTAGTCAATCTGTGTGTGTGTGTGTGTGTGTGTGTGTTCTCCAACAATAGTAAAGAACAAATAAATCAATTTTGAATAGAAGTCTGTTCCATTTTCAAAACAGAGAGGCACATATTAACAACCAAATTTATTTGACAACTATAAAAACTGAAAGTCAATGTTAATCATATTTGAAAGAAAGAAATATAAATATATTATTATCATTTAGATATAATGTATATAAAACTTAGTACAATCTGAGAATTTTTTTTACGAGTTACTAAATGTTATTAAAACTAAGATATTAATTTTTTCTATATAATCAAGTTTTTAAATAGAAATATATGGTATTTTAGTATAAAAATGCTACTAAATAAGACTTAAGTATTTAAGATTGCAGCTTTATACAATAAGAACATATTGTATTGGTGGTATAATAAATTGAAGCTAGACAGGGACCAGTGTCATTATGTTAATAAAGTTCTTGCTAATCAATATTATCTTTCTTGGGTTTGGTCTACAAATTGGCCTACAGCATCAGATTCTAGATCTAATGAGAACACTTTAATATTATGCACTCCTCCACAACATAAACTATCATATTCATCCTTAAAAACTAAAAAGGACATTTCAATTTATTTATCTGTCACTTGTTATGTTAGTCAAAACTCAAAACTGACACATCAATAATACTATTACTATTCTATCCTGAAGTAACCGGTTATATATAATTCTACTTAAAGGTGAAAACGATATGGATAATATTCGATCCGTATTCAATATGTATTCGAAAAATTAGATGTAAATATTCGATATTCGAATATCCGTATGAATAAGGATACTGATATAGTTTTACGTTTCAATTATCCGTATTTGAATAGTAGATATATACCATATATTTTAATATATATTATGAAAATATTATATTATTCACCATTATAATTAGATAAATATTATGAACTTTAGTATATTTTAATAATATTTTATATTATTTTAATAAATATCTGATCCGATCCGGATCCGGATCCGTATCCGTATCCGAAAAAAAATAAAAAAGAGATATGGATATGATTTTATCACAATCCGCTCCGTTTCACCCCTAATTCTACTGCTTACTCCCAAAAATGAATAGTTCAGATATATTTATTCAAAATAAAAAACCCTGATCTAAATGTTAGAAAATTAAGAAACTCTGCTTTATAACTAAGGATTTATTGAAAATATATTAATTTGTTTAACAACAGTAAAAAATAAATAATTTTAAAAACTGATATTTGAAATGTGATCTATATTATATATCATGTAAATAAAAAGGAAAATTTAATATAAATTAAACTGTTTATTGAGGAACTTGAAATACAACGGTCCATATTTAATAACCTTAAGTCCTTAATGGAATATTAAATGATATTCAAATTGTAAGAAATTTAATACACAACTAATATATAATACAAATGATACGTCCATATATTTTTTTCTCTTTGAAAAAACTTATTAAAATTTGTCAGCTAATTTATTGTGAATAGATTCATCTCTAGTCAAAACAAGAGACTAATAACAACAGTTACAGTATTACTTCTTTCAATCTCTTCGTTTGAATACTGAGTACTGACAGCTTGACCTTTACCAAACAGAAACAGGACCACAAATCAACGGTGTTGAGATTTCAGTTTCGCAAGAAATAATTAATAAGATTCTGAAATAGCATGCGATGCATATTTCAGAATATGCAATCACGCATATCTACTTATATATATATCATCATCTACTCGATTGAATCTCCAAAGAAAGAATAATACAGAGAAATAGTTGTGAGTAGTGAGTACCTTCACCGCAGCCGAGTTTGGGGCCTCTGAAACGGGTTCGGGTCCGGATGAATTCCAGCAGGGACATAGATGGATCCGCATCTGATATCTCGTACCTCTCTCCATTCAAAGCAAAGACGAGCCTCTCTGTTGCCGCCACCATTGTCTCCCTCCTTCACTTTCTTAATTATTCCACTCTTTCTGGAGTCAGTTGAGAGATAAGTTAGCTATAGCTAGCTTTGGCAAAACCAATCAAGCATTTGTATATATGGAAACTATATTCTCTCAGGTGCTTTGGAAACACTATTGTATCCTATTGCAAATTGGATGGCTGATTGCGACCTTTATTTAGCCATCTAAAATTGGCCATCTTTAGAGCGCGTGGGCGGCTGTCTTTCTTTCAACATCAATGTTGAGAGTTGTCGGGCAATTCCGGAATATTTTGGATTCCTAAATGAATCTGCAGTAAGGAAATAAAAAACTTAGGCCGTGCTATCAATACAATCGTCTATCTATTTTGTAAATTTTAATATTAATTAAAGATAGTTAGAAGACAATAAAAATTTAACTACTTATTTATTATTTTTATTATTAAAGTAATATTTATTTATTTTATTTTTTTATTTGTTTCATTAACGAATGAATAATCCTATAGTTAAAGATAGTTAAAGATGAAAACATGTTTCTCTTATTTAGTAATGTAAGAAGTAAATGTTAGTACTATTTCAGGTAATACAAACTTAAGACTCTATAAGAGCAACCTTCTTGTTACATAGAAAAATACAAATTTATATTGCTTGTGCATTATGGTTTTCTAAGTCTTAAATGAATTTATTAAGTTTTAAAGATATATGTCGAAATAAGTATCATGTTGAAAAGACAAGCCTCTCTGTTGTTGCCAGTATTGTTTCTCTTCCACTAAATTGAGAGTAGCATCGGACCTACCTTTTTCGATGGGTGAAATGACCATCAAATCTGCATCAAGATTCGTGCGAACTCATTAAAATCCGTACAAGTATTTTTATGCGCACAAATCTCTATAATAATTGTACGGTGTATGAGCTAATTGAACCTAAAAGTAGGTCCGATGCCCATTGGACCTACTCCTATCTCTTCTTATTCCACTCTTTCTAGAGTTGAGAGAGAAGCTAGCTAACTGTAGCTTTGGCAAAGCAAACACTTGCAAATTATTTGGGTTATTATTCCAAGTGCTTTGGAAACAGTGTTGTATTCGCGGGCTACAGCAATGTTGACATGTTTGGAAACAAATCTGCTGTTATTCGAAAATAATAGCAGGAACTTGCTCTTCTGGTCTCAACTATTTAAATTTTTTCTAAGCACAAATCTCAATGAAAAAAAATTCATGCAAGAATCTCATTGAAAATCAACGGTTGAGATCGGAACAATTATAGTAGTGGGACGTATCCCATGGAATTCGATCGGACCAAAAGCTTCAAGGAAATATGGGATATAAATCTGCTGTGATTCAAATGAATCATAGGGACCTGCACTTTCTAATCCAACCATTCATTTAATTTAAGATTCGTAAATATAAACTATCTTTTTTTGAGATTCGTGCATTTGAAAAATGAAAGGATGGATTAGAAATTGCAAGGTCCTTGTTATTATTAGGAATCACAGCAGATTTATTTCCGGAATTACGTGACTTACGTCACTGCTGATGACAATTGCAGAGTAAACCCTACATTTCTCTTATTTTTTATTATTTTTTTCTTTTGACAAACTACAAGTTCTCTTCGGATTTGACCATAAAATCTTGATAACTCCTTTGAAATCAGGAAAAAATATCGTCACTGGTGACACTATGACGCTATATTATATATATAAAAATATAAAATAATACAGTGATAAGGAAAGGGGGGTGAATGGGTGATGCTTCGGACCTTTGACATCTTACTGCATCAAATAACAACGCAAGAGTTATTAAATATAAATTTATTATTTGAAAAAATTAATTTCACAGTGATTATGAGAGGTGGTTCAGTGTAAACTAGGGTTGCACAAAAAATTTGTAGTTCGTGATTCGATTCGAATTTGATTCGAAATTTTTTGTAAAAAATTCGATTCAAAATAGTTTGAAATTAATTAAAACCAAACTCACACTAGACCTGGTCCATTCGAAATAGGTTCGCAAACTATTTTAGTTCAAATCTCAAAGTAACATGAACTGTTGATTTTCGCTGATGACTTAAAATTTAAAATATAAGGCCGTCCAGCCATAAATCATAACTCGTAACTCGTAACCTTCGCTCTCAGTTCTGAAACCCTAGACGACTTTCAGGTCTCGCTCCTGGCGACTACGATAACTCTTCCTTGTCGTAAAAAAGTTCATAAAAGATTTGAAATTGAGTTCGTCAAAAATTCGATTCAAAATTAATTCAAACCAAACTCAAACTGGGGTAAGTTCGATTATGTTCGATTCGTTTGCAGCCTTACTATAAACCCTATATAAATGTGTCTTCTATCTCCTACCCACTCACAATTCATTCTACCATTTTCAAACTCAAACTAGCACCCCTTCAGCTCTCCAGAGGTGATTATGAGGCCAATTTAATTATTTTCGTACTTAATGAGATATATATTTGTATCAAGGTTCTAAATAGTGATTATAGCGGCATAGTGAGGAAATTAAAAAAAAAAACTATTGCGAATGGCGCATCTATAGTGGAAGCTATCATACATAGCGTTTTTTTTTCTTTTCAAGATTTATATTTTATATTTCTACTAATTATCAACATGATCAATATTAGAGAATTGTAATAACAACTAAAATGACAACTAATCGAAGTCTATACTTTTTTTCAATCATGCAAATAAGAAAGAAAAATAAAAAGAATGTACTAGGCAACATTATTTAATAATTCATACTTTATAGTATTACAGATTACAATAGATGAAGATCAATTAATTTTATAAGTGAAATGAAGTTATATCTATTTGAATATTATATATATTATAATAATCAAAATCAGTTTTTAATAAAACGAACAACGATAATTTTAAGAATACTAGACGAAGAGCAAACAAAAAGAAAGAATTAATATTTGAATATTTTTCGATATAGAATGAGAGACTAATCACAAATAAGAACAAAAACACATAGTTTGGTTTAGCATATTTATTATAACATACCATGTAGCATTAGAAATAGGAACATAAGTACATACTTATTATAGCAGTCATAGCTGAAATAACGCACTTTTATCTCATAGCGTAGCTTTTATGGTCTGAAAAAATTATAACTAGCTATTTAGAACACTGATTTGTATGGAGATAATGCATGATATGATAAAGTTTTATACTTTACTAAATTTTGTATAGGAAAAATTAGTTTATATTCATTATTAATTTTTTATTTTTTATTATCATGTTTTCAAAAATATTTTATTAAAAACACAAATTGGGATGTTAGTGATATTTTTTGTCTATTTATCTGACCCGTATTGTATTCGAAAAGACGGATAAAATAAGATTTTTTCCGTTAACTTATTAGGCATGGACAAGAATAATTATTTTTTACATTATTATGATAGGTATATGTATAAAAATATTTCCACCGATCGTAGCCATTGACACCCCTAATATTAACAGTTCTAAATGCAATGTTGCAATGTTGCTTTTTGAGTCATATTTTCCTGATCTGAAATTCAAATTTGACGACCTTAGAATATAGAAGCTAACTTGGCAACCTTTCATTAATTATATATTATTAATTCTTTTAGATAAGGGAGATCAAGTCCACCGATTTCCAATACTTTCATTATGTATTATAGTTTTCTCACCTAGAAATTAATTCAGAGAAATTTCTATAATTTTTGAAATGGGCTTATTTTTACATAGCATAAATACAAATGTAGAAAATTTATTCAACTTCAAAAAATTTACTTAGAGAATCCTCTCGACATATTCAACTGAGAAATAATTTATTTGTGCATAAAATGCTAAATATAGATATTAAATTTAGATGTTCGAAAAATATATTTTCTGGTTAGAGAGCACAAAATAATAAATAACTACTTTTTATAATTTGCTTTTACATCTTCCAACCGAAATGCCAAATGAAATTAAGTTTATAAAGTGTAGTTCTATAGGTTGAAGATCCTCAGATATCGTATGTAACAAGTCTAATTAATTAAATGTCCTATCAGACTAGAATCAATAAATCTCCTGTTTTTTGTGAGCAAGAAATTATTGTCTCTATAATCATTGTCGGATGAGTTCGAGGTGGACTCGAGACAAAATTATATTCAATATTTAAATATCAAAATTCACCCCGATCCACCCAACATGCAGTGACTTGAGCAGAAATTTCCTACCCACAGAGGACAGGTGATCCGGTCCTATCAGATAGCGTAGAGGTCAATTACAAATTTTATTTGCAAACAAAGCAATTACAAATTGAGTAATAATAGGTGAACAATACAATTTTTCATCTTTGGATAAATTTTATTTGCAAACAAAGCATGCAGGAGATCCTTGTGTTGAGTAATAATAGGTGAAGAATACAAATTGAGTATCAAATCAAATGAATCTTACGCTTGTAAAATACATTTGTCTAGGCATGCACTCTTATTTTAGAAGTTAAACGGGTACCGTTGCTTGCCTTAAAAACAAATATATATTTTGAGAATTTTAAGCGCATAATCTGTTTTCAAGGAAAATTATAGTTATGGAAAACAAAACAAATCTTGCTAAAACCAAACGGACAATACAAACATTCTCAGCTTAATTAGGTAAACTACCTACCGCCATTACAAATGGAAACTAAGATACATTTTGTTGCCATAGTCAATAAGATACCAAATATATAATTCACTTATTCTGTTTGTTAACTTTACTAAATTAGATTATAGAATTTGGAATAAGATTTGGTTCAAATGGCTTTGGACCGAACACCGTCCAAAACCTCTAAAAATCATACGATTAAAGTCCGAACAGTCGATCAGAACCTCTCAACATGATTTTCATATTAAAATATGCTCAGATACCAAATTTTATATTTTTTGAAAGTTTTTTACTATTTTTTAGATACGTACAAAATCATTGTTTTTGGACCGTTCAGAAATAGTGATTTTGTACGTATCTAAAAAAATAATAAAAAATTTCCAAAAAATATAAAATTTGGTCTCTAAGCATATTTTAATATGAAAATCATGTTGAGCGGTTCGGATCGACTGTTCGAACTTTAATTGTATAATTTTTAGAGGCTTTGGACGGTGTTCGGTCCAAAGCCATTTGGACCAAACCTCGTCCCATAGAATTTACAAATTAACAATCTTAATTAGATATGTTACTGTTTTATTAATTAGATTAAATCTAGTCTCAGATGTGGATTCTGCTTTCCACATTCAGGTACACAATATTTTAAGTAACACAGCTCATACATCCTTCAAAAATAAATAAAATCAAAGAGAACCACTGGTAGCCAACACAGATCAGTACCTCTTCTTCTGAAATTCTCAATTCTCAACCATACCACATATCACACTTTCAAAGTCTTCTGATTTTTTTTAATCTCCAATATATTCTTTACAGTTTACACATGGTATTATCTCTCTCATCATCGTGCCTTCTCTTTCCATGCATGTTGCTAATCTTGCAATTCTTCACACTGCTAGCTGTACAACCAACTTATGCAACTGCACTTTCACGTAAAACCAACGACACCCCCATGATTCTGGCCCTCAGAACCTCAAAAATTTCATCTTTAGCTGACTCAGGACAATCCGGCAAGTTAACATTTCACAGCAATGTCAGTCTGGTAATCTCCTTGTCAGTGGGGTCCCCTCCTCAGGATGTCTCTATGGTACTCAATACTGGAAGCGAACTCTCCTGGCTTGTATGCAACTCCACTTACCCTAACTACTTCAAGTCCCTTCTTCTAGCACGTACCGCGCCATTCCATGCAACTCCTCTTCTTGTCAGAAACAAGCGCATGACCTTGTAATCCCAGCTGACTGTGACCAACAAACCCAAATGTGCCACGTGTCAGTATCTTATGCTGAAGCATCAACTTCCTCTGGCGTCCTCTCATCTGACTCATTCTCTCTCGGTAATTCAGGTCCGAGCACTCAACTGCCACTTCTTTTTGGTTGCATGGACTCGACATTTTCCACCCCCCCCCCCCCCCCCCCCCCCCCCCCCCCCCCCCCGCCCCCCCGATCGGGTTATTGGGTATGAATCGTGGGTCTCTATCCTTCATTACTCAATCTGGAATACGCCAGTTTGCGTACTGCATATCAGACATGAACGATTCAGGTATTCTACTTTTAGGAGATGGTGCTTTTCTTCCACCATTGAATTATACACCTTTGGTACAAATTTTCAGCCCTCTACCGTACTTTGACCGACTAGCCTATTCAGTACAAATGGAAGGAATAAGGGTCTCCAATTTGGTACTGCCAATACCAAAATCAGTCTTCTTGCTTGATCATACTGGTGCTGGCCAGACAATGCTTGATTCCGGAACTCAATTCACATTTTTGTCTGGCGAAGCATATTCTGCACTAAAGAAGGAATTTTTAAGGCAAACAAAGAATATTCTAGCAGAATTGAATGAGCCGAATTTCGTGTTTCAAGGGGCATTTGACACTTGTTTCAAGATACCGCAAGGTCAGCTACCATCGACCAGGTTGCCAGAAGTGGCATTGATTTTGCAGGGTGTAGAGGTAACGGTTACCAATGAATTGTTGCTGTACCGTGCACCTGATAAGCTTCGAGGCAACGATGCTAAATGGTGCTTAACATTTGGTAACTCTGATTTGGTACCTATTTCGGCTTCTGTGATTGGGAACCACCACCAGAAAAATAGTTGGGTACGGTCAAGTATGACTTGGCAAATGATAGAATAGGATTTGCACCTTCAAGGTGTGATCGTACGACCTGATGACTTGGTTTGATTAATCAATCCAGTCGTACTAGCTATATCTGCATTTTAGTTTAGTTTAGTTTTGTGCTTCATGGCTAGATAATTTATGCGCTTTTTATTGATTTCAGTAATAAAAGAAAAGCCTTGTATTGTACAGTACTTGTGCGTTGCAGAGGTTGTTGATTGTTGTTGTTTACTGACTAGAGGATACTGGGTATTCCCCAGGGAGTAGCATTTGATTGTCCGCATTAATTAGTTACCATCCGATGTAATTCTCTTTAAGATACTCGCTTCCATCAAAAAAGAACATTAACCCCCCGGTTAACCAGAATTCGAATCAACCCTGTACTGGACGTAGAATTACTAAATCCAGACTGTTTTTTTTACTCTCTCGTGAATCTCAAAAACAGACCCCATATGTTTAAATAGGCATTGAATTCCAATTGCTTAGTTGGAGTTAATCTCAACTCATTGGACTCCCTACGGGACTGTAGAGAATACGGACTCCGAAATGAAGGAGAATAGAATTCCATGTGACCAGGGGCGGATGCAGAATTTCCATCAAGGAGGGGCAGAAATCGGGTTCAAAGAGTTTTCCTAAATTTATCCTAATTCAAGGAATTAACATAAATTAGAATTCAAGGAATTTACGGTATAAACCTTCCAACTAACATAAAGATGGGTCCTGGTCACACATAATTGTACTGTACCAGTACTCAAATATACTGATAACAGCCATACCAGCACCAGCATAGCGTCAAGCACAGTTCAAAGAGGTGGCAAGCCTTGAAAGAAATGGATAAATCAATATCTAACACAGCCCAAGTTTTTCTTCACAAAACATTTGAAAGCAATTCAAAGCATTTCAGCCTTCATAGAAAATAGAAAAATTGAAGTTGGTGACACAAATCAACAATACACAACTTCCATTTAACAACTCAAGAAATTCCCGAAATAAAAACCAGCAGCCACAATACACAATTCAAACTCAAATAGGGTATAAAACGGAAAGTCAGCAAGACAATTACTGGGAGTGTGTTCCAAATTTGGATTGTGGCGAAGGTCGCGGAATTTCGCGATCAACCAAGACAATTTACTGAGATACCTGTGCACACTAGAGCCATGGGTGATCGCGAAATTCTCTGAGCCATGGGCATCTCGCTAATTTGGTTTGGGCTTCGGCCTGTTAATTTTTTTTTAACAGTGTTGAGGAAGATTTTGGGCTTATTAGATCAGAGAGGGGTAAAGTCATTTTCAGAAAAAAAAAAATAACAAAAAAAAAACTTATATTTTCTATTAAATTTCAAAAAAGCCTTACTGGTCCATGTGACTATTCTTTTATCAAATCTTTACGATATATGAAAGGATATAAAGAAAAAGTTTAGCTCATCCAAAATTAAATGAATAGAAATCAAGTAATTCCCCTCAAGATTTGAATTTAAAAAAAAAAAAAATGAGATTAATTAGTCTGGCATAAGCTACACGAAATAATAGTCCAAAAGAAGAGACTGCAATAAGTAAGTTATGAGGGTTTCAAATATTGAGAAAAAAAAAATCTGTTGCAACCATTGTTCGACAACCCTCCGTTAACTATAATAAATAGAATTAAATACTCGACACAGCTGAAGCGAGCACGCACAAAAATTAAAGCGGATTGGATGATCTTGAAACCCATCAAACCTAAAGTAGCTCTGATGCCCATGGACCTACTCCCTACCATAGTCACCACGTATGCGTATAAACGCGAATTATTCGCGTTTAATACCTTTTTTGGGATTTCTGCACCGCACTGCGTATAAAACGTTTGACCGAATAATTCGCGAATAAAACGTGAATCACAAATTATTCGCGATAAAAATGCAAAAAAAATGCCAATTTTTTTTTTCTTCATTGTTGTACCGAATCATTCCTGAATTATATCTGAATTTTTGACTCTGCCGAACCGAACCCGAACTTCTGATTTGTCACTATGCTCCCTACTAGAAAAAATAGAAAATAGTAGGCCCCATGGACATCAAACCTATTTTTGTGAAACTAATCTTAAAGTGGATCGAACTGTCCAGAGTCCATAAAACTAAAAAAAAAATCCGATGCCCATCAGCTACTACTGTGAAAAAGGTATTATGATTTGGAAAAGAGAGAGTATGAAACCCACTATGTATGAATGTTGTATTTATGGGGTACGAGAAGTATTAATTATCGCTTCTTTAAGTGCTAACACAAAAATTAAGACTTTGTGTGCACAAAATGTATGGACAATTAAACTTTAACACATTATTAATGCAACGAAAATAATTAATGAACTGTGTACGAATTTTTAATTTATACATGGTTCACTCATTCCGGTACATCAAAATTTGTGCACACAGATTCGCAGTTAAAAAAGTATTTTTTTTAACTATGTTCAGTGAAGACTTGCACCTTGTTTGGATGGAGAGTAGAGGAAGAGAGAGAAAGTGAAAACAAAAGTAAAGATTAGCATATTTAACTTCTTTTTTTTTGAATGATTAACTTTATTCCATATAAATATCTTAGGAATATTTTACACATATACACAATAAAGTTCTAAAAAACCATAGCATATGGAATCCAACCAGTACTGCATTATTTCTACCTTAGAAAGGAGTAGCTTTGCTGAAATTGTAGTTCTACACAGCTGCTAGTAATAGTCTTTCACATCATGGTTCGACACAATTATTTCTCAAACATCGATACAATACGTACGACAACATGTACAAAGTAATGATCTGTGTAACAAAAGTTATACCAAGGTTTCCAAGTACTTCTCGACAATATCCAGACCACACAATTCTTTGACCGTCGGCATAGTTGCAGGAACATCCATCGGGAATGTCACAGGAGAGCCTGTCAATCTGTCGAAGGTAGAAAACTCTAACCTTGCTGCTCTAATTGCTTCTCTCAGTGCACAATGAACTGATGATGCAAGAAGTAACGGTGGTTCCCCAGATGCTACAAACAATAGTTAAAGAAAAATAGCTGAATATGGCTTTTGCAATGAACTTGGTCATCCAAATCTAACCAATGATTAAAGAAGGGAGAGTATATATATACCTTTTGATGAGAGCACACGGTTTGTGTTGTGAGGGCTGTTTATAAATTCTACATTAAACTCTTTGGGGATAGTGTCTACTGTTGGTATTTTGTAATTCCATGTGCTATCATTCACCGCCAATCCGTCAGAATTTGTCAAGAACTCCTCGTACAGAAAGAAGCCAACACCCTGAATAAAACCACCTTCAACCTGCGTGAGAGAGGGACGGAGATATTAGGGATGCAGCTTAACTTGCTTTTCAGTTGTTAAAAAGGAAACAAATACCCATAATCCAATAAATAGTTCAATTTTTTTTTTATTAAATTTAAAGCCTTCCTACTAATCTTATGCTTTTAGGTGCAATTGCCAGTAAGCATTCAACAAAGTCCCACTGTCCCAGGTACTAGATGGTTGCTCTTTATTAAAATTGTTCTTTCTTCCAATAATTATTTTTGAATGATTATAGGCGACATCCATCTTAGCAGAAGAGACAGTTTTTTTTTTTTCTGGTTTTTTCACTGGTTTTCTGTTATTAGATGGTTGCTGTTTTACCAGTACCATTTTTTTCTGTTTTTTTTTTTCTCTTAATCTCTTTTTTATTTTTCCATGTAAATATACCATGGGGTTTCTTCTCTAAACACTTAAACAATGTTACTAATTGCGGTTAATAAAATAGGAGCATGACTCCTATTCTTACTCAAAAAAAAAAAAAAAATTTGAACGATTGGGCAATGAGCAAATAATGAACCATCGATCCTTATCTTTGAAGCAAGTTATTGGTCGACATTAAGACAAAAGATAGCAAACCTGGCCTAAGTCGACGGCAGGATTCAGACTCTTGCCACAGTCATATGCAAGGTCACTTCTTAGTATTGTGGTAGCTCCAGTGAGAACATCAATCTCAACCTATAGTTGCCAAAAAAATTCTTAGAAGTTCTCAAATTAATATAGGTTCTAAATCGATAGAACGGGCATTAACATACAAACGCTGACAGATATGGTACACTAAACATTCAAAAAAGAAAAATAAAAAAAGTAATTAATAACACACTAGCATTTACTGAATTATGTCAGCACCACCATGTCAGTATGTAAAAAGAAAGCTTGGGTACTAGTACTACAATTGAAGAAGGGAAAGGAAAAACCGAAAAAGGCCATACCTCACTAACGGCAGCTCCAAAGTTTATGTAGCTGGAGGTAGATTGTTCGGGAACCCAGAACGAACTAGCCGATAGGTTCACATTTTGTGCAGAAGCCTACAATTACATAATGCAATGAACTTTTGAGTTAATATAACGCAATTACATATATCCTATGGTACAACTATGAAACAATAAGGCTTTGTGCATACTGAACGTTTGAGGAAAAGATACTAGTAAAACTGTAACTTATGAAATAATTAGATAAAGTCTGTTTATAGTTTGCACAATTAAATATTAAATAACTAGATAAGCTGAGATGTCAACAAACCACAAGTAAATAAGAACAAACAAAACTAACCAGCCCAATCAATGCTTCCCATGAAATCACACCCTTCTCCTGTTTTGTTTTATCCTTGAGGGGTTTCAACCTTTCAACAAGCATATTACAAGCAATCCGAACTGCCTCACAGCTACTCTCTGATGTTGTACTTCCACCAGTGATCCCTCCCTGGATCAAAGTCAAACTATCGGCCTGAACAACACGCACTTTTTCTAAAAGATCCTCATTTTCCTCCAACAATTCCTTCAGACCGAATGCTGCCATTTGTTTTACTTTCGTCCATAAACCTTGTCCCATCTCAATTCCTCCCACTTCCACAACTATCGATCCATCATTAAGCACAGATACTCTCCCTGGGGCCTGTCTTGCATTCACTTTGTATGAAATCGGCACACAAGAAATACCCCGTTTCTTCCATTTGTTTACACTATTAAATTTTTTTATCATCTTTGCACGTGTTTCAAAGCTTGCAGTGGAGGCCAACCGATCAAAAACTGATGGTAGTGTATATGTGAGGGCATCTCCAGCACTATTTTCAAAGAAAACTTTAAGGCTCTCATGATCATGAAGATTCTTTCTCCTAACCGCATTAGTATCCAACCGAAGTTCGGAAGCAACATGCTCTATTATTGCTTCGGCAATGAATGAGCCCTGCACATTACCTGGGGCCCGCATGGAAGACTTGGATGTGTTGTTTGTCTTGCACGACTTTAAGTCGAAGGAGAGGTTACCCCAGTTGTATTTGTTCATGGCCCCTATCATAGCGGCCGGTAAAAGAGGGCTAACGTCTTCAGACATGCCCGCATTTACTCTCAAGTCAAGGTGCAATGCTGTTATTTTTCCATCTGACTTGAAACCCACGGTATAGTATGCCTTGGTTGGATGTCGGCCTCCTATCATTATCATGTCAGTTTGGCGCTCAAGGTAAATCTTGACGGGACGTCCAAGCTTGTGTGCTGCAACAGCACATGCAGTGATGACCTAGAAGATAACAAATGTAACTATTTAGTTAATTTTATATTCAAACGAACATTTCCATAGGAAATTGTATGCTTCAGTACAATAATCAGCAACAGCCAACAGAGGAAGTTGGTTTTGTAAAGGTTGAATTAACAATTAACAAATATAAAATATAAAAAATGAAAACACAACACCTCACACCTGGGACTTGTAAATTATGTTATGATTTGCAAGCATGGTCAAATAAAATATAAAATCCACAACAACAATAATCCTCAAGGGTAAAGTAGCAGTGTGGCGGCCACAGTCCCAATGTTTGTTGGTTCGACGAACTAAGACCGAAATGGTATCTGGATCAACATAACCTGTTTCATTTTCTTGAAGCACAAGATCTGAATAAACTTCAGAAATACGTATAAACAATCGTAGCTAGTTTTGGGTTCAGAAAACTCACAGGCATAGCCCTAAAAGCCTTTGCACCAAAACTTCCTCCGAGTCTTCTAGTAATAACACGCACATTGTGGAATGGAATGCCAAGTGCCTTTGCAATGTGACCTTGAGTACTTTCAGGCCATTGAGTTGCAGCATAAACTGTCATGCAGTTATCCTCATCAAGAACAGCTAGTACTACTTGCGGTTCCATGTAGAAGTAGTACTGTGAAGCTAGTTTAACCTGAAAGAAGATGCATATCAAATATAGTCCCATGTAGTAGTTTTTTTTTGTTTTGTTTTAGTTTATGAAGTTTTTAAGTAGAGAAACTGGACAGTTGTCATTGTTATAATCCTATCCACGCATACTTAGCTGTACTGTATGTATGAATAAGTTAGTTGGGACAAAATATAAAATCAATATGGTAAAGGGGTTTTTTTCTCAATTAAATGTTGGTTGGGAGGGTCAATTAATTTCCTTGCGAATGGTATAAATGATTGATCTCTTTGATTATAGCCAAAGAAGTACCTCAGCAGATTCAATTTTTTGGTCAGCTTCATCCATTCCTTTGGAGAAGTTGCCAATTTGTTTGGGATAGGACGTTCGTGGAATTTCAAAGTAGCTGTTCTGCTCAATGGCATCTTCAATAGACAAAATTGGTGGCCCCAAATTATCAGTGGAATATTCAATTACTGCTTGTTTGGCTGCCATGTTGGCAAATCTCTGTGTTTCTGCAATCTATAGGAGTGTTATTTTTTATATAGATGAATTAAAAAATTAAACTGATCTTGTTAAAAATTATGAAGTAATGTATGTACCACAAGACTAAGCGGTTGACCAGCATATTCAGCAAGAGAATCTGCAAATATTGGCTCAGTTCCAAAGAACAATCCAAAACCAATATTTTCTCCTCCTTTTGGGATGTCTTTGGCAGAAACAACCGAGACAACTTTAGTTGATGCCAGAGAAGATTTGAAATTAATTCCCTTTACATGAGCGAGAGGCTTTGAGCTGTAAATAAATGCTCCATTAAGGCAGTCCTTTGGAGTCGGGATATCATCCACATAGACCGCTTCCCCTGCCCAAAAAGGCCAAATTTTGCATCGGTTTATATCAACTGTAATAGGTAACTAAAGCCACTAATCTTAAAAAACTGTAATTCGTAATTGATTCTAATTACTACTAGTAAATTTTGCACCTCTGTTACAGAAAATTTAATTTTTATTGGATGCACATCTGAACAACTACAACACAATTGTCTTGCATGATATCGTCAAGGGCTATGAAAAAGAGAAAACTAGTTGCCAATAATCATATATGCAAACCACCTTTCTTTTGTTCAAAAATATAAAAATATTGTAGAGTTATTAATTGTGAACTCTATACATAATGAAGAACTCTAATTAAACCAAAACCCTTAAGAAAAATTCAGGTGAAAAGCATACCTGAAGCTTGAAGCTCTGCTCCAGCTTTCTTAATTGGCTCACCAACTGGGCTAAACTCTGAATTTACCAATAATTCTTGCCGCGAAGAGATAGAAATGTCATCATCATTTTCGGATTGCATGTGTGACTCACCATTTTGGTATTCAACAGGAATAAGTTTTTCAAAATCAGCGAAGAAATTGGAAATGGGATAAAGAAACTTGAACAGAAAACCAACAGCCAAGCTGACTTTATACTCAGGATGAGTTGTGCTATTTACTGGCACAATCACTTCTCTCAGTAACCTTATTGCTTCTTGTAAAACTGTTGCAGTGACAATTTTACCCTTCAGAAAATCCTCAACCTTCCTTGCTCTAATTGCATGCTGAGTGCCATAGGCACCAAAAGCCAGCTGTATGTTATCCACCACAACATCTCCTGTTTTTTCATCGATTATAGTTTGCGCCAGAAAAGCAGAGTTAACATAAGAAACAGCATTACCAAGAGGGCGAGGAGATGCCCGGTATGTTTCAAAACGGATAGTGTTGGATGAAGCCCAAGAAGGGATAAAGATGCTCAAAAGAAGTGTTCTATAATCACATGGAGACCTCTCCAGGAATTCCTCTAGTGTAAGAGTAACCTTTTCTGATCCCTGCTGGATAGAAACATTTGAGCTGGCAGCAAGCAGAATGGTTGCAATATCCGACTCGAATTGTTTTCTTTGTGCTAAAATCAGATTCCCACCTACACTTGCTATGTTTCGGACAAATGGGGATGCCACTTTGTTCATGTGATTTGCAATCTTATTAAAAACCAAAGTAGAAACTTTATCTTCCCTTAAGACTTCAATTGCTTTCGAAATGGTCACGGCTGAACCCAATTCTACTCCATCATTACCCCTCTTAATTATTGAAAGCTCTGGGATACCACTTAGATCAATAAATTTTTCATACAAATCTTGATCTTTGTACACACCACTGCTTGTATTCCCTACAACAAGCTTGACATTGTTTGCACTAAACAAATCTGAACTAAAAAGCGCATGCAAATGTTCAATACTTTTCGGTCGGTGCCAACCATTTTCTATTATTTCAGACTCCTGGCTATTTGAAGTACTTAATGTTGATTTAATCTCAGCTTTTAGGAAATCAGGAAATGTGCACACTCCCCCAATTGAGTAATTTGGCAAGCTTCTTGCACATTCAACTTTGTTCCCTTTCTTCCAAAAGGTATTCAACCCCAAATCTTCCAAATCAACATTAGATGCAAAGCTCTTACAAGCATCTACTAATGGCCGGTAACCAGTGCATCGGCAGAGATTGCCAGAAATAGCCTTCTCGGCCTCAGAAACAGTGATTTTAGAGAACCCTTTTGGAGGCTCCGGCCTACTAGCATCTTTGTCGGCATTTATGAGAGAGGAGAAAAGAGACATAGACATGCCAGGGGTGCAAAACCCACATTGCGAAGCATGAAACCCGGCAATCCTTTGGTGGATAGCATGGTAACCATCTTTGACATTACCAAGACCCTCTGTTGTTGTTACCGACGAGTAGTTTATACTACCAAGAAGTGTTAGGCAGGAGCTTGCTGACAAGTCAATCACCTCATCAGTTGCTGGGTCGTATTTTGATAGAAGAACAACACAGGCCCCACAACCACCTACAAAGGCATAACAAAATTATAGTAAAAATAGTGACTTTTAATCTAAAAGGTAAGCTTTCTTGTTAGTATTTTCATAGGTGCATATTTGGGTTATCACCTAATTGAAAAAAATTGTTATTTGGTTAAAGATGATTTTGATGGAATTGGTTAATTTGATTAGAAGGTTTTTATAAGGACCAGTCATCACCCATACCAACGTTAGCCGAACACAAATTGGAATTACGAATTAGAATAGAAGAGTGCTCGCTCTCAATTCCACAATTCCTGTATTCTCTCACTATTCTACCTATAGCCTAACAATTATTTTATGATTTGTTATACTTATACTAGCAATTTATATTGTTCTAAAGTTCCATTTCATAGGGTCTAATTAGTTTAAGCACATAATATACATATAGTGAAATGTCTTAAGGCTTTATAATTTCTTGTATATACCTTACAGTTTATTTTATAATAAAGCATGACTCATATATTTAGTTAGTTATAGCATATAGTGGGGTCATAGTAATACTTTCTGAATTATTTCATTACATCAAGAAGTATAATTAGTTAGTCATGTTGTGCATATCTTGGACTATTTTAAATTACGTTGCATGAATTTTAGTATGATTCTGATACAAAGTTATAATATTTTGCATATTAAGTTTATTTCATGAAAACAGAACACGGTATACAAGAGAAATATGTTTAATAAAAAAATAAAGTTGAATCAATGTGATTCGTGTGGATATTAGCTAAGGGAGGCATGTCATGCTCATATTTCATAATATTTTGATGGAATAGCCCAACCCAGTGACGAAGCCCAAGAACTTTGATAGTTATGGGCCAGTTTTATTTTAAGAAAAGCCCGTAGGCAAGAAGGGGACAGTTTCATGTATACTAACAATTTATCAAATCGAATGAAATAGTTAAATTAAATTGAGAGTCAATTCAAGATTAAAAAAAAATCTCAATTTTAATTTTAAATAATAGTTGTAAAAAAGACGCCAAAGTGTGTATGAATTAGTGAGGTTTTCCATAAATTTAATTTTTTATTGGTGCGCAGAAATTATTAAATAAATAGATACTAACATGCACTTAAAAAAAATTAAAATAAAGAAAGCTGTTTATCATTAATCTCCAATATCTGTTCTGTAGAATTATTGAATTGATTAGAATTCTTGTATTTCAGATTTCCCTAAATCCATGATGCGAAAGAAAAGTTAAAGATTCTAAAAAACCAAACAGAATAATTATATTGTGTTGAAAAGGCTTTAATTTTCAAAATCATACAAATATTTTGCATTTAGAAAATTTTAAGGGCAAATAAATATTTCTTTCAAAATATTAAAGACATATAGAATGATAACCAACATGATTAATTAATAATTAACAATGCAGTAATTTAATAGAGAAATGAAAATTTTAACTTTCAAAATAATATTATATCTTAGACACATCAAACACATAACTTTTTTAAATAAGAAGAAAAAAAATGCAAGAGTCAGCAATGAGAATAGGTAAATTATATCAGATCGATGTGTAAAATTATTGATGATAACTAAAAAAATTTGAAGTCTTAACAACTCTTTATAAGTATTGATGACGATTAAAAAACTTGAAGTCTTAACAACTCTTTATGCCCATATTTAGTTGTGGCCTAAAGAGTAAAATAAGGGGTTTAGTTCTTGTTATTTCATCAAACAAGCATTAATTGAGGATAAAGAGTTTAATTAATAATATATTATTAGTATATAATTAGTATATTATTAATTATTATTATTAGTATATAATTATATAATTAATATATTAAATTGTTAATATATTAAATAATTATTATTAATATATAATTATATAATTAGTATCTTATTATAAATAATTATAATTAATATATATTATATAATTAATATCTTATATTGTTAATATATTAAATAATTACTATAATAATATTATATAATTGGTATCTTTTTATAATAATAATTATTACTTAGTATCAAAACTATACTATTCTATCCTGAAGTAACCGGTTATATATAATTATACTGCTTAATTAGTCTCAAAAATGAATAAATAGTTCAGATATATTTATATAAAATTCAAACCCTGATCTAAATGTAAGAAAATTAAGAAACTCTGCTTTAAAAATATATTAATTTGTTTAACAATAGTAAAAAATAACTAATTTTAAAAACCGATATTTGAAATGTGATCTATAATATATAAAAAAGAAAATTAATATAAAATTAACTGTTTATTGAGGAACTTGAAATACAACGGTCCATATTTAATAACCTTAATGGAATATTAAATGAAATTCAAATTGTAAGAACTTTAATACACAACTAATATATAATACAATTTTTTTTTTACTTACTTTGAAAAAACTTATTAAAAATTGTCAGCTAATTTATTATGAATTGATTTTACATGAAGAAATATTTCATTATGAATAGATTCATCTCTAGTCAAAACAAGAGACTAATAACAACAGTTACAGTGTTACTTCTTTCAGTCTCTTCATTTGAATACTGAGTACTGACTTTACCTTTACCAAACAGAAACAGGACCACAAATCAACGGTGATTTTTTTTGCAAGAAATAATAATTAAGATTCTGGTTTCTGAAATAGCATGCGATGCATATGCAACCACGCATATCATATCTACTTCTATATCATCATCATCTTATACTCAAATCTCCAAAGAAAGAATAACAGAGAGAAATAGCTCTGAGTAGTGAGTAGTGAGTAGTCATGAGTACCTTCGCCACAGCCGAGTTTGGGACCTCTGAAACGGGTTCGGGTCCGGATGAATTCCAGCAGGGGCATAGATGGATCCGCATCTGATATCTCGTACCTCTCTCCATTCAAAGCAAAGACGAGCCTCTCTGTTGCCACCACCATTGTTTCCCTCTTTCACTTTCTTATTCCACTCTTTCTGGAGTTGAGAGATAAAGCTAGCTAGCTGAGCTTTGGCAAAGCAAGCACTTGCATAAATAGATTTATATTATCTAAAGTGCTTTGGAAACAATAATATTGTATTCTATTGCAAATTGGATGCCTGATTGCGATATTTTGGAATAATAGATATTAATTCCGGAATATTTTGGATTCGTAAATGGATTCTGCAATAATAAAGAAATTTACGTCGATAATTTTAATGAATTAGTAATATTAATTGGTAAGATTTTAATTGAGTTCAATACTTGTTCGGACTGTTTCAAAATACACAATTTTTAAATTGATATGAACATTCAATTGAATTGAAATATAAACTCATCAATTTCAATTTAAAAACAGTTATCAAAATTATTACATGTTTTCTGAAATAAAAAGATATTTTAATAACTATCAATAATTAGTTTGAAAGCTATACTTACTATTTCAACCACCCTTAAATTGAATGAATGTCTGGACCATAATACTTTGTTGAAGATAAATAATCAATTAGAGGTCAATTAGTATTAATTGATCTCTAAAGTTAGTGTGATGTGCTCACCAAGAGAGTTTGGTGAGAACAATTATAAAAGTCTATCAGATTAGTTTCAAACGACAAATTCAAACTGTTGAAATCTATCTACTTCATGCGTGATGCATGTACATGAAATTTTTAAGTATTTTGAATTTATTTAGTCCAAGATCAAACGGTCAAAAACAAGATGAAAAATGAATACATAAATAACTTATAAAAAGTTTGGGAACAAATCCGCTGTTATTCCAAAAGAATAACAGGAACTTCCTCTTCCGGTCTCAACCATTTAAATTTTCATGAGCACGAATTTCAATGAAGAAATTTTTTCGTACATATAAACTATCTGTTTTTTAGATGCGTGCACAAAAAAATGAAAGGATGGATTAGAAATTGCAAGGTCCCTGTTATTATTAGGAATCACAGCAGATTTATTTCCGGAATTACGTGACTTACGTCACTGCTGATGACAATTGCAGAGTAAACCCTACTTTTCTCTTATTTTTTTTATTTTTTCTTCTTTTGACAAACTACAGTTCTCTTCGGATTTGACCATAAAATCTTGAAAACTCCTTTGAAATCAGGAAAAAATATCGTCACTGGTGACACTATGACGCTATATTATATAAAAATAAAAAATCATACAGTGATAAGGAAAGGGGTGTGATGCTTCGGACCTTTGACATCTTACTGCATCAAATAACAACGTAAGAGTTATTAAATATAAATTTATTATTTGAAAAAATGTCACAGTGATTCTGAGGGGTGGTTCACTATAAACTAGGGCTGCACAAAAAATTCGTAGTTCGTGATTCGATTCGAATTTGATTTAAAAAAGCTTCTACCAAGTTTTCAAAAAAGAATTTGATTCGAAAAAGTTCATAAAAAATTCAATTCGAAATAGTTCAAAAATATCAAATCAAACTCGCACTGGACCTGGTTCGTTCAAAATAGGTTCGCAAACTATTTCAGTTCAAATCTCAAAGTAACATGAATTGTTGATTTCCGCTGATAACTTACAAGTTAAAACATAAGACCGCCCAGCCATAAGTCATAACTCATAAGTCGTAACCCATAAGTCGTAACCATCGCTTTCAGTTCTGAAATCTTAGACGGCTTTCACGTCTCGCTCTCGGCGACTACGATAACTCTTCCTTATCGTAAAAAATTCAATTCAAAATTAATTCAAACCAAACTCAAAATGGAGTAAGTTTGATTATGTTCAATTCGTTTGCAGCCCTACTATAAACCCTATATAAAGGTGTTTTTTTATCTTTTAACTCATAATTCATTCTACCATTTTCAAACCCAAACTAGCACCCCTTTAGCTCTCCAGAGGTGATTATGAGGCCAATTTAATTATTTTCGTGCTTAATGAGATATATATTTGTATCAAGGTTCTAAATAGTGATTACAGCGGCACAGTGAGGAGATAAAAAAAAACTATTGCGAATAACGCATCTATAGTGGAAGCTATCATACATAGCATTTTTTTTTTCTTTTCAAGATTTATATTCTATATTTCTACTAGTTATCAACATGATTAATATTAGAGAATTGAGGTAACAACTAAAATGACAACTAATCTAAGTCTATACTTTTTTTTCAATCACGCAAATAAGAAGGGAAAAAAAAGGATATACTAGGTAACATTATTTAATAGTTCATATTTCATAGTATTACAGATTATAATAGACGAAGACCAATTAATTTTATAAGTGAAATAAAGTTAGTATACCTATTTGAATATTTTATATATTATAATAATCAAAATCAGCTTTTAATGAAACAAATAATTATAATTTTAAGAATACTAGACAAAGAGCAAACAAAACGAAGAATTAATATTTGAATATTTTCTAATATAAAATGAGAGACTAAATCACAAATAAGAACAAAAACACATAATTCAGTTTAGCATACTTATTATAGCATACCATGTAGCATCAGAAATAGGAACAGAAATACATAAACCCATGTAAATTGCAAAAAAAAAACTCATGTAGCATAGCAGTAGCAATAATGTATTA
The DNA here is from genome assembly GCA_964058825.1 of Carex arenaria. Taxonomy (NCBI): domain Eukaryota; kingdom Viridiplantae; phylum Streptophyta; class Magnoliopsida; order Poales; family Cyperaceae; genus Carex; species Carex arenaria. The sequence continues at coordinate 141,993 of CAXKVW010000150.1, forward strand.
GTGTAATAATCTAGAAGTCAATCATAGGATAATTGTATTCTATATGTTTTGTTCATGAATTGGATGATTAATAAAGATATCATATTGTTCCTTGATATTTACCAATTTATGAATAATTTTGAGTTAAGGACTTGAAATTGTAGAACTCCATAATATAGATGATAAATACTCTTAATAGTCTCTAACCTTGGTAATTAGCAGGAACACTAATTGATCATAAAAAAAAGTTGGTATGTGGATTAAATAATGGTTAAGTTTTACAATCCATAGACAAAGAGTTGTCATTTTAATCACATAGATACATGTTATAGAACATGATATTTGACAGACCCTAAATAAAACGTCAAATGGAATGTGTTTGTGTCATTTATGTTTCATTAAGTGTTAGGTTCTAAAGTATAAAGTATTAGTCTTTCCTACATGAGAAGTGTGGATTCGTGAGTGTTGTTCAACGCTCCATAAAAAGTAGCTATACATATGACATTTCAGTATGCATGACTTGTATGTAGGGGAGATGTTCACCAAGACTACTATCGTTCCTCGTATTTAATACAAGTGATGGTATCACTAGACCTCTTGATGAAGTAGGATTATCAGCGCTCGATATGATTAAAAAGTTAATCATATTTGATTATCTATTTAAGATCGAGAAAATATTAAGTTTGTAAGGATGACACATGCATACTTTGAAACTATTATGATATAATGAGACAAAAGAATAAACACATGTAAATTGTTTACTGGATCGTGATATTATACTGTACAAGATCATCTGTGTAAATTGGATGGTCATAATACATTATGCTAGAAGTCGCTTATGATTTGTAGAATTAAAAGGAGTTTTTACGAAAGTCATGATATTGTACTTATGATTTTTGCTGAAGTCATGAATAGTATTTTTGCAAAAATCGTGAATAGTGTTTTTTTTTGCAAATATCGCTGGTGTAGTATTTCTGGCAAAAGAAATACCAGCTCTCTAGTTATTTTCTGGTGGATATTAATAGAGACATCAAACATCTTATGCTCCGAAGAGAGTCAGACTTCACTTCCAATTCGAATTTGGAATAAGGTACAAATATTGTTTTAATTTATTTAAATGTTAAATAAATTTAATTTTAGAATCAATCAGAGAGTAGATCCTCAGCTTTTGGTAGAAGTAATTTTTTTATTTTACGTTCTTTCCGCACCATAAGCCTAAATAGAATTTAGCGGTAAATTCCCAAACGGAATTTGACGCAGCATTCCCCAACATAGCACTTAGTGCATAGCGGTAATAGCGGTCAGCTATTACAGCTATAGCAGTTGTAGCTGAAATATTGTACTTTTATCTCATAGCGTAGCTTTTGTGGTCTTAAAAAGCTATAATTAGCTATTTAGAACACTGATTTGTATGGAGATGATACATGATATGATAAAGTTTTGTACTTTATTAAATTTTTATTGTAAAAATTTGTTTATATTCATTATTAATTTTTTTTATTTTCATTTTTTCAAAAATATTTTATTGATCTGTATTGTATGGAGATGATACATGATCCGATCCGTATTGTAGCCGTTGATACCCCTAGTTTTGCAGTTCTAAATGCTATGTTGCTTTTTGAGTCAAATTTTCTTGATCTGAAATTCAAATTTGATGACCTTAGAATTTAGAAGTTAACTTCGCAACCTTTCATTAATTATATATTATTAATTTGTTTAGATAATGGAGATCAATTCCACCGGTTTGTATTACTTTCATTATGTATTACAGTTTCCTCACTTGGAAATTCAGAGAAATTTCTCTAATTTTTGAAATGGGCTTTTTTTTTACACAGCATAAATACAAATGTAGAAAATTTATTCAACTTCAAAAAATTTAATTAGAGAATCCTCTCGACATATTCAACTCAGAAATAATTTATTGTGCATAAAAATGCTAAATATAGATATTAAATTTAGAAGTTCCAAAACTATATTTTCTGGTTAGAGAGCACAAAATAATAAATAACTACTTTTTATAATTTGCTTTTACATTTCCAACGGAAATGCCAAATGAAAGTTTATAAAGTGTAGTTCTATAGGTTGAAGATCCTCAGAGATCGTATGTAACAAGTCTAATTAAAATTCTTATCAAATTGAAACCAAATCTCCTGTTCTCTATGAGCAAGAAATTTTTGCCTCTAAAATTACTGTTGAATGAGTCTATGTCACACCCCAGATTTTTATCATCCGGAGCGTGATTATATAAGCATCTTCACATCTTTCTTTGGCCCGTCATCCTACATCACTAACAGAAAGAAAACAAAATAACAAAACGGAGTAAGCTACAAAGCTCAGTAACCGATTATTTAACGATGCGCTTCTCTATAATTGGCATAATTTAACAACCATTCAAACAGGCCAGATTAATCCACACAAATACACATAAAATTATGCACGCATATTTAACCGGATAGCACGTCGGTCTAGGTTGTCCGTAAAACAAATCACATCATATCCACACAGTTGGAATCCCATCACACAGGCGATTCCCAACTTCCACATAACACAATTCCACAAAACCGCCAATCCAGTGGAAAATCCATCCAACACTGGAAGGCCGCCAACCCGCTGGGAAATCCATCCAACAACGAGAAGCTACAATCACATATCAAATTCCAACCTCAGACCCGCTATCCCGTTAAATATGTCATCATAATCCAATATGTAACACCCATATTCAAATCAACCATACAAAACGAAAACACAGATTATAGAGAAGTCCGGTTACCTGATAGCGAGACATTTCAAATTCCAAATCGGATTGCAACGATAGTTTAGAATCAATGCGACGTAGTCAGAATTCGAATCGGATAGAAAATCAATCAATAGTGGAAATCAGAATCTTTAGAGTATATCTCTTTTATTTTTCTCTCATTTCCTTCCTATATTTTTATACGGTTTTCTTCTGTTTTGTCTCTTTGCCTTTGTATTCTTAAACTTCTGAAAATGATTGATGGCAGAGAGAAAGGCGCTAATTAAAAGGGGTGGGGTTTGCCATAGGGGCGCTAATTAAAAGGTGGCTACGATGAGGCCGAATCGTTTCCTTTCTAATTATTTATTTTCATTTACTGTTCAGGGTAATTAATTAAGGAGGAGAATTCCTATTAGTTTTATAAGAAATTTATCATAAAGCATGTGTATCTTGTTAAGAAATCAGAGGAAATAATTAAGGAATAGAGTCGTGTGACTATTTTCACGTTAGCATTTATTTCCAAATAAATTTAAAGAATTAAGTACGGCAAATTAATGATTACAAGATCATATAATTTAAAGAATTAATTACAAGATTATGATTTATAAAATTTGACCAAATTAATATTTTAGGAAATAAAACAAACGAAATAACAATTTTGACGATATCATTTTTTTTAAAGGAATAAAATTTTAAATAAAACATGTTATCAAAATATTTATAATCTTTAATATATATGAAAGGATTTTATAAGTATAATAATAACTCAAATTTTCGGGGTATTACAGTCTAAGGTGGACTTGATACAAAATTATATTCAATATTTAAATGTCAAAATCTACCCCGATCCACCTGGCAGTGACTTTAGAAGTAAGAATTTCCTACCACAGAGGACAAGTGATCCGGTCCTATCAGATTGCATAGAGGTCAATTACAAATTTATTTGAAAACAAAGCAATTACAGATTTAGTAATAATAGGTGAACAATACAGTTTTTCATCTTTGGATAAATTTTATTTGCAAACAAAGCAGGAAATCTTTTTGTTGAGTAATAATAGGCGAACATTACAAATTGAGTATCAAATGGAATGAATCTTACACTTGTAAAATACATTTGTCTATATAGGCATGCACTCTTATTTTAGAAGTTAAACGGGACCGTTGCTTGCCTTAAAAACAAATATATATTTTGAGAATTTTAAGCGCAGAATCTGTTTTCAAGGAAAATTATAGTTATGGAAAACAAAACAAATCTTGATAAAACCAAACAGACAATACAAACATTCTCAGCTTAATTAGGTAAACTACCAACCGCAATTATAAATGGAAACTAAGATACATTTTGTTGCCATAGTCAATAAGGTACCAAATATATAATTCACTTATTCTGTTTGTTAACTTTACTAAATTATATTATAGAATTTACAAATTAACAATCTTAATTAGATATGTTACTGTTTTATTAATTAGATTAAATCTAATCTCAGATGTGGATTCTGCTTTCCACATTCAGGTACACACTATTTTAAGTAACACAGGTCCTACATCCTTCAAAAATAAATAAAATCAAAGAGAACCACTGGTAGCCAACACAGATCAGTACCTCTTCTTCTGAAATTCTCAATTCTCAATTCTCAACCATACCACATATCACACTTTCAAAGTCTTCTGAATTTTTTTTAATCTCCAATATATTCTTTACAGTTTACACATGGTATTATCTCTCTCATCATCGTGCCTTCTCTTTCCATGCATGTTGCTAATCTTGCAATTCTTCACACTGCTAGCTGTACAACCAACTTATGCAACTGCACTTTCACGTAAAACCAACGACACCCCCATGATTCTGGCCCTCAGAACCTCAAAAATTTCATCTTTAGCTGACTCGGGACAATCCCGCAAGTTAACATTTCACGGCAATGTCAGTCTGGTAATCTACTTGTCAGTGGTGTCCCCTCCTCAGGATGTCTCTATATATGGTACTCGATACTGGAAGCAAACTCTCCTGGCTTGTATGCAACTCCACTTACCCTAACTACTTCAAGTCCCCTTCTGATCTAGCACATACTGCGCCATTCCATGCAACTCCTCTTCTTGTCAGATACAAGCGCATGACCTTGTAATCCCAGCTGACTGTGACCAGCAAACCCAAATGTGCCACGTGTCAGTCTCTTATGCTGACGCATCAACTTCCTCTGGCGTCCTCTCATCTGACTCATTCCATCTTGGTAATTCAGGTCCGAGCAGTCAACTGCCACTTCTTTTTGGTTGCATGGACTCGACATTTGACTTGGCTTCCACCCCCACGACCGGGTTATTGGGTATGAATCGTGGGTCTCTATCCTTCATTACGCAATCTGGAATACGCCAGTTTGCGTACTGCATAACAGACAGGAACGATACAGGCATTCTACTTTAATTTTAGGAGATGGTGCTTTTCTTCCACCATTGAATTATACACCTTTGGTACAAGTTTCCAGCCCTCTACCGTACTTTGACCGGCTAGCCTATTCAGTACAAATGGAAGGAACAAGGATCTCCGATTTGGTACTGCCAATACCAAAATAAGTCTTCTTGCTTGATCATACTGGTGCTGGCCAGACAATGCTCGATTCCGGAACTCAATTCGCATTTTTGTCTGGCGAAGCATATTCTGCACTAAAGAAGGAATTTTTAAGGCAAACCAACAATATGGTGCTTAAAGGGGCATTTTTGTCTGGCGAAGCGTATTTTCTAGCAGAACTGAATGAGCCAAATTTCGTGTTTCAAGGGGCATTTGACACTTGTTTCAAGATACCGCAAGGTCAGCTACCGCTGACCAGGTTGCCAGAAGTGGCATTGATTTTGCAGGGTGTAGAGGTAATGGTTACCAGTGAATTGTTGCTGTACCGTGCACCTGATGAGCTTTGAGGCAACAATGCTGTATGGTGCTTAACATTTGGTAACTCTGATTTGGTACCTATTTCAGCTTCTGTGATTGGAAACCATCACCAGAAAAATAGTTGGGTCAAGTATGACTTGGAAAATGATAGAATAGGATTTGCACCTGCAAGGTGTGATCGAATGACCTGATGACTTGGTTTGATTAATCAAACCAATCGTACTAGCTATATTTGCATTTTTGTTAAGTTTTGTGCTTCATGGCTAGATAATTTATGTGATTTTTATTACTTGTGCGTTGTAGAGGTTGTTGATGGTTGTTGTTTACTGACTAGAGGGTATTGAATTCCAATCGCTTGGTTGGAGTTAATCTCAGCTCATTGGACTCTTTACGGGACTGTAGAAAATACAGACTCCGAAATGAAGGAGAATAGAATTCCATGTGACTAGGAGAAGATGCAAAATTTCTATAAGGGAGTGAGAGGCAGGAATCATATTCAAATAGCTTTCCTAAATTTATCCTAACTCAAGGAATTCATGGTATAAACCTTCCAACTAACATAAAGATGGGTCCCGATCACACATAATCGTACTGTAGCAGTACTCAAAATATACTGATAATGACCATTCCAGCACCAGCATAGCGTCAAGCACAGTTCAATTAAAGAGGTGACAAGCCTTGATAGAAATGGATAAATCAATATTTCACATAGCCCAAGTTTTGCTTCACAAAACATTCGAAAGCAATTCAAAGCATTTTGGCCTTCACTGAAAATATAAAAATTGAAGTTGGTGACACAAATCAACATACACAACTCCCGTTTAACAACTCAAGAAATTTCCCAAATAAAAACCAGCAGCCACAATTCAAACTCAAATAGGGCTCATCCCTCGTACAATCGACAAGACAATTTACTTGGAGTGTGTTCCAAATTTGGGTTGTGGCGAAGGTCGGTACCAAGGTCACAACGTCCTCCTGGCCTTCCTCCTAGTCTACGCGCGAGTACAAGCAAACACAAGAGGCGCTCAAGCAAACCCTAACCGGGTTGTGAACAAAGGAGAGGGATAAACCCCGGATTTGGATTGGGAGGAAAAAAAACAAGCAAGAGAGAAGGTAGAGAGATGGCGAGACTGTGAGAGATTGGAGAATGCAACGCACTGTCCCTGAATTGGCTAAATTGGGGACGACCGTTGCAGCCCCGGGAAAGAAGGAAGAGGAAGACAAAGGGACAGCTTGGGCAAGGAGTGTTTAGCCACATCAAGGTCAGGAGTGTTAAGCCACATCAGGAGAATGTTTAGGGAGATTTATTCGGTTGTTTTTAGTAATTCCAGTTGCAATTGAATCGCCTATTAAAGGCCATTGTAGCTATGGATCGTATTATGAAAATTATCAATCAAGTTGAGACCATTTGATGTTTTTGTGTGTTCTTAGTTTCATTTATGTATTTCTCTATCATCCAAAATTCTGACTCAATTCTCGATCTCTTGATCTCGATTGTGTTTGTTTAGCTTCTGAGATATATTCTCGGCACAGAGAGATCAGATTTCTTCGGAGTTGGAGAGCCATGGGTGGTCGCGAAATTCTCTGAGATACCTGTGCGCTGAGAAAGAGAGAGAGGGAGCAACTCGCTAATTTGGTTTGGGCTTCGGCCCGTTATTTTTTTTAACAGTGTTGACGAAGATTTTGGGCTTATTAGATCAGAGAGTGGTAAAGTCATTTTCAGAAAAAAAAAAAAAAAAAAAACTTATATTTTCTATTAAATTTCAAAAAGGCCTTATTGGTCCATGTTCTTTTTTAAAATCTTTACGATATATAAAAGGATATAAAAAAAAAGTTTAGCTCTTCCAAAATTAAGCGAATATAAATCAAGTAATTCCGCTCAAGATTTGATTTTGGAAAAAAAAAAAATGAGATTAATTAGTGTAGCGTAAGCTACACGAAATAATAGTTCAAAAGAAGAGACTGCAATAAGTAAGTTATGAGGGTTTCAAATATTGAGAAAAAAAAAATCTGTTGCAACCATTGTTCGACAACCCTCAGTTAACTATAATAAATAGAATTCAATACTCGACACTCGACACAGCTGAAGCGAGCACGCACAAAAATTAAAGCAGATTGGATGATCTTGAAACCCATCAAACCTAAAGTAGCTCTGATGCCCATGGACCTACTGCCTACCATAGTCACCACGTATGCGTATAAATGCGAATTATTCGCGTTTAATACCTTTTTTGGGATTTCTGCACCGCACTGCGTATAAAACGTTTGACTGAATAATTCGCGAATAAAATGCGAATCACAAATTATTCGCGATAAAAATGCCAATTTTTATTTCTTCATTGTTGTACTGAATCATTCCTGAATTATATCTGAATTTTTGACTCTGCCGAACCGAACCCGAACTTATGATTTGTCACTATGCTCCCTACTAGAAAAAATAGAAAATAGTAGGCCCCATGGACATCAAACCTATTTTTGTGAAACTAATCTTAAAGTGGATCGAACTGTCCAGAGTCCATAAAACTAAAAAAAAAAAATCCGATGCCCATCAGCTACTACTGTGAAAAAGGTATGATTAGGAAAAGAGAGAGTATGAGACCCACTATGTATGAATATTGTATTTATGGGGTACGACAAGTATTAATTATCGCTTCTTCAAGTGCTAACACAAAAATTAAGACTTTGTGTGCACAAAATGTATGGACAATTAAACTTTAACACATTATTAATGCAACGAAAATAATTAATGAACTGTGTACGAATTTTTAATTTAGACATGGTTCACTCATTCCGGTACATCAAAATTTGTGCACACAGATTCGCAGTTAAAAAAGTATTTTTTTTAACTATGTTCAGTGAAGACTTGCACCTTGTTTGGATGGAGAGTAGAGGAAGAGAGAGAAAGTGAAAACAAAAGTAAAGATTAGCATATTTAACTTCTTTTTATTTGAATGATTAACTTTATTCCATATAAATATCTTAGGAATATTTTACACAGATACACAATAAAGTTCTAAAAAACCATAGCATATGGAATCCAACCAATACTGCATTATTTCTACCTTAGAAAGGAGTAGCTTTGCTGAAATTGTAGTTCTACACAGCTGCTAGTAATAGTCTTTCACATCATGGTTCGACACAATTATTTCTCAAACATCGATACAATACGTACGACAACATGTACAAAGTATTGATCTGTGTAACAAAAGTTATACCAAGGTTTCCAAGTACTTCTCGACAATATCCAGACCACACAATTCTTTGACCGTCGGCATAGTTGCGGGAACATCCATCGGGAATGTCACAGGAGAGCCTGTCAATCTGTCGAAGGTAGAAAACTCTAACCTTGCTGCTCTAATTGCTTCTCTCAGTGCACAATGAACTGATGATGCAAGAAGTAATGGTGGTTCCCCAGATGCTACAAACAATAGTTAAAGAAAAACAGCTGAATATGGCTTTTGAAATGAACTTGGTCATCCAAATCTAACCAATGATTAAAGAAGGGAGAGTATATATATACCTTTTGATGAGAGCACACGGTTTGTGTTGTGAGGGCTGTTTATAAATTCTACATTGAACTCTTTGGGGATAGTGTCTACTGTTGGTATTTTGTAATTCCATGTGCTATCATTCACCGCCAATCCGTCAGAATTTGTCAAAAACTCCTCATACAGAAAGAAGCCAACACCCTGAATAAAACCACCTTCAACCTGCGTGAGAGAGGGACGGAGAAATTAGAGATGCAGCTTAACTTGCTTTTCAGTTGTTAAAAAGGAAAGAAATACCCATAATCCAATAAATAGTTCAATTTTTTTTTTATTAAATTTAAAGCCTTCCTACTAATCTTATGCTTTTAGGTGCAATTGCCAGTAAGCATTCAACAAAGTCCCACTGTCCCAGGTACTAGATGGTTGCCCTTTATTAAAATTGTTCTTTCTTCCAATAATTATTTTTGAATGATTATAGGCAACATCCATCTTAGCAGAAGAGACAGTTTTTTTTTTTTCTGGTTTTTTCGCTGGTTTTCTGTTATTAGATGGTTGCTGTTTTACCAGTACCATTTTTTCTGTTTTTTTTTCTCTTAATCCCTTTTTTATTTTTCCATGTAAATATACCATGGGGTTTCTTCTCTAAACACTTAAACAATGTTACTAATTGTGGTTAATAAAATAGGAGCATGACTCCTTTTCTTACTCAAAAAAAAAAAAAAAAATTTGAACGATTGGGCAATGAGCAAATAATGAACCATCGATCCTTATCTTTGAAGCAAGTTATTGGTCGACATTAAGACAAAAGATAGCAAACCTGGCCTAAGTCGACGGCAGGATTCAGACTCTTGCCACAGTCATATGCAAGGTCACTTCTTAGTATTGTGGTAGCTCCAGTGAGAACATCAATCTCAACCTATAGTTGCCAAAAAAATTCTTAGAAGTTCTCAAATTAATATAGGTTCTAAATCGATAGAACGGGCATTAACATACAAACGCTGACAGATATGGTACACTAAACATTCAAAAAAGAAAAAAAAAAAAAGTAATTAATAACACACTAGCATTTACTGAATTATGTCAGCACCACCATGTCAGTATGTAAAAAGAAAGCTTGGGTACTAGTACTACAATTGAAGAAGGGAAAGGAAAAACCGAAAAAGGCCATACCTCACTAACGGCAGCTCCAAAGTTTATGTAGCTGGAGGTAGATTGTTCGGGAACCCAGAACGAACTAGCCGATAGGTTCACATTTTGTGCAGAAGCCTACAATTACATAATGCAATGAACTTTTGAGTTAATATAACGCAATTACATATATCCTATGGTACAACTATGAAACAATAAGGCTTTGTGCATACTGAACGTTTGAGGAAAAGATACTAGTGAAACTGTAACTTATGAAATAATTAGATAAAGTCTGTTTATAATTTGCACAATTAAATATTAAATAACTAGATAAGCTGAGATGTCAACAAACCACAAGTAAATAAGAACAAGCAAAACTAACCAGCCCAATCAATGCTTCCCATGAAATCACACCCTTCTCCTGTTTTGTTTTATCCTTGAGGGGTTTCAACCTTTCAACAAGCATATTACAAGCAATCCGAACTGCCTCACAGCTACTCTCTGATGTTGTGCTTCCACCAGTGACCCCTCCCTGGATCAAAGTCAAACTATCGGCCTGAACAACACGCACTTTTTCTAAAAGATCCTCATTTTCCTCCAACAATTCCTTCAGACCGAATGCTGCCATTTGTTTTACTTTCGTCCATAGACCTTGTCCCATCTCAATTCCTCCCACTTCCACAACTATCGATCCATCATTAAGCACAGATACTCTCCCTGGGGCTTGTCTTGCATTTACCTTGTATGAAATCGGCACACAAGAAATACCCCGTTTCTTCCATTTGTTTACACTATTAAATTTTTTTATCATCTCTGCACGTGTTTCAAAGCTTGGAGTGGAGGCCAACCGATCAAAAAGTGATGGTAGTGTATATGTGAGGGCATCTCCAGCACTATTTTCAAAGAAAACTTTAAGGCTCTCATGATCATGAAGATTCTTTCTCCTAACCGCATTAGTATCCAACCGAAGTTCGGAAGCAACATGCTCTATTATTGCTTCGGCAATGAATGAGCCCTGCACATCACCTGGGGCCCGCATGGCAGACTTGGATGTGTTGTTTGTCTTGCACAACTTTAAGTCGAAGGAGAGGTTACCCCAGTTGTATTTGTTCATGGCCCCTATCATGGCAGCCAGTAAAACAGGGCTACAGTCTTCAGACATGCCCGCATTTACTCTCAAGTCAAGGTGCAAGGCTGTTATTTTTCCATCTGACTTGAAACCCACGGTATAGTATGCCTTGGTTGGATGTCGGCCTCCTATCATTATCATGTCGGTTTGGCGCTCAAGGTAAATCTTGACGGGACGTCCAAGCTTGTGTGCTGCAACAGCACATGCAGTGATGACCTAGAAGATAACAAATGTAACTATTTAGTGAATTTTATATTCAAACGAACATTTCCATAGGAAATTGTATGCTTCAGTACAATAATCAGCAACAGCCAACAGAGGAAGTTGGTTTTGTAAAGGTTGAATTAACAATTAACAAATATAAAATATAAAAAATGAAAATACAACACCTCACACCTGGGACTTGTAAATTATGTTATGATTTGCAAGCATGGTCAAATAAAATATAAAATCCACAACAACAATAATCCTCAAGGGTAAAGTAGCAGTGTGGCGGCCACAGTCCCAATGTTTGTTGGTTCGACTGACTAAGACCGAAATGGTATCTGGATCAACATAACCTGTTTCATTTTCTTGAAGCACAAGATCTGAATAAACTTCATAAATACGTATAAACAATCGTAGCTAGTTTTGGGTTCAGAAAACTCACAGGCATAGCCCTAAAAGCCTTTGCACCAAAACTTCCTCCGAGTCTTCTAGTAATAACACGCACATTGTGGAATGGAATGCCAAGTGCCTTTGCAATGTGACCTTGAGTGCTTTCAGGCCATTGAGTTGCAGCATAAACTGTCATACAGTTATCCTCATCAGGAACAGCTAGTACTACTTGCGGTTCCATGTAGAAGTAGTACTGTGAAGCTAGTTTAACCTGAAAGAAGATGCATATCAAATTTAGTCTAATGTAGTAGTTATTTTTTTTGTTTTAGTTTATGAAGTTTTTAAGTAGAGAAACTGGACAGTTGTCATTGTTATAATCCTATCCACGCATACTTAGCTGTACTATATGTATGAATAAGATAGTTGGGACAAAATGTAAAATCAATATGGTAAAGGGGGTTTTTTCTCTATTAAATGATGGTTGGGAGGGTCAACTAATTTCCTTGCGAATGGTATAAATGATTGATCTCTTTGATTATAGCCAAAGAAGTACCTCAGCAGATTCAATTTTTTTGTCGGCTTCAGCCATTCCTTTGGAGAAGTTGCCAATTTGTTTGGGATAGAACATTGGAGGAATTTGAAAGTAGCTGTTCTGCTCAATGGCATCTTCAATAGACAAAATTGGTGGCCCCAAATTATCCGTGGAATATTCAACTTCTGCTTGTTTGGCTGCCATGTTAGCAAATCTTTGTGTTTCTGCAATCTATAGGAGTGTTATTTTTTATATATATGAATTAAAAAATTAAACTGATATTGTTAAAAATTATGAAGTAATGTATGTACCACAAGACTAAGCGGTTGACCGGCACATTCAGCAAGAGAATCTGCAAATATTGGCTCAGTTCCAAGGAATCCAAAACCAATATTTTCTCCTCCTTTCGGGATGTCTTTGGAAGAAACAACTGAGACAACTTTAGTCGATGCCAGAGAAGATTTGAAATGAATTCCCTTTACATGAGCTAGAGGCTTTGAGCTGTAAATAAATGCTCCATAAAGGCAGTCCTTTGGAGTAGGGATATCATCCACATAGACCGCTTCCCCTGCCAAAAAAGGCCAAATTTTCATAGGTTTATATCAACTGTAATTGGTAACTAAAGCCACTAACCTTAAAAAACTGTAATTCGTAATTGATTCTAATTACTACCAATAAATTTTGCACCTCTGTTACAGAAAATTTAATTTTTATTAGATGCACATCTGAACAACTACAACACAATTGTCTTGCATGATATAATCAAGGGCTATGAAAAAGAGAAAACTAGTTGCCAATAATCATATATTCAAACCACCTTTCTTTTGTTCAGGAATATAAAAATATTGTAGAATTATTAATTGGGAACTCTATACGTAATGAAGAGCTCTAATTAAACCAAAACCTTTAAGAAAAATTCAGGTGAAAAGCATACCTGAAGCTTGAAGCTCTGCTCCGGCTTTCTTAATTGGCTCACCAACTGGGCTAAACTCTGAATTTACCAATAATTCTTGCCGCGAAGAGATAGAAATGTCATCATCATTTTCGGATTGCATGTGTGACTCACCATTTTGGTAATCAACAGGAATAAGTTTTTCAAAATCAGCAAAGAAATTGGAAATGGGATAAAGAAACTTGAACAGAAAACCAACAGCCAAGCTGACTTTATACTCAGGATGAGTTGTGCTATTTACTGGCACAATCACTTCTCTGAGTAACCTTATTGCTTCTTGTAAAACTGATGCAGTGACAATTTTACCCTTCAGAAAATCCTCAACCTTCCTTGCTCTAATTGCATGCTGAGTGCCATAGGCACCAAAAGCCAGCTGTATGTTATCCACCACAACATCTCCTGTTTTTTCATCGATTATAGTTTGCGCCAGAAAAGCAGAGTTGACATAAGAAACAGCATTACCAAGAGGGCGAGGAGATGCCCGGTATGTTTCAATACGGACAGTTTTGGATGAAGCCCAAGAAGGGATAAAGATGCTCAAAAGAAGTGTTCTATAATCACATGGAGGCCTCTCCAGGAATTCCTCTAGTGTAAGAGTAACCTTTTCTGATCCCTGCTGGATAGAAACATTTGAGCTGGCAGCAAGCAGAATGGTTGCAATATCCGACTCGAATTGTTTTCTTTGTGCCAAAATTAGATTCCCACCTACACTTGCTATGTTTCGGACAAATGGGGATGCTACTTTGTTCATGTGATTTGCAATCTTATTAAAAACCAAAGTAGAAACTTTATCTTCCCTTAAGACTTCAATTGCTTTCGAAATGGTCACGGCTGAACCCAATTCTACTCCATCATTACCCCTCTTAATTATTGAAAGCTCTGGGATACCACTTAGATCAATAAATTTTTCATGCAGATCTTGATCTTTGTACACACCACTGCTTGTATTCCCTACAACAAGCTTGACATTGTTTGCACTAAACAAATCTGAACTAAAAAGCGCATGCAAATGTTCAATACTTTTCGGTCGGTGCCAACCATTTTCTATTATTTCAGACTCCTGGCTATTTGAAGTACTTAATGTTGATTTAATCTCAGCTTTTAGGAAATCAGGAAATGTGCACACTCCCCCAATTGAGTAATTTGGCAAGCTTCTTGCACATTCAACTTTGTTCCCTTTCTTCCAAAAGGTATTCAACCCCAAATCTTCCAAATCAACATTAGATGCAAAGCTCTTACAAGCATCTACTAATGGCCGGTAACCAGTGCATCGGCAGAGATTGCCAGAAATAGCCTTCTCGGCCTCAGAAACAGTGATTTTAGAGTACCCTTTTGGAGGCTCGGGCCTACTAGCATCTTTGTCGGCATTTATGAGAGAGGAGAAAAGAGACATAGACATGCCAGGGGTGCAAAACCCACATTGCGAAGCATGAAACCCGGCAATCCTTTGGTGGATAGCATGGTAACCATCTTTGACATTACCAAGACCCTCTGTTGTTGTTACCGAAGAGTAGTTTATACTACCAAGAAGTGTTAGGCAGGAGCTTGCTGACAAGTCGATCACCTCATCAGTTGCTGGGTCGTATTTTGATAGAAGAACAACACAGGCCCCACAACCACCTACAAAGGCATAACAAAATTATAGTAAAAATAGTGACTTTTAATCTAAAAGGTAAGCTTTCTTGGTAGTATTTTCATAGGTGCATATTTGGGTTATCACCTAATTGAAAAAATTTGTTATTTGGTTAAAGATGATTTTGATGGAATTGGTTTGATTAGAAGGTTTTTATAAGGACCAGTCATCACCCATACCAACATTAGCCGAACACAAATTGGAATTACGAATTAGAATAGAAGAGTGCTCGCTCTCAATTCCACAATTCCTGTATTCTCTCACTATTCTACCTATAGCCTAACAATTATTTTATGATTTGTTATACTTAAACTAGCAATTTATATTGTTCTAAAGTTCCATTTCATAGGGTCTAATTAGTTTAAGCACATAATATGAAATGTCTTAAGGCTTTATAATTTCTTGTATATACCTTACAGTTTATTTTATAATAAAGCATGACTCATATATTTAGTTAGTTATAGCATATAGTGGGGTCATAGTAATACTTTCTGAATTATTTCATTACATCAAGAAGTATAATTAGTTAGTCATGTTGTGCATATCTTGGACTATTTTAAATTACGTTGCATGAATTTTAGTATGATTCTGATACAAAGTTATAATATTTTGCATATTAAGTTTATTTCATGAAAACAGAACACGGTATACAAGAGAAATATGTTTAATAAAAAATAAAGTTGAATCAATGTGATTCGTGTGGATATTAGCTAAGGGAGGCATGTCATGCTCATATTTCATAAAATTTTGATGGAATAGCCCAACCCAGTGACGAAGCCCAAGAACTTTGATAGTATGGGCCAGTTTTTTTTTAAGAAAAGCCCGTAGGCAAGAAGGGGACAGTTTCATGTATACTAACAATTTATCAAATCGAATGAAATAGTTAAATTAAATTGAGAGTCAATTCAAGATTTAAAAAAAATCTCAATTTTAATTTTAAATAATAGATGTAAAAAAGACGCCAAAGTGTGTATGAATTAGTGAGGTTTTCCATAAATTTATTATTTTATTGGTGCACAGAAATTATTAAATAAATGAATACTAACATGCACTTAAAAAAAATAAAATAAAGAAAGCTGTTTATCATTAATCACCAATATCTGTTTTGTGGAATTATTGAATTGATTAGAATTCTTGTATTTCAGATTTCCCTAAATCCATGATGCGAAAGAAAAGTTAAAGATTCTAAAAAACCAAACAAAATAATTATATTGTGTTGAAAAGGCTTTAATTTTCAAAATCATACAAATATTTTGCATTTAGAAAATTTTAAGGGCAAATAAATATTTCTTTCAAAATATTAAAGACATATAAAATGATAACCAACATGATTAATTCACAACGCAGTGATTTAATAGAGAAATAAAAAATATAACTTTCAAAATAATATTATATCTTAGACACATCAAACTCATAACTTTTTAAATAAGAAGAAAAAAAAATGCAATAGTCAGCAATAAATAAGAAGAGACAAATTATATCTGATGTGTAAAATTATTGATGATATCTAAAAAATTTGAAGTCTTAACAACTCTTTATAAGTATTGATGACGACTAAAAAACTTGAAGTCTTTACAACTCTTTATCCCCATATTTAGCTGTAATCTAAAGAGTGGAATAAGGGATTTAGTTCTTGTTATTCCATCAAACAAGCATTAATTGAGTCGGACTAAGATGATATAAGCCGATCTTTAAGCCGGCCTAAATTAAACCACTTCATATGGTGGTTTAATTTTATTGCACGTCATGGTCTAACATGAATGATTATAATTAGTATATTATTAATTATTATTAGTAGTATATAATTATATAATTAATATATGATATTGTTAATATATTAAATAATTATTATAATAATGTTATATATTTAGTATCTTTTTAGTAATAATTAGTATTCATATATAATTATATAATCAGTATCTTATTATTAATAATTATAATAATATATATTAATTATTAATATCTTATATTATTAATATATTAAATAATTATTATAATAATATTATATAATTTGTATTTTATTATTAATAATTATAATTATATTAAATAATTATTATAATAATATTATATAATTAGTATCTTTTTATAATAATTATTATTAATAGATAATTATATAATTAGTATCTTATTATTAACAATTGACCAACTTAGGTCCACCAGCTCTAATTAAAGAAGAAATATCTTAAGCCATGATCTAACTTTAAACCTCAACAAAGCAATAATAATTTAGACCGATCTAAGTTAGAATAATGAATTTAAACCTCCTCAGTTTTAGTCCACAACCAAACACCACCTGAAGTCTTAACAACTCTTTATAAGTGTTGATGATGATTAAAAAATTTGTAGTCTTAACAACTCTTTATATTTTAAAAAAATGATGTCATTGCTTGCATAGAACTTCAATCAGTTCACTTAAATAACTGATTGAAGTTCTATGCAAGCAATGACATCATTCTTCAAATATAAAGAGTATAAACATGCTACTAAATAAGACTTAATATTTAAGATTGCAGCTTTCTACAATAAGAACATTGTATTGTTAACTAATCCCATAACAAAATAAATTGAAGCTAGACAGGGACAAGTGTCATTATGTTAATAAAGTTGTTGCTAATCAATATTATCTTTCTTGGTTTTGGTCTCCAAATTGGCCTTCATCATCAGATTCTAGATGTAATGAGAAAGCTTTAAAAACTAAAAAGGACATTTGAATTTATTTATCTGTCACTTATTTAGTCAAAACTGACCCATCAATAATACTATACTATTCTATCCTGAAGTAACCGGTTATATATAATTCTACTGTTTAATTAGTCCCAAAAATTAATAAATAGTTCAGATATATTTATACAAAATTCAAACCCTGATCTAAATGTAAGAAAATTAAGAAAGTCTGTTTTAAAAATATATTAATCTGTTTAACAATAGTAAAAAATAACTAATTTTAAAAACCGATATTTGAAATGTGATCTATAATATATAAAAAAGAAAATTAATATGAATTTAACTGTTTATTGAGGAACTTGAAATACAACGGTCCATATTTAATAACCTTAATGGAATATTAAATGATATTCAAATTGTAAGAACTTTAATACACAACTAATATATAATACAATTTTTTTTTTACTTACTTTGAAAAAACTTATTAAAAATTGTCAGCTAATTTATTATGAATTGATTTTACATGAAGAAATACTTCATTATGAACAGATTCATCTCTAGTCAAAACAAGAGACTAATATATAACAACAGTTACAGTGTTACTTCTTTCAGTCTCTTCATTTGAATACTGAGTACTGACTTAACCTTTTCCAAACAGAAACAGTACCACAGCCACGCATATCATATCTACTTCTATATCATCATCATCTTATACTCAAATCTCCAAAGAAAGAATAACAGAGAGAAATAGCTCTGAGTAGTGAGTAGTGAGTACCTTCGCCACAGCCGAGTTTGGGACCTCTGAAACGGGTTCGGGTCCGGATGAATTCCAGCAGGGGCATAGATGGATCCGCATCTGATATCTCGTACCTCTCTCCATTCAAAGCAAAGACGAGCCTCTCTGTTGCCACCACCATTGTTTCCCTCTTTCACTTTCTTATTCCACTCTTTCTGGAGTTGAGAGATAAAGCTAGCTAGCTGAGCTTTGGCAAAGCAAGCACTTGCATAAATAGATTTATATTATCTAAAGTGCTTTGGAAACAGTAATATTGTATTCTATTGCAAATTGGATGCCTGATTGCGACCTTTATTTAGCCATATAAAATTGGTCAGCTTTCGCCGGCTGCTATCTTTCCACAGCAATAATTTGACATGTTGGAAACAAATCTGCTGTTATTCCAAAAGAATAACAGGAACTTGCTCTTCCAGTCTCAACCATTTAAATTTTCATGAGCACGAATTTCAACGAAGAAAATTTTCATGTGGGAATCTCAATGAAATCAACGGTTAAAATTGAATAACAGCAGTTTAATTTGTTTCCTGATCGAGTTGTTGGCACGTCTCTAAAGATTCGGTAGAGATATTAATTCCAGAATATTTTGGATTCGTAAATGGATTCTGCAATAATAAAGAAATTTAGGTAGATAATTTTAATGAGTTAGTAATATTAATTCGTGAGATTTTTATTGACTTCAATACTTGTTCGGACTGTTTCAAAATACCCAATTTTTAAATTGATATGAATATTCAATTGAATTGAAATATAAACTCATCAATTTCAATTTAAAAACAGTTATCAAAATTTTTACATGTTTTCTGAAATAAAAAGATATTTTAATAATTATCAATAATTAGTTTGAAAGATATACTTAGTATTTCAACCACCCTTAAATTGAATGAATGTCTGGACCATAATATTTTGTTGAAGATAAATAATCAATTAGAGGTCAATTAGTATTAATTGATTTCTAAAGTTAGAGTGTGATGTGCTCACCAAGAGAGTTTGGTGAGCACAATTATAAAAGTCTATTAGATTAGTTTCAAACGACAAATTCAAACTGTTGAAATCTATCTATTTCATGCGTGATGCATGTACATGAAATTTTTAAGTATTTCGAATTTATTTAGTCCAAGATCAAACGGTCAAAAACAAGATGAAAAATGAATACATAAATAACTTATAAAAAGTTTATTTTTTTTTACTGTTTGACTTTCTACTAAATGAATTTGAAACTTCTAAATTTTTTCATGTATGTGCATCACTCGTGAGGTACATAGATTTTAACTTTTTGAATTTGTCATTCGAAGACAATCCGATAGACTTTTGAAATTTTAGTAGATATAGAAAATCATGTAATAAGAAACTGTTTTAATGGCTATTTATATCAATGTAGCCTGTAAATATACATCATATGAGAGATTGAAATAATTAGAAATCAATAAAAGTTGTTAATTATCTCAAAATTCAACATGGTATATGAACATGATTTAAATTGAAGAAGAAGAAGAAAAAGAAGAGAAAGACATTTCTTTCTTTCTCAACACTCAATTTTAAAGATGTAACTACTCAAGCAAGCAAGTACAAAAAAGACACAAACCAGCTAAAGGTAGAGCTAGAACGATCAGTCATATTTTGAGGGAAAATCAAAGATAAATGAGACAATATATAATGAGAATATGCTAGCGAGCTTGAGAAAAGAGTCGAGAAAAAAAATTACAGGCAAATAGAATTCTATGATTTCAACATGAAGAAGAAGAATGTTGAAGATAAATAATTAATTATAAGTCAATTAGTATTAATTAGCAAATATAGAAAATTACATAATAAGACAATATATAATGACTATTTATATTTTGTAATCTATAAATAGATACCGTATAAAAAATTAAAATTAAATTAACTTAATAAAATCCATTATGTTCCTCCTATATTCAATAGTACTTGTTAATTTAATTTTTTTATGGAAGTTTGTTTTCTTTTCTGTGAAAAGGCATGAAGGTTAATTTTCAATAGAAGTTAACCCATAATTCCTGTAATTCGCATCCTCTGAGATATCTCATATTTTGCGTGACTTTTTGGAAAATGTCAACCTTTCAAATAAGTTATACACAAATCTCAAAGCTCATATAATATTGATTCCTGCGCTATTCTCGAATAGACATCGGACACGTCAGTCATGTAAAATATGACATATCTCAGAGGATACGCTCTCTAATGCATGTTAGAAAAGGAAATTAGTACGCTGTAACTAGTCACATCACGTGTTTACTACGTGACGTGACTCGCATGCATGTTGCGTGACGTAGCCGCATTTAAGAAAAAATTACACATCACGCGAACCAATTATGTCACGTCACGGTATAAAACATAGAGTATTCAACTTTTTTGGTACGTATTATATATGGTTTCTTTTGGTGTAGGTTCAGTAATATTAGTACCCATGTAGTACTTATTTTTATTTTTTCTAGTTTAGTCTAATAAATATTTGTAATTTGAATTTTTAAACTAATAACAAATATATATTTTTTAAAATAGCTTTACAACATTAGTTACTTATTTAGAAAATTAAAAATTTTCATATTTTTTATATATTTTTCTAAATTTACTACAATTTAAATTATAATATAAAAAAATTGATGTGATTAATGAATTTACATCACGTTACATTACGTGTAATTACATCACGTTTGGTCACAGCATAATTACAGCGATTATTCTCAATCATTAAAATTTTAATTATCTCACATCATGTTTGCCATAATACGTGTCATGTATTCTACGTGTCATGTATTTCTTTCACTGAGGGGTCCATTGGAAAAGGAAACGGCGATAACTATTTGTCTTCTTTTTGCCGTTTAAGCGTGGAAAAGTCAAAAGGGATCCGTCAGAATCATTGGATAGAGTCCCACACAATTTGTCCTGCCACGCATATGATGTCCAGTTGCACATCATTGGAATTCGGACAGACGAATCTAGATTCTAGATGTCAGTCAATCAAGTTAGTGATTTGTTTCTATCAAGATTTATGATTCAACTGTTGAACCACGTTTACACAATATTATTGATGAGTCAATCAAGCTATACTTTGTACTCCGTTATGACAAATGCTACTTGCCCAGGCTAAAATAGCAAATGAGGCCGAATAATTTTAGGCCACCCATCCATTTTGAACCAGTTTGTAATTTACCCATTAATATTTGTTATTATATTGAGTCAATTATCTGATAATTATTTGTTTCGTATTTATATTTGTAGATCATTCTCAATTAAAATTCACATATATGCGTCCGTATTAAAATCCGTATATGCAGTATGCAGTGGTCTTCCGTATTAATTTACGAGTTCCGATAATAAAATTCTTGGAGATCTTGGGATCTCTGTCTTTATAATTATAAAAATGTTTTCTTTTCTATATTAACAATTTTCCGATTTTATTATTAATCGAAAATAATAATAATAATTATTGCAAATGGGAATCAATTTGCTGCAAAATCAAAATATAGGAAAAACAAAATTGATTATTTCATCCTCAGATAGTATACAATTTTCTGTCTAGATTAATATCTCGCTTATGCAAATCCTTAACTCCGCTAAGCAGGAAAAAAAATCCTAAATAGAATAAATTATCTCATCTAGCAATGTAGCATTTTTTTAAATGTTAGTTTCATATAAGAGAATGAAAAACAAAAAAAAAAATGTTACAGTGGTCGGGATAATCTATCCCGTACATATTTTTTTTAGATCGCTAATTCAGATCAAGATTAACGGGACGGAATAAAGCATCATCTTTTGTCTAAATTTTCACGATATTTTTTATTAATAAAAAAATGGGAACAATTTTAGCGGTGGGACGTATCCCATCATCCATGGAATTCGGACCAAAAACTACAGGGAATTACGGAATATAAATCTGCTGTGATTCAAAGGAATCACAGGGACCTGCACATTCTAATCCAACCATTCATTTAATTTGAGATTCGTATATATAAACTATCCTTTTTTGAGATTCGTGTATTAAAAAAATGAAAGGTTGGATTAGAAATTGCAAGTTCCCTGTTATTCTTCGGAATCACAGCAGATTTATTTCCTGAACTACGTCACTGCTGATGACAATTGCGGAGTAAACCCTACATTTCTCTTATTTTTTTATTATGTTTTTCTTTTGACAAACTACAGTTCTCTTCGGATTTGACCGTAAAATCTTTCAACATCCTTTGAAAATATACCGTCATTGTTGACACAATGACGCTATATATTATATAAAAATAAAAAACAATACAGAGATAACAAAAGGACCCTTTGACAGCTTAGTACATCAAATAACAAAGTAAAAGTTTTCACAATTTATTAAAGAGTAAAATTATGGTATTTTTACTTTAAAACTTACCATATTTATTTCAAATAACAATTCTAAATTATTAAAGTTGAAACTAATTTATTTTATAAGTGATATGTTTGCATGTAAAATTTATAAATTTTCGAATCAATTTAGTTTAAAATCAAGTGGTTAAAAAGATTGTGAGTTTTATTAATATCCAACAATAAATGTAAATTGTCAAATATACCTACAAAAGTTAGCTGATTTTAAAAATACCCAAACCAACCAATTATTGGCTGGTTCCTATTTTTTATTAAAACCGGCCAATAATTGGTTAGTTCTTGGTTTTTTTTTTGGAGATAGTTATATTAACTGTTAAGTTTATATTAAGACTATTTTTATATTATTTGTTGCATATGCATTTACTAATTAAGTAAATATCAAGATAGGTAATAAATGATTTCATTTAAACTCTGAAAAATGGTCAATACTATATAATTTGATTTATTAGAAAGACTGTCGATTTTTATATTTGATTTATTTGAAATTAACATTACATCTCTTTCAGACGGATATTTATTATTGCTCTAACAAATTCGATATGTGTCGTTATGTTATAATGCATATGTATTAATTTTTTAAGTCATTTCTCTCATTTCTAAAGCACCTGCATATTGTACATGTATTTATCTAAGACATCTCCCGTAAACAGCCGAGATTAGGACAATGAATAAAGCAAGAGAGACGATATCTTCACTGAGAATGCATAAAACGACGACGAAACTTCAAACAGCCATAAAACGGCGCTCAAGTATCCGATTTTAGCAAATGACCAATTTTCGAAAAGCTTGCTGGTTTTCAAATTTTAGAATTGCCAAAAAAAACAAAGGGAAGAGTTTCAAATCTTGAGTTGAAGTTTCCGATTAAGATTTTTATTTTTATTTTTTGATTTAAGTAGCTCGGTAAATTGGTTATATAATGAACTTGTAGAATACCAATTTTTACTATTTTTGGAATTTTTTTTACTATTTTAATAATTTATGAAATATGACATAAAATGACTTAAAATATAAAAGAAATTTGTGAAGAGTATGTTTTCTTGATACTTGAGTTGGGTTCTATACAATATCCATACAATACATCGCATTCTATACACATTAACCTACTCAGATTCATGTCTTAATATTTTCTATATTTTTCATATTTTCTAAATTATTACAGATGCATTATAACATAAAGACACATATTGAATTTGTTAGAGCATTAATGTACATTTTTTCATGTCTTAATATAAACTCGACATTAATATATCAACTATTTCTCAAAAAAAAAAATCAACAACCGGCCAATAATTGGCTGGTTTCTAACAAAAAAAAACTAATAAAAATAGGAACTGGCCAATAATTGGCCGATTTGGCCTTGGACTATCCAACAATAAATATAATTGCCAAGTATGCCCATGAAAGTTAAGTAATTTTAAAAAAGCCCAAACCGGCCAATTATTGGTTGGTTTCTATTTTTAAATAATAAATGAATTCATTTAAGCTCTGAAAAGTAGTCAATACTATACAATTTGATTTATTAGAAATTAACATTACAACTCTTTCAGACCGATATTTATTAGTGGTCCAACAAATTCGATATGTGTCTTTCTGTTATATAATGCATATGTATTAATTTTTTTAAGTCATTTCTCTCATTCCTAAAACACCTGCATATTGTACATATATTTATATAAGACATCTCTCGTAAGCAGTCAAGATTAGGACAATGAATAAATCAAGGGAGGTGATATATTCACCGAGGAGATATAAAACGGCGACGAAACTTCAAACGGCGACTTTTTGGCAAATAATGACTTTTCGAAAAACTTGTGAAAATATGCATGCGTCAGTGCCCGCAATACCAGGTTTCAAAATTCAAAATTGCAAAAAAAAAAAAAAAAAAACAAAGAGAAGAGCTTCAAAATTTGAGTTGAAGTTTTCGATTAAGATTTTTATTTCTATTTTTCGATCTAAGTAGGTCGGTAAATTGGTTATATAATGAACTTGTTGAATACCAATTTTTACTATTTTTGAATTTTTTTTTTTACTATTTTTGATGATTTATGAAAGATGACACAAAATGACTTAAAAAATAAAAGAAATTTGTGAAGAGTATATTTTTTTCGGTACTTGGATTGGGTTCTATACACCGTGTAAGATTGAACATTTTTGTTTGTTATAAAATTAAACACTTTTCATTTTATATTTTTAGATGAAAATATTAAGATCTTAAAAAAAATTGAGGATATAAGTAAGATTGAACATTTTTATTTGCTATAAAATTAAAAATTTCTCATTTCTCATTTTTAGATTATAACATTCAGATAAAAAAAAATGTTACTGTAGCAGACTGCCCCACGGAGGCGGTCCTATCTCCATAGAAGACCGCCCCACGGGGGAGCGGTTTGGTATTCAGGGAGGAAGTCTTCTCAATGGGGCGGTTTGATTACTTTTGAAATTAATTTTGTATATTGATTATTTTTATTAATTTTTTTTTATGGTTATGAAAAATGAGTAGAACTAGGGTGCTCCTAAGTTCACCCAACCTCTTGTGAACTTGACTCTAAAATATATCAAATCGACTTTAAACGATGAATCCAAACCGTTGAAACCCTTCTACCTAATGAGTGATGCGTCTACATATGAAAATTTTAAAGTTTCGAATTAATTTAATATAGAGTCAAGTGGTCAAAAGTTTAAGGTTTATAAATTAATTTTAATACATTCATTTCTTGGACTCCTTTGACCACTTGACTCACTACAGCAGAAAGTATTATCAGCGACCGGTATCAGAGACCGGTGCTGTCTCCAGTCGCTGAAAGTGTTTTTTTTCGGAAAAAAACTAAAAAACGTGATTTTCTGGCGACGACGATTATCAGCGACCGGCGTCCTGACCTTTCTGCGACCACTTAGTCCCGGTCTCTTAAGGGTGTCCTTAAAAAAACCACTGCCAAAACTCTGCGCCAAATCTCTGGTTTTTTTTATTCCCGCGTTAGGTTAGAAACCAAAAAAAAAAAAAAAGGAGACGCGCCGCTCCCTGCTCGTCCTGCTCCCGTGCCAGCCCTCTCCTCCGCGCCACCTCTCCCGCGCCACCCCTCTCCTCCGCGCCATCTGACGACGGATCGTCATTTCTTCCTCTCTTCGCTTCGCTGATTTCCTCTTCCATTCCAGGTGCGTTCTCTCTCTCTCTCTCTCTCTCTCCCCGATGTGACAAAATCCGATTTGTTGGAATTATGTTCGCAATTTGTTTGCAATTTGTTGGAGTTTGTTGGAATTAGGAATTAGGTTTGCAATTTGTTGGAATTTGTTAGAATTAGGTTCTCTCTCTCTCTCTTCCCGGCACGACCGTTTAATTGTTATTGTTCTCTTGCATGTGTTCTCTGTGCTGATATGCACTGATTGGTGCTGTTTTATTGTGCTGCCATGACCTGGTATTGGTGTTGATATTTTCTTTTGTGTTGGCATCGACTCTGTGCTTGCTTGATGTGGTCTGGTACCGGACCTGATTTGTGAAGGTGCTGTGAAAAATTGTTGTATGTTGCTGGTACCAGTCAGTACCAGCCCAATGTGACTGTTGTACCGAACTTGACCTGACAGGGACCTTATTGTGAATGTTTATAATTTAGGGGCCTAAGGGTAAAAATTAAGTCCTTATATGAATTATTATGGTACTCAATCACGTTTCAGAAATAGGTTGATTTGGTTCAATTTTTATGATTTGCAAGCTTAACCTTCAAGGCTATATAGGCAATTACTATGATTTACAAACCTGGAAAAAATTGGAGGGTACTCGTGAGATAATATACAGTGCTAATAATAGTTTTGTTATATAATTATATAGATGGAAGATTTGCTACTGTTATTTTGTTCAGTATAAGATGCATCTTACAAGAGCTTTTGTAGTGGGTGGAATTATAATTATTCCTAAGCTGAAGGTCCTATTTATAAAACTGAGTTTGTTCTTGAGTCTTATCGACATCCATCAAATTTAGTAATTGTTGTCGGGAAGAGTTGATATTGTGTAGGAATAATGATGGAAAAAATATAAAGAGGGTAGAATTTTATACTTGGCTGGTAATGACCTGAAATTTTACTTATCCGTGGTAGGAGGTGATTTTAAAAATCTAGGGACTATATAGAAAATTAGGGGAATTGGGTTATTGGATCTAGGAGTTCAAAACATGCAAGTGCCTTCTAATTACTTTAGTGTTAGAATGCCCAAATGATATTTTCTTCTTTATTTTTTTAGTTGATAAAAAACATGCAAGTGCCTTCTAATTTTACTTTAGTCTTATCGACACTCATTTATGCTTCATGATTTTAAGTTGATAATTTGAAGCACTAATGCAAATTTTGTTTTTCTTAGGAGTTCAGGATTCAGAACATGGCTGTCTCATGTGGTGTTAATTTCTCGGTAAATCTGTCTTGGCTTGCAGTTTCCAGCCATGGTGTCTTTATAAGCGTAGGCAAGTTGTTGGCTCATTTGTTTGGTTATCTAATTTATTTAGGGGCCAACACTACAAAGAATAAATAGTATTTGCAATTTTGCAAAATAAAATAAAGGAATAAACTATAATATGAGACTTACTTAGAGTCTTACAGTTTTATAAATTCTTTCTCACAATAGTAGCAATAACAATAACAAAAAGAACAATGTTATTATCATCCAAAATATAAGATGTTAATAATGGCTCAAGTCTAATTCTCTGTGTATTTAGATAGGATAATTTTGCTTCCAGTTTACTGTTTCCACCTTAAGTTTTGATATTTCAGAGTATTGTTTTTTTCCTTGAATAATATAGTGGGAGATTTTAGAGCACCAATCTAATTAAATAGGTTTATTTTTTTAAGGTGCTTGTTTATTACAGTCATTTCTTAGTTTGGGTGATTTTGATGGTGCTTCTAAATCGGGGCCTTAATTACTTGATTTTCCTGATTTTTTTAACCCAGAATTTTTTTTTCTAAAATAGAACAATTTTGTCTAAAACCTTTACAATGAACAGCTTGATGAGTTGTTGCATTGAAAATAGAATACCAGATGCTATGGCTATTAGTTTTCATATAATAATAAAGTGGCTGTTACGTTTTAACAGGATAGAGAAGCTGGGGATGATCCTGACATTGAAGATGTTTTGAGAGCCTGTTGTACTTAAGAAGTGTATGCTTTTAGCTGTATAGTTTTTATACTTTTAAATAGTTATTTGTTGAGAGTTTGTTCTTAGAATAAGTGTTGTTGAAATTTGTTAAAAGACTTTGTATTTCAAGTTTGTTGTAAATAGATCCAATGTGTGATGTTTATATTTAAAAGACTTTGTGTATAGTTTCTATTTTGTATTTAAATTTGTTAAGAGTTTGTAAATAGATCCAATATTTGAGTATCAGTAAAAAAAAAATACTATTTGCAAAAAAGAACTATCAGCGACCGGTTTTGAGTATCAGCGACCAAAATATTTGGTCATTTTGGTCGCTGTTAACTAAATATGATGTCATCGTATTTTTTCAGAGACCAAAGTTCTGTGGTCTCTGAAACAGTATCAGAGACCGGCGACATTACTTTCAGCGACCGGCGAGAGGTATCAGAGACCACACTTTCAGAGACAAGTGCATCAGCGACCAAAATTCACCATCAGCGACCAAGTGGACTATCAGAGACCGGCGAAATCACTATCAGCGACCAAATGCACCGGTCTCTAATGTCCTTCTCTGCTGTAGTGACTCTATATTAAATTAATTCGAAATTTTAAAATTTTCACATTTAGACGCATCAATCATTAGGTAGAAGAATTTCAACAGTTTGGATTCATCGTTTAAAGTCGATTTGATATGTTTTAGAATCAAGTTCACAAGAAGTTAGGTGAACTTAGGAGCACCCTAGTTCTACTCATGAAAAATATCTCGGAAAAAAGAGTCGCCCGCGCGCACCAAAGCTGACCAATTTTAGATGGCTAAATAAAGGTCGCAATCAGACATCCAATTTGCAATAGAATACAATACCGTTTCCAAAGCACTTGGGAGAATAGCCCGAATAATATAAATCCATATTTGCAGGTGCTCGGTTTGCCAAAGCTACAGCTAGCTAGCTTTTCTCTCAACTAACTCCAGCAGAAAGAAAGAGTGGAATAAGAAAGTCAAAGAGGAAAACAATGGTGGCGGCAACGGAGAAGCTCGTCTTTGCTTTGAATGGAGAGAGGTACGAGATATCAGATGCGGATCCATCTATGTCTCTGCTGGAATTCATCCGGACCCGAACCCGTTTCAGAGGCCCCAAACTCGGCTGCGGTGAAGGTACTCACTAGGCACTTTATACTCAGAGCTATTAATTTCTCTCTGTTATTCTTTCTTTGGAGATTTGAGTATAAGATGATATAGAAGTAGATATGCGTGGTTGCATATGCATCGCATGCTATTTCAGAAACCAGAATCTTAATTATTATTTCTGGCGAGACTTATCAAACCTCAAATTGAGAAGGGCCAAATTAAGCAGTGTTTAAAAAATAAGCAATAGGAATTATCCAATAGATAAATACGCAAACCACCATTGATTTGTGGTCCTGTTTCATAAAGGTCAAGTCAGTACTAAGTATTCAAATGAAGAGACTGAAGTTAGTGAGAAAAATACCATGGAAGAGCCGGCTTTCTTACGGAACAGCACGACACGTGTAACTATTACGTGTTGTGACTCGCATGTGGCGTACCGTGACTATTTTTTGACAAATTGGTACAGTACGGCACGTCGTACGAAATATCTGATCACGGTATGGCAAGACACGTGGTCACGTGTAATTAGAATTGTTAGATCTTGATCAAATTATGAATCTTGAATAAACTAACCTAAATTGTGAAAAAAATAGTTAAACGTGATTAGTCATGTTTAGACACAGCACGGCATGGCACAGCATGTATGACTCTTTACCTGATTATAACACGGCACGGCACAAGACTAAAATCACAACGTATTAATCACAGCATGACATGTTTTACTTGAAGTGTACTAATATCTCCAGGAAAACAATAATTATTAGTTATTAGTCTCTTGTTTCGACTAGAGTTGAATTTATTCACAATGAAGTATTTCTTCATGTAAAATCAATTCACAATAAATTAGCTGACAATTTTTAATAAGTTTTTTCAAAGTAAAAAAAAATATGGACATATCATTTGTATTATATATTAGTTGTGTACTAAATTTCTTACAATTTGAATATCATTTAATATTCCAATAAGGTTATTAAATATGGATCGTTGTATTTCAAGTTCCTCAATAAAAAGTTAAATTTATATTAAATTTTCTTCTTTATTTAGATGATATATAATAGGGAAAATTTGTTTTATGCCACTCTAAAACTTGATATTTGTCAAAATACCACTTAAAAAACAATATTTGTCAAAATGCCATTAAAACTCAATGCCTATTTTAATTTTGTCATTATCCTTCTTTAATCTCAATTTAAAAATTATAATCTTTCAAAATGTCCAAACTGTCCTTGTCAGATTTTTTTTTTTAATTTCAAATTTTTTCGAATTTCAAAATTTTCAAATTTCAATTTTTTTCGAATTTCAAATTTTTTCGAATTTCAAATTTTTCGAATTTCAAATTTTTCGAATTTCAAATTTTTTTGGAAAATCAAATTTTTCGAATTTCAAATTTCAAATTTTTCCAAACTTCAAAATTTCAAAATTTTCAAATTTTTTCATGGCAGCCCCCGGCTCGGACTCCCCAAAAAAATTTGATTTTCCAAAAAAATTTGAAATTCGAAAAATTTGAAATTCGAAAAAATTTGAAATTTTAAAATTTTAAAATTCGAAAAAATTTGAAATTTTAAAAATTTTGAAATTTCAAAAAAAATTGAAATTCGAAAAAATTTGAAATTAAAAAAAAAAAAATCTGACAGGTGCAGTTTGGACATTTTGAAAGATTATAATTTTTAAATTGAGATAATGGCAAAATTAAAATAGACATTGAGTTTTAATGGCATTTTGACAAATATTATTTTTTGAGTGGCATTTTGACAAATATCAAGTTTTAGAGTGGCATAAAACAAATTTTCCCTATATAATATAGATCACATTTCAAATATCGGTTTCTAAAATTTATTTTTTACTATTGTTAAACAAATTAATATATTTTCAATAAATCCTTAGCTAGAAAGCAGAGTTTCTTAATTTTCTTACATTTAGATCAGTTTTTATTTTTATTTTGCATAAATATATATGGACTATTCATTTTTGGGAGTAAGCAGTAGAATTAGGGATGAAAACGGAGCAAATACGGAGCGGATAGTGATAAAATCATATCCATATCTCTTTTTCATTTTTCAAATACGGATACGGATTCAGATTGAATCGGATATTTATTAAAATAATATAAAATATTATTAAAATATACTAAAGTTCATAATATTTATCTTAATTATAATGGTGAATAATATAAATTTTTCATAATATATATTAAATATATGGTATATATCTACTATTCCGATAATTGAAACATCGGTATCCTTATCCACACGGATATTCGGATATCGAATATCCACATCTAATTTTTGAATACAGATTAAATACATATCAGATATTATCCATATCGTTTTCACCTCCAAGTAGAATTATATATAACCGGTTACTTCAGGATAGAATAGTAATAGTATTATTGATGTGTCAGTTTTGACTAACATAATAAGTGACAGATAAATAAATTAAAATGTCCTTTTTAGTTTTTAAGGATGAATATGATAGTTCATGTTCTGGAGGAAGTAGCTAGTGCATAATATTGAAGTTTTCTCATTAGATCTAGAATCTGATGCTGTCGGCCAATTTGTAGACCAAAACAAAGAAAGATAATATTGATTAGCAACAAATTAATATCTTAGTTTTAATAACATTTAGTAACTCATAAAAAAAATTCTCAGTTTTATATTTCTTTCTTTCAAATGTAATTAACATTGAATTTCAGTTTTATAGTTGTTAAATAAATTTGGTTGTTAATATGCGCCTCCCTGTTTTGAAAATGGAACAGACTTCTATTCAAAATTGATTTCTTTGTTTTTGACTGTTGTTGGAAAACACACACACACACACACACACACACACACACACATATATAACATTTGAAAGTTACAACATACTACAACATTCGATTTTGTGATTTTCAAATTAAAGTCCAAACGGTCGATCCAAACCATTCAACATGATGTCTATATTAAAATATTTTTTCAGATCAAATTTTACATTTTTTTTTATATTTTTTTTACTATTTATTAAGTATTTTACTAAACTGTTGTTTTTAGACAATTCTGAACAACTGAAAAATAACAGTTTTGTAAAATACTTAATAAATAGCAAAAAAAAAGTAAAAAAAAATGTAAAATTTGGTCTCAAAGCACATTTTAATATAGAGATCATGTTGAACGGTTTGGATCGACTATTTGAACTTTAAAAATACAAAACCGAATGTTATAACATGTTGTAACTTTCAAATGTTGTAAGTGGATCCCTCATGTTCAAATGCCTCGATTTTTTGTGCCTCCATCACGTCTCCATTTTTAAAAACTTTAATAACTCAAAATCTGAAACTTAAAAGTCAAAATAAAATAATTGGATATGATCTATATCATTTTATCTACACATTTGTAAAAAAAAAAATATGACATTCCAACTTTATTTTGATTGTCATCAAGAGCTTGTAAAAAATATACTAATGTGGATAATTTAGAGACGTTGATTTTTCAACTTATTGATTCACATATAAATAAAATTGCAATTTGATAGTTTTTTATGAGCACATAGAAAAAATAACATAGATTAAATTCAACGGTTTTATTTTGACTATTAAGTTTTAGATTTTGTGTTATTAAAGTTTTTTAAAAATGAAGACACAATGGAGACACAAAAAATGGGGACATTTGAAGTTGATTCATATATATAAATTTATCTAAGCAATTTTAGCCATCATAATTAATCCATCTATTTGATTCTTAATATTTACTGACCTTAAAATTAAGAAGTACCTTAATTTCTACATGAAGCTCAATAGTTTACACGTATCAGTCAAGATAAAGATAGCCTATGGAGGTTCCAACTTTGTTTGGAATGTACTGATTAAAAAAAAAAACTTTGCTCCGCAATGTTGGACTTTTCAAGAAACTGATTGAAGTTCTATGCAAGCAATGGGGATTTTTTTAAAAATAGAATCAAATTTAATATTTTCAACTGATAAGTATTATTGAGTTGTTTTTTTATAAAAACAACTCCATCGATTCTGTGGATGTAGAACTACATTTGCTCCTCTGATTCTGCAGATCGGTGAAGCCATTTTATGATCCCATACAATTTAATCACATAATAATAGCAAATGACTCCACCAATCTTGTGGATCGGTGGAGCAAATGTGTTTCTGTCTCCACTTATTCTGCGGATCGGTGGATCTGTTTTTTATAAAAACCAAATCAACTATGCTTGTTTGGTTAAAATATTTAAAATTGGTTATATTTTAAAAAATCACAAGCAATGACGCCATTCTTCATATATAAGGAGTTGTTAAGACTTCAAGTTTTTTAGTCATTATCAATACATATAAAGTGTTGTTAAGATTTTAAGGTGGTGTTTGGTTATGGACTAAAGCTAAGGAGGTTTAAATTGATTATTCAAACTTAGATCGGTCTAAATTATTTATGTTTGGTTGAGTCTAAAGTTAGATCATAGCTTAAGGTATTTCTTATTTGGTTAAAATTGGTGAAGGACTAAAATTTTGGAAGCCTAAGTTGATTAATTATTAATAATAAGATATTAATTATATAATATTAATATATTAATAATAACTATAATATATTATTATATTATTATAATAATTATTTCATATATTAATAATATAACATGAGGAAGGATCCACTTACACTATTTTGCTGACACCAAATTACATCATTCATTTTTCAAGTTTTCAAAGACCAAACAGTCGATCTAAACCGTTCAACATGATCTCCATATTAAAATGTGCTTAGAGACCAAATTTACATTTTTTAATTTTTTTACTATTTATTAAGTATTTTTCAAAATCATTGTTTTTCAGACCATTGAATTTTTGTACCCATCTATTTTAAATAGTAAAAAAATTAAAAAAAATGTAAAATTTGATATGTAAGCACATTTTACTATATCCATGTTGAAATATTTGAATTGACTGTTTGAACTTTAAAAACATAGGGTATAATTCGGTGTCAGCAAAAAAGGTATAAGTGGATCCCTCCTCATATAACATATTAATAATAATTATAATATATTATAATATTATTATAACAATTATTTAATATATTAACAATATAACATATTAATTATACAATTATATATTAATAATTATTGATAAAAATATACTAATTATATAATATTATTATAATCATTATTTAATATATTAACAATATAATCTATCTATTTAATAATTTCTGCGCACCAATAAAAAATTAAATTTATGGAAAACCTCACAAATTCATACACACTTTGGCTTCTTTTTGACATCTATTATTTAAAATTAAAATTGAGAATTTTTTTAATCTTGAATTGACTCTCAATTTAATTTAAATATTTCATTCGATTTGATAAATTGTTAGTATACATCAAACTGGCCCCTTCTTGCCTACGGGCTTTTCTTAAAAAGAAAAAAAAAACTGGCCCCTGCCATCAAAGTTCTTGGGCTTGGTCACTGGGTTGGGCTATTCCATCAAAATATTATGAAATATGAGCATGACATGCCTCCCTTAGCTAATATCCACACGAATCACATTGATTCAACTTTATTTTTTATTAAACATATTTCTCTTCTATACCGTGTTCTGTTTTCATGAAATAAACTTAATATGCAAAATATTATAACTTTGTATCATGAGAATCATACTAAAATCCATGCAACGTAATTTAATATAGCCCAAGATATGCACAACATGCCTAACTAATTATACATCTATACTTGTAATGAAATAATTCAGAAAGTATTACTATGACCCCACTATATGCTATAACTAACTATATGAGTCATGCTTTATTATAAAATAAACTTCTATAAAATAAATTGTAAGGTATATACAAGAAATTATAAAGCCTTAAGACATTTCACTGTGTATAAATTAAGTATTATGTGCTCAAACTAATTAGACCCTATGATATTGAACTTTATAACAAATATAAATTGCTGGTATAAGTATAACAAATCAAATCATACACAAACATACTATTTTTACTATAATTTTGTTATGCCTTTATAGGTGGTTGTGGGGCCTGTGTTGTTCTTCAATCAAAATACGACCCAGCAACTGATAAGGTGATTGACTTGTCAGCAAGCTCCTGCCTAACACTTCTGGGCAGTATAAACTACTCTTCAGTGACAACAACAGAGGGTCTTGGGAATACCAAAGATGGTTACCATGCTATCCACCAAAGGATTGCCGGGTTTCATGCTTCGCAATGTGGGTTTTGCACCCCTGGCATGTCCATGTCTCTTTTCTCCTCCCTTGTCAATGCCGACAAAGATGCTAGTAGGCCGGAGCCTCCAAAAGGGTTCTCTAAAATCACTGTTTCAGAGGCCGAGAAGGCTATTTCTGGAAATCTCTGCCGATGCACCGGTTACCGGCCTTTAGTAGATGCTTGTAAGAGCTTTGCAGCTAATGTTGATTTGGAAGATTTGGGGTTGAATACCTTTTGGAAGAAAGGGAACAAAGTTGAATGTGCAAGAAGCTTGCCAAATTACTCAATAGGGGGAGTGTGCACATTTCCTGATTTCCTAAAAGCTGATATTAAATCAACATTAAGTACTTCAAATGGCCAGGAGTCTGAAATAATAGAAAATGGTTGGCACCGACCGAAAAGTATTGAACATTTGCATGCACTTTTTAGTTCAGATATGTTTAGTGCAAACAATGTCAAGCTTGTTGTAGGGAATACAGGCAGTGGTGTGTACAAAGATCAAGATTTGCATGAAAAATTTATTGATCTAAGTGGTATCCCTGAGCTTTCAATAATTAAGAGGGGTAATGATGGAGTAGAATTGGGTTCAGCAGTGACCATTTCGAAAGCAATTGAAGTCTTAAGGGAAGATAAAGTTTCTACTTTGGTTTTTAATAAGATTGCAAATCACATGAGCAAAGTGGCATCCCCATTTGTCCGAAACATAGCAAGTGTAGGAGGGAATCTAATTTTAGCACAAAGAAAACAATTCGAGTCGGACATTGCAACCATTCTGCTTGCTGCCAGCTCAAATGTTTCTATCCAGCAGGGATCAGAAAAGGTTACTCTTACACTAGAGGAATTCCTGGAGAGGCCTCCATGTGATTATAGAACACTTCTTTTGAGCATCTTTATCCCTTCTTGGGCTTCATCCAAAACTGTCCGTTTTGAAACATACCGGGCATCTCCTCGCCCTCTTGGTAATGCTGTTTCTTATGTCAACTCTGCTTTTCTGGCGCAAACTATAATCGATGAAAAAACAGGAGATGTTGTGGTGGATAACATACAGCTGGCTTTTGGTGCCTATGGCACTCAGCATGCAATTAGAGCAAGGAAGGTTGAGGATTTTCTGAAGGGTAAAATTGTCACTGCATCAGTTTTACAAGAAGCAATAAGGTTACTCAGAGAAGTGATTGTACCAACAAATAGCACAACTCATCCTGAGTATAAAGTCAGCTTGGCTGTTGGTTTTCTGTTCAAGTTTCTGTATCCCATTTCCAATTTCTTCGCTGATTTTGAAAAACTTATTCCTGTTGAATACCAAAATGGTGAGTCACACCTGGAATCCAAAAATGATGATGACATTTCTATCTCTTCGCGGCAAGAATTACTGGTAAATTCAGAGTTTAGCCCAGTTGGTGAGCCAATTAAGAAAGCTGGAGCAGAGCTTCAAGCTTCAGGTATGCTTTTCACCTGAATTTTTCTTAAAGGTTTTGATTTAATTAGAGTTCTTCATTACATATTGAGTTCACAATTAATAACTCTACAATATTTTTATATTCTTGAACAAAAGGGAGGTGGTTTGCATATATGATTATTGGCAACTAGTTTTCTCTTTTTTCATAGCTCTTGACTATATCATGCAAGACAATTGCGTTGTAGTTGTCCAGATGTGCATCTAATAAAAATTAATTTTTCTGCAACAGATGTGCAAAATTTACTGTAGTAATTAGAATCAATTACCAATTACAGTATTTTTTAAGGTTAGTGGCTTTAGTTACCTATTACAGTTGATATAAACCTATGAAAATTTGGCCTTTATGGCAGGGGAAGCGGTCTATGTGGATGATATCCCTACTCCAAAGGACTGCCTTTATGGAGCATTTATTTACAGCTCAAAGCCTCTAGCTCATGTAAAGGGAATTAATTTCAAATCTTCTCTGGCATCGACTAAAGTTGTCTCGGTTGTTTCTGCCAAAGACATCCCTAAAGGTGGAGAAAATATTGGTTTTGGATGGTTCTTTGGACCTGAGCCAATTTTTGCAGATTCTCTTGCTGAATATGCTGGTCAACCGCTTAGTCTTGTGGTACATACATTACTTCATAATTTTAATTTTCAACAAAACCAGTTTTAATTTTCAATTCATCTATATAAAAAATAATACTCCTATAGATTGCAGAAACACAGAGATTTGCCAACATGGCTGCCAAACAAGCAGAAATTGAATATTCCACCGATAATTTGGGGCCACCAATTTTGTCTGTTGAAGATGCCATTGAGCAGAACAGCTACATTGCAATTCCTCCAAGTTTCTATCCCAAACAAATTGGCAACTTCTCCAAAGGAATGGCTGAAGCCGACCAAAAAATTGAATCTGCTGAGGTACTTCTTTGGCTATAATCAAAGAGATCAATCATTTATCCCATTCGCAAGGAAATTAATTGACCCTCCCAACCAACATTTAATAGAGAAAAAACTCCCTTTACCATATTGCTTGTATATTTTGTCCCAACTAGCTTATAAACTGCATAAACTAGCTTAAAAACTGTCCATATAATATTATAACAATGACAACTGTCCAGTTTCTCTACTTAAAAATTTCATAAACTAAAAAAAAAAATTAATTAACTACTACATGGGACTAAATTTGATATGCATCTTCTTTCAGGTTAAACTAGCTTCACAGTACTACTTCTACATGGAACCGCAAGTAGTACTAGCTGTTCCTGATGAGGATAACTGCATGACAGTTTATGCTGCAACTCAATGGCCTGAAGGTACTCAAAGTCACATTGCAAAGGCACTTGGCGTTCCATTCCACAATGTGCGTGTTATTACCAGAAGAATCGGAGGAAGTTTTGGTGGAAAGGGTTGTAGGGCTATGCCTGTGAGTCTTCTGAACCCAAAACTAGCTATGATTGTTTATACGTATTTCTGAAGTTTATTCAGATATTGTGCTTCAAGAAAATGAAACATGTTTTGTTGATCCAGATACCATTTCGGTCTTAGTCAATAGAACCAACAAACATTGGGACTGTGGCTGTCACACTGCTACTTTACCCTTGAGGATAATTGTTGTTGTGGGTCATATATTTTATTTGACCATGCTTGCAAATTATAACATAATTTACAAGTCCCACGTTTGGATTTTCATTTTTTATATTTTATATTTGCTAATTGTAACTTGTTAATTCAACCTTTCAAAAACCAACTTCCTCTGTTGCTGATTATTGTACTGAAGCATACAATTTCCTATGGAAATGTTCGTTTGAATATAAAATTAACTAAATAGTTACATTTGTTATCTTCTAGGTCATCACTGCATGTGCTGTTGCAGCACACAAGCTTCGACGTCCTGTCAAGATTTACCTTGATCGTCAAACTGACATGATAATGATAGGAGGCCGACATCCAACCAAGGCATACTATACCGTGGGTTTCAAGTCAGATGGAAAAATCACAGCCTTGCACCTTGACTTGAGAGTAAATGCAGGCATATCTGGAGACTTAAGCCCTCTTTTACTGGATGCTATGATAGGGGCCATGAACAAATACAACTGGGGTAACCTCTCCTTCGACATAAAGTTGTGCAAGACCAACAACACATCCAAGTCTGCCATGCGGGCCCCAGGTGATGTGCAGGGCTCATTCATTGCCGAAGCAATAATAGAGCATGTTGCTTCCGAACTTTGGTTGGATACTAATGCGGTTAGGAGAAAGAATCTTCATGATCATGAGAGCCTTAAAGTTTTCTTTGAAAACAGTGCTGGAGATGCCCTCACATATACACTACCATCACTTTTTGATCGGTTGGCCTCCACTCCAAGCTATGAAACGCGTGCAGAGATGATTAAAAATTTTAATAGTGTAAACAAATGGAAGAAACGGGGTATTTCTTGTGTGCCGATTTCATACAAAGTGAATACGAGACAAGCCCCAGGGAGAGTATCTGTGCTTAATGATGGATCAATAGTTGTGGAAGTGGGAGGAATTGAGATGGGACAAGGTCTATGGACGAAAGTAAAACAAATGGCAGCATTCGGTCTGAAGGAATTGTTGGAGGAAAATGAGGATCTTTTAGAAAAAGTGCGTGTTGTTCAGGCAGATAGTTTGACTTTGATCCAGGGAGGATTCACTGGTGGGAGCACAACATCAGAGAGCAGCTGTGAGGCAGTTCGGATTGCTTGTAATATGCTTGTTGAAAGGTTGAAACCCCTCAAGGATAAAATAAAACAGGAGAAGGGTGTGATTTCATGGGAATCATTGATTGGTCTGGTTAGTTTTGTTTGTTCTTATTTACTTGTGGTTTGTTGACATCTCAGCTTATCTAGTTATTTAATATTTAATTGTTCAAATTATAAACAGACTCTATCTAATTATTTCGTAAGTTACAGTTTTACTTGTATCTTTTCATCAAACGTTCAGTATGCTCAAAGCCTTATTATTTCATAGTTGTACCATAGGATATATATAAAAGGTTTTTTAGTAGCATTATATTAACTCAAAAATTCATTGCATTATGTAATTTCAGGCTTCTGCACAAAATGTGAACCTATCGGCTAGTTCTTTCTGGGATCCTGAACAATCTACCTGCAACTACATAAACTATGGAGCTGCCATTAGTGAGGTGTGGCCTTTTTCCTTTCCCTTCTTCAATTGTAGTACTAGTACCCAAGCTTTCTTTTTACATACTGACATGGTGGTGCTGACATAATTTCAGTAAATACTAGTGTGTTATTAATTACTTCTTTTATTTTTCTTTTTTGAATGTTTAGTGTATCATATCTGTCAGCATTTGTATGTTAATGCCCATTCTATCTATTTATAAGCTATATTAATTTGAGAACTAAGAATTTTTTTGGCAACTATATATAGGTTGAGATTGATGTTCTCACTGGAGCAACCACAATACTAAGAAGTGACCTTGCATATGACTGTGGCAAGAGTCTAAATCCTGCTGTCGACTTAGGCCAGGTTTACTATCTTTTGTCTTACTGTCAACCAATAAACTTGCTCCAAAGATAAGGATCGATGGTTCATTTTTGGGACAGTGGGACCTAACTCTGTTGAATGCTTACTGGCAGTTGCCCCTAAAAGCATAAGAATAGTAGGAAGGCTTTAAATTTAATAAAAAAAAAATTGAACTATTTATTGGATTATGGGGATTTGTTTCCTTTTTACCAATTGAAAAGAAAGTTAAGCTGCATCCCTAATTTCTCCGTCCCTCTCTCACGCAGGTGGAAGGTGGTTTTATTCAGGGTGTTGGCTTCTTTCTGTATGAGGAGTTCTTGACAAATTCTGACGGATTGGTGGTGAGTGATAGCACATGGAATTACAAAATACCAACAGTAGACACTATCCCAAAGGAGTTCAATGTAGAATTTATAAACAGTCCTCACAACACAAACCGTGTGCTCTCATCAAAAGGTAAATATAGTCTCCCTTCTTTAATCATTTGGTTATAAGATTTGGATGGCTAAGTTCATTTGAAAAGCCATATTCAGCTGTTTTTCTTTAACTATTGCTTAATTGTAGCATCTGGGGAACCACCGTTACTTCTTGCATCATCAGTTCATTGTGCATTGAGAGAAGCAATTAGAGCAGCAAGATTAGAGTTCTCTTCCTTTGACAGATTGACAGGCTCTCCTATCACATTCCCGATGGATGTTCCCACCACTATGTCGACGGTCAAAGAATTGTGTGGTCTGGATATTGTCGAGAAGTACTTGGAAACCTCGGTATAACTTTTGTTACACAGATCATGCTGCTCCCATGGATTTTGCTTTTTAGTAGAAGTCGGGACGTTTCGATCAGCTCTGCCCCTCCCTGGAAATTTTTTTGCCTTCTGCTGGATGTTTAATTTATAGTTTGGGTTAAATTTAGAATTTGAACTTGATTAGCTATTTAAACCTGATTCGATATATTTTTGCCTCCCGACGAAAATCCTGGGTCCGCCCCTGTCGTATTGTATTGATGTTTGTGAAATAAATGTGTCGAACAACGATGTGAAAAGACAATTACTAGCAGTTGTGTAGCACCACAATATCAGCAAAGCTACTCCTTTAGAAAGGTAGAAATAATGCAGTGTACGTACTGGTCGGATTCCATATGTTATGGTTTTTAGAACTTTATTGTGTGTATCTGTGTCAAATATTCCTATGATATTTATATGGAATAAAGTTATCAATATCGAGTTGTGTCTTAACCCTTGAGTTATATGTCCCTTTTCTAATGAGAACTGATTTTTATCTTCATGATTTCATCATCTAATTCTCGTTAGCACGAATTTTGATGTGCCAATTTGATGCCCAAAAAAATTAAACAAAAATAGTGCTTTGAATACATGCATTCATGAATTCTGATGGCATGTTAATTAATAACTGAATGCATGTCTGTAAAATAGGATATTATTGTCAATAATTTTAAAAAGAAGGGATAGGCAATTAAATTTAATATTCTAGATCAAGAACAGTTTTTGATGGGCCAGGGTTTTTTTTTTTTTTTACATTAATAGGCTTTTCTGATTGTATAGGATTTACCAATTTTTGCTAAAGACAGGTGCATGCGTACCCTTCGATAGAGATGTAAACACGTGTCTGTGATCAAATCAGATTTTACTTGTCATGATGTGATTAAATTTAAAGGAACAGTCACGGCACATGACAATTATCATATGTTGATCTCATTATGATTACTTGTGTTGTGTTCAAACGTGATTGATTATGTTTGTTACATTTATTTATTTGTCATAATTTAAGTTGGTTTATTCAATATTTCTCATTCAATAAAAATCTAACTATCCTTATTATGTGTGACTACATGACGTGTTGTACAATGTCTAGATTTTTAATGTGATATGCTAATTTTTCGATAAATAATCATATCTTACTAATAGTCAAGACACATAACACGTGAATCACATTACAACTTTATTATCTCCCAATCCCAAAAATGTGCTCGATAGAAAAATCCACCATCTGATTAAAAGTATCATTTGGGATCTTGACATGGATCAACAACACTAAATATAAAATTAAAGATTATTGCAATCTCCATAGAGTGGCGCCAGCAGCAGAGGCAAGGAGAGAATCTTGCCCCATTCCTGGCGTGCTGTGCAACCGAGGTAGGCGGAGCGTGTGTGTTTGTTTGTTTAGTCAAGGAAGCGTTGATCCCCCATACCTCATCCTCGAAGATACTCCAAGAGTCGATGATTCGATTTAGAGAATATCTCTGCAGTGAGCTCGAACGGCGAATGAGCAGGCTCTCCAAACAGATGAGGTTTAGTATATCTCTGAGGCAAGCACCGACTGAGCGTACAACTAGGGCGAGGCTAGTGCCGCTGAGTGTCTGGAGCAAGGCAGCCCACACAGACTGAGTGGGCAGTTTGGGAGGGCGGTCTCGTATCCCAAAAGAGGAGAGACCAAAACCTGACCATAACGTAGATCCAAGCCAAGTCGATCAAGAAATCTTATGTATCGATCGATCTTGGCTGGTCCCAGTAGCTAAAAAGGGAGAGGCTACCATACCCGTGACTTTCCAACTCAAAAGAAGTCTGATCTCTCTCTGTACCGAGAATATATATCAGAAGCTAAACAAACACAATCGAGATCAAGAGATCGAGAATTGTGACAAAATTTTGGATGATAGACAAATACAAAAATGAAACTGAGAACACACAAAACCTTCAAATTGTCTAAACTTGATTGAAAATTTTCATAATACGATTCATAGCTACAATGGCCTTTAATAGCTAGGCGATCCAATTGCAGCTGGAATTACTAAAAACAACCGAATAATTCTCCCTAAACATTCTCCTAATGACACGTCAGCTAAAAGAATTGAGCTGTCGTCTGATGTGGCTTAACTCTCCTGACCTTCGTTTAATTGTTGGACCCCATTGTCAGCGGCTTTGTCTTTTAATTCAACCTGCCCCCTTTGGCCCTTTGTCTTCCTCTTCCTTCTTAGTTCTTTTCCCTGGGATGCAACGGTAGTCCCCAATTTAACCAATTCAGCGACAGTGCGTTGCATTCTGTGATCTCTCACAGTCTCGCCTCTCTCTCTCTCTACCTTCTCTCTTGCTCGTTTTTTCCCTCTTCCCAATCCGAATCCGGGGTTTATCCCTCTCCTCTGTTCACAACCCGGTTAGGGTTTGCTTGAGCGCCTCTTGTGTTTGCTTGTACTCACGGACTACGAGGAAGGCCAGGAGGACGTTGTGACCTTGGTACCGACCTTCGCCACAACCCAAATTTGGAACACACTCCAAGTAAATTGTCTTGCTGACTTGCCGTTTTATTTCTTTGTTGAGCTGTCGATTACACGAGGGATGAGCCCTATTTGAGTTTGAATTGTGAATTGTGGCTGCTTGTTTTTATTTGGGGAATTTCTTGAGTTGCTAAATGGGAGTTGTGTATGTTGATTTGTGTCACCAACTTCAATATTTCTATATTCTGTGAAGGCCAAAATGCTTTGAATTGCTTTCGAATGTTTTGTGAAGCAAAACTTGGGCTGTGTGAAATATTGATTTATCCATTTCTATCAAGGCTTGCCACCTCTTTGAACTGTGCTTGACGCTATGCTGGTTCTGGTATGGTCATTATCAGTATATTTTGAGTACTGGTACAGTATGATTATGTGTGATCGGGACCCATCTTTATGTTAGTTGGAAGGTTTATACCATAAATTCCTTGAATTAGGATAAATTTAGGAAAGCTATTTGAACCCGATTGCTGCCCCTCCCAGATAAAAATTCTGCATCCACTCCTAGTCACATGGAATTCTATTCTCCTTCATTTCGGAGTCCGTATTCTCTATGGTTCTATAGGGAGTCCAACAAGCTGAGATTAACTCCAACCAAGCAATTGGAATTCAATGCCTTTTTAAACATATGGGGTATGTTTTTGAGATTCATGACAAAGTCAAAAAACATTCTGGATTTAGTAATTCTACGTCCGGTACCGGGTTGATTCGAATTCTGGTTAACCGGAGCGTTAATGTTCTTTTTTGATGGAAGCGAGTATCTTAAAGATAATTACATCGGATGGTAACTAATTAATGCGGACAATCAAATG
Source organism: Carex arenaria (assembly GCA_964058825.1). Classification (NCBI taxonomy): domain Eukaryota; kingdom Viridiplantae; phylum Streptophyta; class Magnoliopsida; order Poales; family Cyperaceae; genus Carex; species Carex arenaria. Next base: position 186,348 of record CAXKVW010000150.1, read on the forward strand.
CTACTCCCTGGGGAATGCCCAGTATCCTCTAGTCAGTAAACAACAACAATCAACAACCTCTGCAACGCACAAGTACTGTACAATGCTTTTCTTTTATTACTGAAATCAATAAAAAGCTCATAAATTATCTAGCCATGAAGCACAAAACTAAACTAAACAAAAATGCAGATATAGCTAGTACGACTGGATTGATTAATCAAACCAAGTCATCAGGTCGTTCGATCACACCTTGCAGGTGCAAATCCTATTCTATCATTTGCCAAGTCATACTTGACCCAACTATTTTTCTGGTGGTGGTTCCCAATCACAGAAGCCGAAATAGGTACCAAATCAGAGTTACCAAATGTTAAGCACCATACAGCATTGTTGCCTCGAAGCTCATCAGGTGCACGATACAGCAACAATTCACTGGTAACCGTTACCTCTACACCCTGCAAAATCAATGCCACTTCTGGCAACCTGGTCGACGGTAGCTGACCTTGCGGTATCTTGAAACAAGTGTCAAATGCCCCTTGAAACACTAAATTTGGCTCATTCAGTTCTGCTAGAATGTTCTTGGTTTGTCTTAAAAACTCCTTCTTTAGTGCAGAATATGCTTCGCCAAGCAAAAATGTGAACTGAGTTCCGGAATCGAGCATTGTCTGGCCAGCACCAGTATGATCAAGCAAGAAGACTGATTTTGGTATTGGCAGTACCAAATTGGAGACCCTTATTCCTTCCATTTGTACTGAATAGGCTAGTCGGTCAAAGTACAGTAGAGGGCTGGAAATTTGTACCAAAGGTGTATAATTCAATGGTGGAAGAAAAGCACCATCTCCTAAAAGTAGAATGCCTGAATCGTTCCTATCTGATATGCAGTACGCAAACTGGCGTATTCCAGACTGCGTAATGAAGGATAGACACCCACGATTCATACCCAATAACCCGGTCGTGGGGGTGGAAGCTGAGTCAAATGTCGAGTCCATGCAACCAAAAAGAAGTGGCAGTTGAGTGCTCGGACCTGAATTACCGAGATGGAATAAGTCAGATGAGAGGACGCCAGAGGAAGTTGACGCATCAGTATAAGAGACTGACACATGGCACATTTGGGTTTGTTGGTCACAGTCAGCTGGGATTACAAGGTCATGCGCTTGTGTCTGACAAGAAGAGGAGTTGCATGGAATGGCACGGTACATGCTAGAAGAAGTGGACTTGAAGTAGTTGGGGTAAGTGGAGTTGCATACAAGCCAGGAGAGTTCGCTTCCAGTATCGAGTACCATAGAGACATCCTGAGGAGGGGACCCCATTGACAAGGAGATTACCAGACTGACATTGTCGTGAAATGTTAACTTGCGGGATTGTCCCGAGTCAGCTAAAGATGAAACTTTTGAGGTTCTGAGGGCCAGAATCATGGGGGTGTCGTTGGTTTTACGTGAAAGTGCAGTTGCATAATTTGGTCGTATGGACAGCGGTGTGAAGAATTGCAAGATTAGCAACATGCATGGAAAGAGAAGGCGCGATGATGAGAGAGATAATGCCATGTGTAAAGAATATATTGGAGATTAAAAAATTTCAGAAGACTTTGGAAGTGTGATATGTGGTATGGTTGAGAATTGAGAATTTCAGAAGAAGAGGTACTGATCTATTTTGGCTACCAGTGGTTCTCTTTGATTTTATTTATTTTTGGAGGATGTATGAGCTGTGTTACTTAAAATAGTGTGTACTTGAATGTGGAAAGCAAATCCACATCTGAGACTAGATTTAATCTAATTAATGAAACAATAATATATCTAATTAAGATTGTTAATTTGTAAAGTCTATAATCTAATTTAGTAAAGTTAACAAACAAAATAAGTGAATTATATATTTGGTACCTTATTGATCACTATGGCAACAAAATGTATCTTAGTTTCCATTTATAATGGCGGTTGGTAGTTTACCTAATTAAGCTGAGAATGTTTGTATTGTCTGTTTAGTTTTGTTACAAGATTTGTTTTGTTTTCCATATCTATAATTTTCCTTAAAAACAGATTCTGCGCTTAAAATTCTCAAAATATCTATGGGGAGTGCTATATTGAGGGCAACTTTTTCAATTTTGAGGGGTAATAAATGCATTATTTCTAAATACCCATTTTGTCCTTCTACTTTCTCTCTCACTCATTTAATAAAAAAATAATAAAGGAAATAACTTAAAGTCTCTTTCCTTTCATGAGGTGAAATTCATCTCTTTTTTAGGAACCTTCAAAAGAAAAGAGAAAACTGACAAGAAGAATGAGCAATTACTCCTTCCAAATATCTATATTCATTTTTTCAAATGTCTAACTCCATAATTATATTGTTTTCATATTACTCCTTACAATGTTAATGCCGAATATATGTGTATTAATATAAAAATGAAAATAAATTGAATTCATGAAAAGGAAAACTGTACTACATATCAGATGCTTGGATATTCATTTTACCTATTAAACCCATTATTTTTATTTTATTAATAACATCTTATTATTGTTAAGAATGCAATCAGATGCAAAAGAAAGAAAGAAGAGAAAATAACATAGTGCTAAAAGGATAAGATTCCTATTCATTTTGATGTATGAAACATCAAAGCATACATTAGACAAAAAGATTTGGTACGAGTACTGGTATGAAAGCTTGCACTGGGGCACTACAGCTAAGTGGTATTCTACATGAAAAGATGGGTAAAGGTGACCCCTTGTTGACAGGAAGCAGAAGATCGACATAAATCACCTAGTATTTGCATGCTCCTCTATGAGATCATGATTACAGGTTCAATGGTACCAAGAAATCAGCAGGCTATTAGGTTCACTGGTACACGCATCTGCCTATGGTGTTAAATTGTAAAAAAAAAAAAACTGTTTTTATCTTTCATACTGCATTCATTGTCTCATTCCCTCTAATACTATTTTCCCAATTGTCAAATTATTTTGTCCTTTCTTTTCGTTCAAAGTCAAAAGGAGTATTTTAAAATCAGGATATTGCTCTTCATTTTATGAAGAAAATGATTTTTCATGCTACTCAAAATATTCTGGCAATCCAGTTTGACCGTCACTTGCTTCATTTTATGTTGCTATTTTAAGTTGCCTACTTTTGTCGGACATAACTGCAATATTCAGTGGCTAGTATAATTATTGGCCTTCTTTGTTAATAATCAGATGGAAGATTGTTCTCGCTTTCCATATCATCTTTGTTACTTAATTAGTTAATGAGTTAATGAGAGAAAACACAAGGGCAAAATAGGTACTTATGGAGAAAATTTTCTCTTAGCTCTCAATATTTTAATTTGTGACCTTAGAATAGCACTCCCCAATATCTATTTGTTTTTAAGACAAGCAACGGTCCCCGTTTAACTTCTAAAATAAGAGTGCATGTCTAGACAAATGTATTTTGCAAGCGTAAGATTCATTCGATTTGATACTCAATTTGTATTGTTCACCTATTATTACTCAACACAAAGATCTCCTGCATGCTTTGTTTGCAAATAAAATTTATCCAAAGATGAAAAATTGTATTGTTCACCTATTATTACTCAAATCTGTAATTGCTTTGTTTGCAAATAAAATTTGTAATTGACCTCTACACAATCTGATAGGACCGGATTACCTACCCGGTGGGTAGGGAATTCCTGCTCTTAATTAAAGTCACTACTGGGTGAGTCAGGGTGGATTTTGGCATTTAAATATTGAATATAATTTTTTCTCAGGCCCACCTCAGACTCATCTAGGGGTGTCAATGAGCTGGCTTGGTCCAAGCTAGGCCTTAGCTCAGCTTGTTAATTCTGGACCGAGCTACAGTCGAGCGAGCTGGATCTAGAGCATCCAAGCTAAAACCTCAGGTTGAAATCGTGACAAGCCAACCTGAGCTCGCTCGCGAGCTGACGAGCTGGCGAGCTGGGTCTAGCTGGACCTTATTTTAAGAAGAAAATAAATTATATAATTTTTTTGGACCAAGCTGAATTGAGCTGGACCTAGCTAGACCGAGCTTGATTGTATAAAGTGCACACAAATTCACAAATTGATGTCTAGCCGAGCTAGCTCGCGAGCTGGAGAACAAGCTAGACCCCAGCTTGAACTCATTAATTCTGGACCGAGCTAGTGGCGAGCTGCACTACTACAAAAAAATACTTCCTACACTGTAGGTTATACACAGATTTCCTCTATTTTATATAAAATCATGTACGAAATAGGATTTTTCAAATGTTTAAAATATCTGTAAGAATCCTACAATGATATTAATTTAAAAGTCCGTATACAATTGTGTGGAGAAAAAGTCGTGTGGAAATGAAGCTTTTGTACATGGTTTTTTTATTTAAATAGCCGTGTATATATGTTGAAGAGCCGTGTATATATCCTTCTGAATTAGCTTTATTATCCCAGTTGACGTCATTCTCACATGAATCAGCGTTATCCTCATCATCACTTTGCGGCACGTCATCAACATCAGCACAAGGATCACCTACCTCTGGCGGATATCCCATGGATTGTACTGATTATTGTGTTCAGGATAGGAACCATCGACCTTCGACAAATCAGCCCATGGACTGTATGATTATTATATTATGTCTGAACAAGCAATGACAACTCGTTCACATTAGGATAAGGATGTAGATACATGTCTTGCCTCGGTGTTTGTTGTGTCTGATAGGGTTGGAAGTGACTGGGACCCGCATAGTTAACACTATATTGGGTTTGTCGAGGTTTTGGTTGTCTCCGGTACCATACTATTAGTGAATAACTGCGGTTGCATTTCACTGATGATTGGAACCAACTCAATGTAGAAATTGACATAACAATACTGGGTTTGGACAGGCATACTTTGGTTATAAATACCTCTCCAACTCTGATTGCACACAATATCTATTTCTCATAATAACTTCAGGTTGTTGTACCAATATTAACCCGTGCATGTATTTTGAGGTTGTACTCACTTTTGGAATATCCAAGTTGCCCGATAAATATTACCTTTCATATCATACCAACATTGTTCACCAGTTACACTCAATGAGAATTGAGAACTAATACTATACTCCTCTACGACTGTGTCGTATTTCAAAAACAAACATAACTTTTAATTCAAAAACAATATTTTATATTTGTTTTAAAGTTCGATAACCAATATATATCCCCTCCCGTTTTTTGTGTAGCTCCATATTTTAGGGAACGGACTAGTGTATTTTAAAAACAAAGTGTCTGACACGTGTGTCAACATACACGGCTAATAGCACAAGACGGCACGAGATGCTAGACGTGCCATGTCTAGTTCGGTCTGTGTTTGTGTTCTTAACAGTGTTGTAAAAAACGTCTGTTTAGTTCAACTAATCAGTTGATTGGTCAATGGCGGTAATCAAACCGTCATGGATTTTCCATCAAGTCCGCCAATTATTTCCAATTATAGCCGATTTTTCCGATTATTTCGATTTATTGCTTGGCAGTATCATGTCCATCTGACCATCGCATACTGTTATTTACAATACTGGTTCTCAGCAGTGTTGTCTGAATTTGGTGAAATCAGCACGTTGAAGTACGGTATGGCTTGACACGTTTAAGACACAGCACAACCTGACACGTTTTAGACACGCCCAACAAGTATCAGTTTGAAAGTCGCTGCTCAAAATCCAGTTTTTTATTACCTCATGCAATTTCCACCCAATATATATGCATCCAAAAATACTATGTATACCCAAAAACCGTTCTTTTATATATATCAAAACATACAAAATACCGAGAAAATAAATCCCATACGGGAAAAAAAAGGTCAAAAATAAAATTGAAACTTGCGGAAATATATAACTTAAACTTATTACCTATTTTGTGAACATTTATTCATATTTTTATACATATTACTTAATTTTAATCATTTTTAGCAAGATTTCAGAAAAATAATTCAAAAACCAGCACGGCATGCATTTCGATATTTCGTCATGTCGGCATGACACAGCATGTACCGTGATTTTTGCTAATATCCAAAATTAAATAAAAATGCCAAAAGTACCCAGAGATGCTAGAAAATTATAAAAATGCCCAAACCGGTCAATTATTGGTTGGTTACTATTTTTTATTAGAAACCGGCCCATAATTGATTGGTTCTTGGTTTTTTTTTTGAGATAATTGGTATATTAATTGTCAAGTTTATATTAAGACATGACAATATATAAATAATTTGAAAAATACAAATTTTATCTAACTTTTTGTCAATGTAATCATTTATTACATTTTTTTTTTTCAAAATAGTTACTAGAAGGACTACAACATTTGGACAGTCCACTATATATATTTTTTTAGAGATGTTTAGTGTGTATAGAATGAGATGTATTGTGTAGATATTTTATAGAATCCAACTCAAGTCCTGAGAAAATATACTCTTCATAATTTTCTTTTATTTTTAAGTTATTTTATGTCATCTTTCATAAATCATAAAAAATGGTAAAAAATTTCCAAAAATAGTAAAAATTGGTATTTTACAAGTTTATTATATCACCAATTTACGGAGCTCCTTAGATCGAAAAATAGAAATGAAAATCTTAATCGGAAACTTCAACTCAAGTTTTGAGGCTCTTCTCTCTGTTTTTTGACCAGTTTCTAATCTGAGCAAACCGGATTGTTCAATTTGTTCGGACTGTTTCAAAATAGGGTGGGGGGTTTTGTCCAAAGGGCTTTGGACAAAACCTCATCCAAAGTCAAGTTTAAACGTTCGATTTGCATTGAGATTTGTGCAAACATATTTAAAACTTAATAAATTTAAATAGCTCTTTGAATATAAATGTATGTGCCAATTTTGATACAGATAAAATGGTTTAAATCTAACTTTGAATAAGACTTTGTCCAAAACTGTTTGGACAAAAAACCCCACCCTATTTTGAAACAGTCCGAACAAATTGAACTCAATAAATCTCACCAATATAGCTAATTCATTAAAATTATCGGTCTAAATTTCTTTATTATTGCAGAATCCAAAATATTCCGAATTAATATCACTACCGAATCTTTAGGAATTCGTATCCTCTGCATTAACTCAAAGGGAATTTTTTGAGTTAATAAATTTGAATCATCCGATCCGCTTTAAGGCCCGTACAGATTAGATCTGCACTATATTAAAAGACTCTGTGTTAAAATTAGACGTTCGGATTGACTCCATTTAAAATCAGACAACCAAAATGCATTAACTCAAAATATTCGCTTTTGAGTTAATGGAGAGGATACGTGTTCAATCTTAGAGGAAGTGAGTCCTTCGTCTGTCCTCTTTTGAGTAGGAAGTCCTCTGAGTCCGTCTTGTAAAGATTGAGGAGTGCATTTTTTTTTTTTCATTGCAAAGAATGTTGTTGAATTGAAGCAGTTATTTATTGTTGTTTTTTATTATTATTTATTATTTGTCACTATGTTCAATTTTAATGTTAAATTTTATAATATGTCCCCATTGCAATGCACAGGCATGATACTAGTATTTGCTAATTAATACTAATTGATTTATAATTAATTATTTATCTTCAACATTCTTCTTCAAGTTGAAATTATAGAAATCAATTTGCCTCTAATTTTTTTTGTTGACTCTTTTCTCAAGCTCGCTAAAGTATTCTCATTTATCTTCGATTTTTCCTCAAACTAGTATGTATCTATGCATCTTGCTGCTTTAATAATCGTTCTAACTCTACTTTTAGCTAGTTTGTGTCTTTTTAGATTTGCTTGCATGAGTAGTCAGATCTTTAAAATTGAGTGTTGAGAAAGAAAGAAATGTCTCAAATTGTTATTCTTTTCAGATCTCTTCTTCTTTTATTCTTGAAAATTTAAATCATGTTCAGATACTATGTTTAATTTTGAGATAATTAACGACTGTTATTGATTTCTGATTATTTCAATATCTCATATGATGTATATTTAGGCTACATTGATATAAATAGCCATTAAAACAATTTCTTATTACATTATTTTCTATATCTGCTAAAACTCCAAAATTCTATTGGATTGGTTTTGAATGATAAATTCAAAAAGTTGAAATCCATATACTTCATGAATGATGAATATACATGAAAAATTTAGAAGTTTCGAATTCATTTAGGCTAAAATCAAATGGTAAAAAAAAAATAAACCTTTTATAAGTTCTGTATTCATTTTTCATCTTGTTTTTTTACAGCTTGACTTTGTACTAAATGAATTCGAAATACTTAAAAAATTTCATGTACATGCATTAGATAGATTTCAATAGTTTAAATTTGTCGTTTAAAACCAATCCGATAGACTTTTAGAGTTGTGCTCACCAACCCCTCTTGATGAGCACATCATACCCTAACTTTAGAGTATTAATCGACCTCTAATTGATTATTTATCTTCAACAAAGTATTATGGTACAGACAATTCATTCAATTTAAGGGTGGTTGAAATAATAAGTATAGATTTTCAAACTAATTATTAAAATATCTTTTATTTCAGAAAACATGTAATAATTTTAATAACTGTTTTTAAATTGAAATTGATGAGTTTATATTTCAATTTAATTGAATATTCATATCAATTTAAAAATTGTGTATTTTGAAACAGTCCGAACAAGTATTGAACTCAATAAAATCTCACCAATATTACTAATTCATTAAAATTATCAGCCTAAATTATTTCTTATTGCTGAATCCAAAATATTCCGGAATTAATATCACTGCCGAATCTTTAGAGACGTGCCCACAACTCAGAAAACAAATCTGCTGTTATTTTAAAGGATTGTTATTTTGATCTTGACCGTTGATTTTCATTGAGATTTTTGCCGAATTTTTTCATTGAGATTCGTGCTTAGGAAAATTTAAATGTTTTGAGATCAGAAGAGCAAGTTCCTGTTATTCTTTTGGAATAACAGCAGACTTGTTTCCAACATGTCAACATTGCTGTGGAAAGAAAGCAGCTGATTTTTTTAATAATCAAAATTAAATAAAAAAATATATAAAAAAAAGGATAGATCCTAGTGTTTTTCGAAAAATAAGTAGGCCGGGATAAACTAACCTGTCCCTACGGACGGAACTAACTTCAACGTCCCTGTTAATCATTCCTCCCCCGACTAATCCCTTAACCCAAACAAAAATGCAAAGGACGGTGTAGACATCAAAGTCCCTCAAGAACGATGTAGACATCAAAGTCCCTCATCCAATTGAATTTAATATAATTTTTCATTTAATTATTTTATTTAATTAGAAAATATTATAATTTATTTATTTTTTCTATTAAAATATTAGAAATATTTTTTTTATTTTTTTGAAATTAGATCGAATACCATATAATTTGATTTATTAGAAAGATTGTAACAAATAATCCGGATCAATATTTTTCAGATCGGATTTTTTGCGGCCGTAAGAAAAATTAAAATATTTCTTGGTGTCTTATTGGAAAAAAAAATAAAAATACTTTGAATCTGAATTATTGATTCCGGTTCAAAAGTCGTTTCTAGGTAAATACATAAAATTTTAGTGACGTTGAAGTTAGTTCCGTCCGTAGGGACGGGTTAGTTTATCCCAGCCTACTTTTTTTTTTTTTTGAAAAATTGGTAGTGACTACCAATGTTATATTAATAGATGTGTTGACAATAACTGGCCTATTACATCAGTAGAATCAATTACGTGTCACAGCAAATTTTTTGAAATGCACCCCTATTACAGAACCTAGCCCATAGGCCACCCTCTTTCCGTGCCTTGTTAACCACCAGTCTTGTCGGCAGTATTTTTCGAAAAACACTGGGATTTATTCTCTCTCTCGATATTTTTTTTATTTAATTTCGATTATTAAAAAAATCGGAAGAAAGCAGCCCGCGCACACCCGGTTTTTTTATTAATCGAAAATAAATTAAATAAATATCGAAAAGGGGGAACGATTTCAGGTTTTTTGGAAATCTAATAAGAACGGTTATATTGTTAACGTCCTTACGGACGGTGACATTGTCCACGTCCATATTAATCATGCCATTAGTCTTAACCCTTAACCCAAACGGAGTCTGAAGAGGGGAAAAAAAAATAGAGCAACGGACGGGGACAAAATTCACGTCCCTGTGGACGGTGACAAAATTCACGTCCCTGGTGGACGGTGACAAAATCCACATCCTTCAATCCTATTAAACCCAACGCCAAAACAGATTCTATGTTCGTAAAGTTTCTTTGATTTCATTTTTCATTCAAAGCACTCAGAGAAGACTAAGACGCATCCTTCAGGAGAAAAAATCATCAGATTCTAAAACTAAGGTACCTCAATTTAATTTATATTTAATTTGTAGTTAGCCAGTAGAATAAATATTTGCTTCTATTAATTTATTTGATAAAGATTGTAATAATTATATATATCTTATGAAAATTATCTACTTGTTAAAATTTGTTATATTTGTTATTTGACATAATTTATATTCTCTAGATTATTTATTTTGTAAGAATTGTAATTTTATGAAAACAAATTTTAAAAAGTATATGTTAAAAAAATTATACGTGATTTATTCATTTATTTTGTAAGAATTGTAAAAATTGTAATTTGAAACAATAAATTATACGCGATTTATTCATTATTTAAATGATACGTTAAAAAAATTATACGTGATTTATTCATTATTTAAATGATACGTTAAAAAATTTATACATGATTTATTCATTTATTTGGTAAGAATTGTAAAAATTGTAATTTGAAACAATAAATTATACATGATTTATTCATTATTTAAATGATACGTTAAAAAAATTATACGTGATTTATTCATTTATTTTGTAAGAATTGTAAGAATTGTAATTTGGAACAATAAATTATACGTGATTTATTTATTATTTTGTAGGCTATTGATAAAAAAAAATCATGTTAATATTGATGATTCATTTTGGCGGTGAAATACAATACGGTAAAAGTGGAGTACAGTATAGTACTAGCTCTCCATTCGCATTGAGCGTAACTGGTGAACAATCTTGGTATGATGTGAAAGGTGAAATTTATCGACAACTTGGATATTCCGAAAGTGAGTACAACCTGAAAGCACATGCACGGGTTAATGTTGGTATAACAACCAACCGTTATTATGAGAGCATAGAAATCGTGTGCGATCAGACTTGGAGAGGTATTTATAACCAAAGTATGCTTGCTCAGACTCAGTATTCTTTTGTTGATTTATACATTGAATTGATACCGGAGACACAACGAGAACCTCGACAGACCCAATATGGTGCTAACTATGCGGGTCCCAGCCATTTTGAACCCTATCAGACACAACAAACACCGAGACGAGACCTTTATCTCCATCTGACACAACCAGAACCTCGGCAGACCCAATATAGTGATAACTATGCGAGTCCCAGTCACTTCCAACCCCATCAAACACAACAAACACAGAGGCGAGACCTTTATCTGGATTCTTATCCAGATGTGAACAATTTGTCACCGACTGTTCAGACAGAATACAATAATCAGTACAGTCCATGGGCTGATCCGTCGGAGGTCAGTGGTTCTTATTCTGAATGCAATAATGAGTACAATCCATGGGTTGATCCGCCTGATGCACGCGATCCTTGGGATAACCTTGATGATGTGCAGCAAAGTGATGATGAAGATGACGCTGACTCATGTGAGAGTGACGCCGACTGGGATAATGAAGCTGATTCCGAAGGGGATGTCCCACATGATACATCGGCACAATCACACCAACCAGTACCACTTCACCCGGTGGCAAGCTTCAATGACACCTCAGGGTTCCGAGAGGCAGATGTCGACTTCTTCGGTACGACCCAACACATTGATGATCCACTTGGTATAGGTAAAGAGTACTCTTCAAAAGAGGCTCTACAAATGAAAATAAATCATTACCACATCAGAAAAAATATTCAAGTGAGAACCACGCAAAGCAATAGAACATCCTTGATTGTAGAATGCCGGGATAGTAGGTGTGAGTGGCGTTTGTATGCCAGGGTCTGGATTTTTTTCATCCAAGTGGGAAATTAGAACAATTAAAGCACCACATACGTGCTTTGCCGAATCTAATCGTACTGATCATGTACAATTAACTGCAGCAGTAATCGCCGACTGTATCAGAGAAGATATTAGGGAAGATGTTACCAAAAATATTAAAAGTATTAAAGGGCTAGTCCGTCAAAAATTTAACGGAATTACTCCCAAATATAATAGGTTGTGGCGTGGCCGAGAGCTGGCAATCGCACAAATATTCGGTAGTTGGGAAGCCTCTTACAACCTTCTCACCTCATTTTTGGAAGCAATTAAAAGAACAAATCCCGGGACAAAATATGGAGTTGCGCACGTACCCACAGATGATCCAAGAGAAAGATTGTTTAAGGCAGCCGTGTGGGCTTACGGTCCGTGCATTGCTGCAGTGCCTCATCTCAGGCCAGTCATTAGTATTGATGCATGCTTCCTGTCTGGCAGGTATCAAGGAAGATTGCTGATGGCGTGCGGTTACGATGCTGAGAACCAGTTAATTCCCCTGGCTTTTGCAATAGTCGAGGAAGAGAGTCATAAGACATGGGGATGGTTCATGAAGTGGTTGCGCATTGAGGTATTTGGTAATAGGTTTATGTGCGTCCTTTCCGACAGGCACATGGGGATAAAAAAAGTATTCAAGGATAGATATGGTGGTTGGTACGAGGAAGGCAACGAGTGCGTTCATAGATTGTGTTCACAGCACGTGGCTGAGAATTTGATGAAAAATATACACAATAAAAAAATTTGTGAACTATTTAAGATACTTGTGAAAAAAAGAAGCCACGGAGATTTCAAGAGTTTTTCGAAATACTGCGCAAGAAAAGTCCGAATGCAGTTAAATACTTAAAAACTGTCGGAAAATACCAACATGACAATCATAACGAGATACCTAGACCATGGAAGGTGTATCAATACTTAGACGGCGGGTATCGTTGGGGAATAATGACTACTAATGGTTCTGAATCATTGAACAAGGTTTTCAAAGATCCCCGAAGACTGCCAATCCGTGCGCTCGTGGATGCTACATTTTCGAAGTGTGTCGCGTGGTTTACGGAAAGGCGAGAGAAAGCACTGGCTCGCATAGCCGGTGAGCATCCTTGGTCAGCGCGAGTTGAAGCTCTATTAAGAAAAAGGATCACCAAATGCATGTCAATGCAGTCCATGCCACTCGGGTTGCACGGTGAACACGAGGTAAAGGTTCATAATGAGAAAGTCGTATACAAAGAACAAGACGGAAATTTTAGTTATAAAAAAGAAACCTTTAGTTATAAAGTCATCATAAGTAATGAAAACTTGGCCCAATGTGCATGCCTCAAACCTCAGCTTACAGGTATACCGTGTGCTCATGTACTTGCCGTGTGTCGGGAACGGAATTACAACCACAATTTATTCGTGAATAAGTTGTATTCCGCTCATGAACTTGCCGAAACTTGGCGTGGGGAATTCCATTTCTTTGACAACCCATGTGAATGGCCGCTCATTGGGGGTCCAAAAATTATTCCAGATAAGAACAAAATCAGAAAGGGTAGGAGACGGCACAACCGTATAGTCATGACTATGGACGAAATGGAAGGAAGGACAGTGGGACACCAGGCTAGACGCTCTACGTCCGACAGACGTGCAACAGGTTATCTCTTCTTCCTTTTTTATTTGCAAATATCTATATTTTATAATTTAAAAATTGTGCACACATTATATTGATATGCGTTGTTTTGTTATTTATTTAGAGGCTTCTTCTAGTAGTAGAGCATCACAACAAGCTAGACATTCTACGTCCGACATGCATGCAGCAGGTTCGTTGATCTTTGAAATATTTTTATCGTTCTTCTTTTAAATGCAGCAGCATACGTTTCTTATTTTAAATTTTTTTATCTTTTTTTTTCATGACCCTCTTCTAGGAATAGTCGGAGATTATGATATCAGACTCACGTATTTATGTTTTCAAATTTTGGTTTTTTATGTAAGTTCATTTTTTATGTATTGGCCCTTTTTAAGATTTTTGTATTATGCATGCTTGGTAAGACTTATGAATTTTATGAACTTGCCGAATTTTATGAGCTTCATGTTTTTTTTCTTATCTACTATGTTTATTTCTTTTCTATATTCATGTATTTGGAACATTTTTCTATATTCAAGTTTTTTTTTCCAATTGGACGAAGCATAGATACGTAGCACAAACTCACAAATGCATAGCAAAATAGATACATAAACACGTAAACTAAATAACAATTTTGCATACGTAGTTCTTACGACAAATAAATAAACTAAATAACAAGTCCAAATCAAACAAGTCTGCATACATAGTTCTTACCACAAATACATAAACTAAATAACGAGAACATTTAGTTAACACTTGGAAGAAACACCTAAGTAAAAGTGAACGTGTCCGGTCGCCGACGGTCGCGTGCTGGGTATCTGCGCTCTATTGCTTGTTCATTGTCCGCTTTCTTACGCCTGACGTAGACATTGTTGTACGATGGGCCAAAAAAGTTTTCCACTGCTTGTGTACGTGGCGTCATGACCGGACTGGGTGCTACGTCGACCTGTGTACCAGTAACAACTGGTGAAGGCAACCTGATTTTCTCATCGATATCCTGTGACAATCATTGTAATGTTACGTAAGCATAATCACTGTAATTTATCTTCAAATTTGAAGTTTTTCAAATCTCACCTAATGGACCTGACTAGGTCCTGTGTGACTCATGTATTGCGCCTCCTGGGCAGGTACCTCATGGTAAGTCTGGCTCTCAACCGCTGCCATCGTCGGTGTACAGAATGTATCGTCCCAATTGACAAAATCATTTGATTCCTGCAATGCATATTTTAGTACTGTAATCAATATAATAAGAACTTATTTGAAATTTCTTACAAATGTATTTGCGGTTACCTGATAAACTTGACTAGGTCCTGCGTTGTCTTGCGCGAATAGCAGCGATGGGTCGTTGCCAACAAGTGCTGCTAAGAACTGTAAGGGTTGTTCCTGTGTTTCGCCCTGATAGACCTGACTAGGTCCCGTCTCTCCCTGCGTGGCCGTGCCTTGATTCTCTGCTCCCTACAATAAATATTTCACAATCTTGATAAATATAATTGACAACAGGTTAAAGTATTTTCATTTTATTATACTTACCATATTAACTTGACTAGGTCCGGCTGCGAATCCTCCGAAACATTCATTTAATCCTTCATTTGTTTCGAACCATCTCTCATGATAGTTGGGATTTTCATCGTTAGGAAACACAGGGATGGGTTCTCGATCATCTGAAACGTCGCCATTTGAGATGTCATCGATGTTGTCCGGAAGATTCGCCTCCCTAAACATGCTTTGTAATTTAGGCTCCATACCGTTGTCTCTGAGAAGGCCACAGCTTGCTTTGAGAAAAAATTTCCCTATTTTTTTTGTAAGTCTTCGTTTTGACCAGTTGCATAGCTGCCGAGATGATCTTGATCCCTCGTAATGCCTACAAAATAAAAAAAGACGTCATCACCTACAAGAAATTATAATATCAATAGATAATATATTTTTAATTTAATAAAACTTACATCACGCGTGGCTTTCGGGGCACTGGGGATGTACCCTATTTCGCTAATCTCATCTCTGTATTCTGGGATGGGATTATCAAGACCCTCTATGCACCGTTTTCCCAGAAATATATTGAAAATGCAGTGATTCTGGAACCAATGTCGATATGGCAATATCTCAATGTCACTCCAATACCCGGTTGGAACAACCAAGTGGTCTGCTGGATTAGATGCCTCATCAACATAATTTCTGTGCACATCGTACCAATTTCCTTGTCCCGACAAGGCACTATGTACAATTTTGTGTAATCGGCGTACCTCATCCTCTGCAAGCGGGAGTGGTGGTGGGATGACCTGTGAAAATCCGAATTGCCTCATCACACGATCTGGATAATGATGCACAATTATCCAAAAGTGTACAAGTGGCACACGGGCAAGCCATAAGCCGCTTTCATCATAGACTCGCAACGGGAGCGCATTCGGGACCTCAGCTAACATCCCTCTGTAAGGTCCCCAAATTACCATGTAATCCTCTAGCTTTTGCAGTTCGTTGCGGAAATAACTAACACCACTCCGATGGTGACCTACATGGTAATCATGGAGATAACACCATTTTTCTCCGAATGCAGGACAACGGTGTTCATCCGGATCACGCCAATTTGGAGTCCAATTATGTCTGGCACGAGGACGGCCGGTCGGTAATCGAGACCAGCACCAATGCTGTAGAAGCACAGTCGGGCCCGACATAATCTTTGTTTTACGCTGTGCCGCAGCACAAAGGCTCCTATAGAGATATGCCAGAACAGCCCCACTCCAGTTGTATTGATTCGGTGCATCAAGATTTTGTAAAAATTGTAAATACATTACCGGAACCGAATCTCCCGAAGAATCAGTAAAAAGTATAGATCCGAACAAGTCGAGTACATAAGCTCTGGTGTACTGCCGTACCTGCTCATCTGTAGGCCCACCCGACATCGCAGTAAACCGATTACGCAATAACTTCAAATTTATGGCATAACCAGAAGTACTGTGAACCTCTTGAGGGTCGTTTGGCCCAGATCTCTTTTTTCTTTTAAGCACCGCACTTGCGGTCCCAGCTCTGAGAAGTTCATCTACTAAGTTAGACCAATCACCGTCAGAAGGGCCCGTTACCGGCGACCCCGTGATCGGCAACGCCCAGAGACAAGAAACATCCTGAAGAGTTATCGTCATCTCTCCCACAGGAAGATGAAAGCTGTGAGTCTCTGGTCTCCATCGCTCCACGAGACTAGCGAGAAGTGCAGGGTCGATATTTATGTTACTCATTCGAGACACCTGATACAAGCCGAGTCTTAGCAAGAATGGCTCACAAAGGTTGTGGTACGCAATCCCATTCTAGAGGTGTCGAACTTGAACCCCTCTATCTCTGTAATCCTGTCAATGTTATACAAATTGATTGAAATAAAATACTCTAATTTAAACACTTATATCATTTTATAAAAATATATATTATTTGATTAATTCCGTAACTTACATCATCATTTATCCGTGAGATCTTATGTTGCTCGTGTGGCATCCATAATAAATCACTAAAATTGTTTGCTGATAATGACGGATCGAAAAAATCCTCATTATTTGCAGCTGCAGCATCTGTAGGGCCACACGGACCACGGCTACTTGACATTCTGCATGAATAAAATTTTGAAATAATTACTTATAATCCACCATTTTGATAAGATTTTATACATAAATAGTTATCAGTAATATTGACCATTTTGATATAGCAAGACAAAAAAAACATGAAGTTATATAGCATCTGCAGGGCCACACTAATTTTTTGATTAATCAAACAATTGTTTGCACCATATTCTTCGAAACTCTAACAACAAATTTATCAATTTTACTAGAATACAATTACCAAACTAATAAAATTAATCATTTCACAACAAATTAAATGTAAAATTATTATTAATTAACTCATTTTTACACTAATTTTTTGATTAATCAAACAAAATTGATTACACCATATTCTTCGAAACCCTAACCACAAATTTATCAGTTTTACTAGAATACAATTACCAAACTAATAAAATTAATCATTTCACAACAAATTAAATGTAAAATTATTATTTATTAACTCATTTTTACACTAATTTTTTGATTAATCAAACAAAATTGATTACACTATATTTTTCTAAACCCTAACTACAAATTTATCAATTTTACTAAAATATAAACATCAAATTACTAAAATTAATCATTTCACAACAAATTAAATATAAATTTGGGGTTAATTAACTGATTTGATACTAATTTTTTTCAGATTAAAAAAAAAATACCGAAATTTGCGGAATGGAGACGGGAGGAGACGTCGGTGCTGGGCAGGCGGGCGTAATCTGCGGCCAAGGACGGGAATTTCCTCACCGTCCGTGGAGCGTGCATCCCAGCCGGTCCTTCGCGTGCGCCGTGGGCCTTCCGCTGTCTCTCTTTTCTGTTTGTCTGTCGCGTAATCTGCGTGCAACAGAGTGGATTTAACACCAAGGGACCAAGGACGGGGATAGAATAACCATCCGTGACGGACGCTGACAGTATAAACGTCCCTAGGGACGTTGACAGACTCCCCGTCCTTTGCTCTCTTTTTTTTTTTTTTTTTTTTTTTTTTTCTTCAGACTCCGTTTGGGTTAAGAGTTAAGACTAATGGCGTGATTAATATGGACGTGAATAATGTCACCGTCCGTAAGGACGTTAACAATGTAACCGTTCTTCTTAGATTTCGAAAAAATCCGAAATCGTTCTCCCTTTTCGATATTTATTTAATTTATTTTCGATTAATAAAAAAACCGGCGCGCACACTAAAGCGGACAAATTTTAGTGGCTAAAGGTCGCAATCAATCAGCCACCCAATTGAGATATTTCAATTTGCAATAGAATACAATACTGTTTCCAAAGTTATAAATCCATATATGCAAGTGCCTGGTTTGCCAAAGTTATAGCTGCTAGCTTTCTCTCTCAACTAACTCCAGAAAGAGTGGAATAAAAAAGTGAAAGAGGGAAACAATGGTGGCGGCAACGGAGAAGCTCGTCTTTGCTTTGAATGGAGAGAGGTACGAGATATCAGATGCGGATCAATCTATGTCTCTGCTGGAATTCATCCGGACCCAAACCCGTTTCAGAGGCCCCAAACTTGGCTGCGGCGAAGGTACTCACTACTCACTACTCAGACCTATATATATATTTCTCTCTGGTATTCTTTCTTTGGAGATTCGAGTAGATGATGATATAGAAGTAGATATGATGTGCGCGTGGTTGCATATGGATCGCATGCTATTTCAGAAACCAGAATCTTAATTATTATTTCTTGCGAAACTTATCGAACCTCAAATTGAGAAGGGTCAAATTAAGCAGTGTTTAAAAAAAAAGCAATAGGAATATCTAATAGATAAATTCGCAAACCACCATTGATTTGTGCTCCTGTTTCGTAAAGGTCAAGTCAGGACTCAGTATTCATATGAAGAGACTGAAGTCAGTGAGAGCAATACCACGGGGGAACCGGCTCTGTCACAGAACAGCACTGCACGTGTGACTGTTACGTGCTGTGACTCGCGTGTCGCGTGCTGTGATTATTTTTTTTAAAATTGGTACGGCACGGCATGTCACGGGAAAGATCTGATCAAGACAATACACATTGTCACGTAACACTACTAGAATTTGGATTATTTGCATGAGACAAAAAATGCTCATTTGCATGCGCTACCCATGCAGTTGATATCAAATGCATGGGTATCCCATGCAAATGGGTTCATACAGTTGACCTCCATGGTAATGACTCTTATTTGCATGGGGCCGATGCAGTTGATCAATTGCATGGGTGCGCAAGCCTCTTTTGCATGGGTTAAAATTTGACGGCCCATACAATTGACTTCCCATGCTATAAATAAAGTACCTATGCTAATATACCCATGCAATATGTATATAACATAGCATTGTTCAATTAGCTGCTAAGATGTTTTTTTTTCTAATCTGCATGGGTAGAATTATTAATAACCCCATGCAAAAAAAAAAAATTCACAAATAATATTTTTATTATATGCATTAATTAATGTTTAAATTGCAAACACTTCTTCACAAAGCTAATTCAATTCATTACATTTATTCCCAAACTACACACTAAACATAAAATAAAAACTATTTATTAAAATCAACATAAATATTCATATTACTATGTTTGATATTACAATCAAGTCATACCAAGCTCTCACATAACACAAGTCAGCAAAATCTAAGTTAACACTTAACTTATCCAATAAGCATACTTACATCATATCAACACAACCCACAAACCCTTGCACCATTCTTAACTTCTTAGATAGTATGGGAGCTTAATCTTGAGGTTCATGAAGTCAGATTTGATAATGTTCAAGCTGCAATGATTACAGATATTTGAAAGTCAGATTTGATAATGTTCAAGCTGTCAAAAGAAAAAATTAAATTTCGAGCATATGTAAAGTGATGAATTAAAAAAAACGCCTCTTAACATGTGGTTAAGGTTTGAAGTTTGAACATATGAACATATATATATATAATAGCTATATTTGTGGTTGGATTGTAGTACCAGCAGCTCTAACGGATTGAAGCTCAGATTGGTACCAGTAACTTCCAGCCTTGATACAATACACATATTTTGAAGGTCTTCGATGATGTAAATTGGTTCCTGAAAATGGGATCCACTTGTCATTAACTTGTAGTCAGCAAAAAAACAAAATAGGAAAAAAAAAGTAAACAAAATTACAATCAATTCTGCCACCTAGATTGTAGAAATAAGGTAAATAAATATAACCTAACAATTGTCAAGTATAAAATGGCAGATTGAAAAAATAAACGAGATTTCAGAAAAGTGCCGCCGTTCCCATCACTAATCTAGCTACTAACACAATTTAGAATAGCACGTACTTCCCAAATGGCTCTAACACAATTCAGAATAGCACTATTCCATCACTAATCTAGCTACCCTTCAATTACTAATCTAGCACTCTTTTATCATTCTCACCAATTCACTCTTTTAGCACTTCCAATTTACTCTTCAGAATAGCATTACTTTAGCACTATTCCATAATATTTTACCAAAGAACAATTTAAAAATAAGGATAATCATGCAAGTATGTAACCTAAAGACTATTGCATTTTGCACAGCACACACTCAACTGAAAATAAGATATAAGTGTAAGAGATTTCACTTTCAGTTGCATTCCTCATGATAGTCCCTCCCCCTTTTTTTTGTACATTTTTACACTTTGCATGTTGACAATATAATAGGAAATACACATCGATAACATTACCTGGTGAATATGATGGTACATCGAATTGGCACAAATGGGGCATTCTAGAAGCTCGTGCACATAATTTGACGAACCCACACCAGATTTATTAACTGGAATAGACCAAGTTCTACCAAGGCTAAGCTTTCTTATTTAACCACTATTGCTTAACAAATTAGTACTCTCAACCATCTCAGAATCTGGTATATCCTCCGTTACATTGCCAATTAGATGACATATTTTACTCAATTTGTCTTGATTGCCTTATTGGAGCCATCAAGCAGCAGATCGGCCAAGAGATATCTGCATTGTAACTACAAAGTAAGAGAAAGCTTAAAAAAATGTATAATGTTTGAATATTGTTGCTCACTGTTGTCTCAAACTCAGTACTAACCAAAATTAGGGAAGAGATCGGAGTGAATTAAGTAACACAAAGTGAAATTTCGGTACTAGGGTTTAGGACTTTTGAAGCAATAAGGTAAGAGGGGCCAAGTGAGAGATTACCTGAATAAGGCAAGAGAGGCTCGGGTTGAAGAGGAGCGAAACGATTAAGGCATGCAAGAGGTGCTCGGGTTGTACGACGCGCCTAGGGCGAGGGGGTGAGGTCCGACACTCCTGAGGCGATGTGCTCCTAGTGTCGCGTGTAGTCTGGGGCGACGTGCACCTGGAATCGCGGTGGCACTGAAAGAGGGGAAGCGGGGCTGACTGCGCAGGAGACGAAAAACCCTAGACGGGAGCTAGAAAATTTGAAGGAGATGAAATGAGGAGAGGAGAGCAGCAGCTAATTAAAAAAATTCGGAGACACATTTTACATGGGCATATATATTGACAACAGCATGGGCAATTACATTAATTGAATGGGTTTATTAATTGCATGGGCCGAAAATTTTAGCCCATGCTGTTTACTTTGCACTCCCATGCAAAAAATATCAATAGTATGGGGATTACTTAAAGATGCAGTTGTGTATAGTTACTCATGTTAATAATACAAATTCTAGTAGTGTAAGTCACGTTTAATTAGGACCTTTAGATCTTGATCAAATCGTGAATCTTAATCAAATCGTGTTAATCACGGCATGACGCATTTTTAGCACTCTAACTGAAGGGTACTAAGTTCTCCAGGCAAACACTAATTATTAGTTATTAGTCTCTTGTTTCGACTAGAGTTGGATCTATTCACAATGAAGTATTTCTTCATGTAAAATCAATTCACAATAAATTAATTAGCTGACAATTTTTAATAAGTTTTTTCAAAGTGAAAAAAATATGGACATCATTTGTATTATATATTAGTTGTGTATTAAATTTCTTACAATTTGAATATCATTTAATATTCCATTAAGATTATTAAATATGGATCGTTGTATTTTGCCAAAAATTTTATTAATCAAAATTAAATAAAAATAAATAAAAAAAAGAGGAGAGAATCCGAAATTTTTCGAAATCTAAGTAGAACAGGTTAATTTATTCTGTTCTCACGGACGTGACAATTTATTCCCATGTCTGTTAATAAAAATCCAGTCTCAAACTTACTATTAACTAACCCAAAACTAAGCAGTAAAAAAAAATTATAAGAAACAATATGAATGGTTCCGTGCGTGAGCAAATGTCATAATTTTTTTTTGATAACCCTTTCACCTTTGCATCAGGCTACAGGGATTGGTGTATTGTGCACCCAAAACCATGAAAATTGAGCCTTATTATATTATAGAAAAATTCACCCCACCAACTATTCAAGAGAAACTGCCTTTTCTGTGCGCCAGAGGGGTATTCCCTTTATCATTCCTTAGTCTACTGCCTCTCTATTTGTTTGCTAGCATCCTTGCCGATTTTTTTATTAATAGGAAATTAATAAATTAATTATCGTGATTGAGAAAAGTTTACGATTAATTTTGAAAAGTAGGAAAACCGTTATAAAAAATCACGGCCAGAGGATGTTACAGAAAATCGCGGCCAGATTAGCGTAGCTTCATTGAGAGCGAAATGGTTTAACACAATCCGTGATCTTCAGCAACGACCTAGCAAAAAAAATTGAAATTGGGCCGTTATATTTGATAACGGCCAAGGTTATCGGTGTATTTTTTAAATCTATACCTTTCATTGTGCATTCAGGAATTTGGAGTCCTTTTTGAGTCGGCTCACAGGCAGCAAATATTAGAATGAAATAATATACTTTTTAATGATGTTTATATTATTATTGTGAGCAAATTGGAATTAAATAATAGATGGTAATTTTTCACCGGTAACTCTAAAGATTGATTCGCCGATAACCCTAAAACTATTTTTATTACAAATTATTGATTTACATCTATTATTTTATTAGATGGTAATTTATTCGTCGATAACCCTAGAAATTTATTCGTCGATAACCCTAAAACTATTTTTATTACAAATTATTGATTTACATCTATTATTTTATTAGATGGTAATTTTTCACCGATAACCCTCGAGATTTATTCGCCGATAACCCTAAAACTATATTTATTACAAATTATTGATTTACATCTATTATTTTATTAGATGGTAATTTTTCACCGATAACACTAAAACTATTTTTATTACAAATTATTGATTTACATCTATTATTTTATTAGATAGTAATTTTTCACCGATAACCCTAGGGATTTATTCGCCTATAACCCTAAAAAGTATATTATTTCATTCTAATATTTGCTGCCTGTTAGCCGACTCAAGAAGGACTTCAAATTCCTGAATGCACAATGAAAGATATAGATTTAAAAAATACACCGATAACCCTGGCCGTTATCAAATATAACGGCCCGATTTCAATTTTTTTTTCTTGGCCGTTGCTGAAGATCACGGACTGTGTTAAATCATTTCGCTCTTAATGAAGTTGCGCTAATTTGGCCACGATTTTCTGTAACGTCCTCTGGCCGTGATTTTCTGTAACGGTTTTCCTACTTTTCAAAATTAATCATAAACCTTCCTCAATCACGATAATTAATTTATTAATTTCCTATTAATAAAAAAATCGGGCATCCTTGATCCAGCTGCCTATACTACTAGCTCCTACTTGTCAAAAACTACTTATTCTTACCTAGTGCATGCCTAAACCCACTATCTTTGAAACGCATATCCTCTGCATTAACTCAAAAGGGAATCTTTTGCGTTAATAAATGTCAACCGTCTGATTTGTTTTAAGATTCGTGCAAACTAGATCTGCACTAATATTGAAAAGCCCCCTATATCATAGGCCGGAACCGGATTGGCTCCGTTTAAAATCAAACGGTTGAGATTCATTAACTCAAAAGATTCTTTTCTGAGTTAATGCCGAGGATACGCGTTCCTATCTTTGAATGCCACTTGCCCAATGCACTGCACTAAAGCAACGATAATTAACACATTCAATCCAGAAATATTAGAAAGGCCTTCTTCTGAGCTCATGCGTATTATATCTTGGTCACGGACAGGACCATCATACCGTTTCTCATATATTTTTTTTTTACTGCTTGGTTTGGATTAGTTAATGGTTAGTTTAGGACAGGATTTTCATTAACAGGGACAGGATAAATGAATCCGTTCTACTTATATTTCAAAAAATTTAGATTCTCTCATCTTTTTCGAAATTTTTTTATTTAATTTCGATTAATAAAAATTTCGGTGTATTTCAAGTTCCTCAATAAACAGTTAAATTTATATTAAATTTTCTTTTTTATATAGATGATGTATAATATAGATCACATTTCAAATATCGGTTTCTAAAATTTATTTTTTACAATTATTAAACAAATTAATATAATTTCAATAAATCCTTAGCTATAAAGCATAGTTTCTTAATTTTCTTGCATTTAGATCAGTTTTTTTTTTTT
Source organism: Carex arenaria (assembly GCA_964058825.1). Classification (NCBI taxonomy): domain Eukaryota; kingdom Viridiplantae; phylum Streptophyta; class Magnoliopsida; order Poales; family Cyperaceae; genus Carex; species Carex arenaria. The sequence goes on from CAXKVW010000150.1 coordinate 210,918, forward strand.
TATTTTGCATAAATATATCTGAACTATTTATTTTTGGGAGTAAGCAGTAGAATTAGGGGTGAACACGGAGCGGATACGGAGTGGATAGTGGTAAAATCATATCTATATCTCTTTTTCATTTTTCGGATACGGATACGGATACGGATTCAGATCGAATCAAATTTTTATTAAAATAATATAAAATATTATTAAAATATACTAAAGTTCATAATATTTATCTAATTAGAATAGTGAAAAAATATTTTTTTCATAATATATATTAAAATATATGGTATATATCTACTATTCGGATACAGATAATTGAAACGTAAAACCATATCGGTATCCTTATCCACACGGATATTCAGATATCGAATATCAACATCTAATTTTTGAATATAGATTGAATATGGATCAGATATTATCCATACCGTTTTCACCTTCAAGTAGAATTATATATAACCGGTTACTTCAGGATAGAATAGTAATAGTATTATTGATATGTCAGTTTTGACTAACATAATAAGTGCCAGATAAATAAATTCAAATGTCCTTTTTAGTTTTTATGGATGAATATGATAGTTTATGTTCTGGAGGAAGTAGCTAGTGCATAATATTGAAGTTTTTTTTATTAGATCTAGAATCTGATGCTGTAGGCCAATTTGCAGACCAAAACCAAGAAAGATAATATTGATTAGCAACAAATTAATATCTTAATTTTAATAACATTTAGTAACTCATAAAAAAAATTCTCAGTTTTATATTTCTTTCTTTCAAATATAATTAACATTGAATTTCAATTTTTATAGTTGTCAAATAAATTTGGTTGTTAATATGTGCCTCCCTGTTTTGAAAATGGAACAGACTTCTATTCAAAATTTATTTATTTGTTTTTTACTGTTCTCCAACATATATATATAATTTATCTAAGCAATTTTAGCCATCATAATTAATCCAAATATTTGATTTGAAGCTCAATAATTTACACGTATCAGTCAAGATAAAGATAGCCAATGGAGGTTCCAACTTTGTTTGGAATGTACTGATTAAAAAAAAAAAAAAAAAACTTTGTTCCGCAATGTTGAACTTTTCAAGAAACTGATTGAAGTTCTATGCAAGCAATGGGGATTTTTTCTAAATTTAATCAAATTTAATATTTTAAGCATCATTGAGTTGTTTTTTTTTTTTTATAAAAAAAACAGCTGTACCTCTATACAATTTAATCACATAAAACGATAGCAAATAATTTCACTGATCTTGTGGATTGATGGAGCAAATGCGTTTCTGTCTCCACTGATCCTGAGAATTGGTAGAGCTGTTTTTTTATAAAAAAAAAAAAACCAAATCAGCTGTGCTTGTTTGGTTAAAATATTTAAAATCGGTTCTATTTCAAAAAAATCGCAGGCAATGACGCCATTCTTCAAATATAAAGAGTTGTTAAGACTTCAAGTTTTTTCGTCGTCATCAATACTTATAAAGCGTTGTTAAGATTTTAAGGTAGTGTTTGGTTGTGGACAAAAGCTAAGAAGGTTTAAATTGCTTATTCCAACTTAAATCGGTCTAAATTATTTATGTTTAGTTGAGTCTAAAGTCACGGCTAAGGTATTTCTAATTTGATTAAAATTGGTGGAGGACTAATAAGGTACTAATTATATAATATTAATATACTAATAATAACTATGATATTTATGTTTAGTTTTAATATTTAAGTAGAACAGGTTAATTTGTCTCTTCTTATTGCTGACTCTTGCATTTTTTTTATCTTCTTATGTAAAAAGTTATGAGTTTGATGTGTCTAAGATATAGTATTATTTTGAAAGTTATATTTTTCATTTCTCTATTGAATTACTGCGTTGTTAATTAATCATGTTGGTTATCATTTTATGTCTTTAATATTTTGAAAGAAATATTTATTTGCGCTTAAAATATTCTAAATGCAAAATATTTGTATGATTTTGAAAATTAAAGCCTTTTCAACACAACATAATCATTCTGTTTGGTTTTTTAGAATCTTTAATTTTTCTCTCACATCATGGATTTAAGAAATCTGAAATCCAAGAATTCTAATCGATTCAATAATTCTACATAACAGATATTGGAGATTAATGATATACAGTTTTCTTTATTTTAATTTTTTTAAGTGCATGTTAGTATCTATTTATTTAATAATTTCTGCGCACCAATAAAAAAAAAAATTTGTAGAAAACCTCACTAATTCATACACACTTTGGCGTCTTTTTTACATCTATTATTTAAAATTAAAATTGAGAATTTTTTTAATCTTGAATTGACTCTCAATTTAATTTAAATATTTCATTCGATTTGATAAATTGTTAGTATACATCAAACTGTCCCCTTCTTGCCTATGGGCTTTTCTTAAAAAAAAAAAAAAAACTGGCCCCTGCTATTAAATTTCTTGGGCTTGGTCACTGGGTTGGGCTATTCCATCAAAATATTATGAAATATGAGCATGACATGCCTCCCTTAGCTAATATCCACACTAATCACATTGATCCAAGTTTATTTTTTTAAAACATATTTCTCTTGTATACAGTGTTCTGTTTTCAAGAAATAAACTTAATATGCAAAATATTATAACTTTGTATCATGAGAATCATACTAAAATCCATGCAACGTAATTTAAAATCATGTTTGACCAAATAACCAAACAAATACGACCCATGAATTCCATCAAAATCATGTTTGACCAAATAACCAAATTTATTTTTTGGTCAAATTAGGTGATAACCCAAATATGCACCTGCGAAAATGCTACCAAGAAAGCTTACTTTTTAGATAAAAAGTCAGTATTTTTACTATAATTTTGTTATGCCTTTATAGGTGGTTGTGGGGCCTGTGTTGTTCTTCTATCAAAATACGACCCAGCAACAGATGAGGTGATCGACTTGTCAGCAAGCTCCTGCCTAACACTTCTGGGCAGTATAAACTACTCTTCGGTGACAACAACAGAGGGTCTTGGGAATACCAAAGATGGTTACCATGCTATCCACCAAAGGATTGCCGGGTTTCATGCTTCGCAATGTGGGTTTTGCACCCCTGGCATGTCCATGTCTCTTTTTTCCTCCCTTGTCAATGCCGACAAAGATGCTAGTAGGCCAGATCCTCCAAAAGGGTTCTCTAAAATCACTGTTTCCGAGGCCGAGAAGGCTATTTCTGGCAATCTCTGCCGATGCACCGGTTACCGGCCTTTAGTAGATGCTTGTAAGAGCTTTGCAGCTAATGTTGATTTGGAAGATTTGGGGTTGAATACCTTTTGGAAGAAAGGGAGCAAAGTTGAATGTGCAAGAAGCTTGCCAAATTACTCAATAGGGGGAGTGTGCACATTTCCTGATTTCCTAAAAGCTGAGATTAAATCAACATTAACTACTTCAAATGGCCAGGAGTGTGAAATAATAGAAAATGGTTGGCACCGACCGAAAAGTATTGAACATTTGCATGCGCTTTTTAGTTCAGATTTGTTTAGTGCAAACAATGTCAAGCTTGTTGTAGGGAATACAAGCAGTGGTGTGTACAAAGATCAAGATTTGCATGAAAAATTTATTGATCTACGTGGTATCCCCGAGCTTTCAATAATTAAGAGGGCTAATGATGGATTAGAATTGGGTTCAGCAGTGACCATTTCAAAAGCAATTGAAGTCTTAAGGGAAGATAAAGTTTCTACTTTGGTTTTTAATAAGATTGCAAATAACATGAACAAAGTGGCATCCTCATTTGTCCGAAACACAGCAAGTTTAGGAGGGAATCTACTTTTAGCACAAAGAAAACAATTTGAGTCGGACATTGCAACCATTCTGCTTGCTGCCAGCTCAAATGTTTCAATCCAGCAGGGATCAGAAAATGTTACTCTTACACTAGAGGAATTCCTGGAGAGGCCTCCATGTGATTATAGAACACTTCTTTTGAGCATCTTTATCCCTTCTTGGGCTTCATCCAACACTATCCATTTTGAAACATACCGGGCATCTCCTCGCCCTCTTGGTAATGCTGTTTCTTATGTTAACTCTGCTTTTTTGGCGCAAACTATAATCGATGAAAAAACAGGAGATGTTGTGGTGGATAACATACAGCTGGCTTTTGGTGCCTATGGCACTCAGCATGCAATTAGAGCAAGGAAGGTTGAGGATTTCCTGAAGGGTAAAATTGTCACTGCATCAGTTTTACAAGAAGCAATAAGGTTACTGAGAGAAGTGATTGTACCAGCAAATAGCACAACTCATCCTGAGTATAAAGTCAGCTTGGCTGTTGGTTTTCTGTTCAAGTTTCTTTATCCCATTTCCAATTTCTTCACTGATTTTGAAAAACTTATTCCTGTTGAATACCAAAATGGGGAGTCACACATGGAATCCAAAAATGATGATGACATTTCTATCTCTTCACGGCAAGAATTATTGGTAAATTCAGAGTTTAGCCCAGTTGGTGAGCCAATTAAGAAAGCTGGAGCAGAGCTTCAGGCTTCAGGTATGCTTTTCACCTGAATTTTTCTTAAAGGTTTTGGTTTAATTAGAGTTCTTCATTACGTATAGAGTTCACAATTAATAACTTTACAATATTTTATATTCTTGAACAAAAGAAAGGTAGTTTGCATATATGATTATTGGCAACTATTTTTCTCTTTTTCATAGCCCTTGACTATATATCATGCAAGACAATTGCGTTGTAGTTGTTCAGATGTTCATCTAATACAAATTTAATTTTTCTGTAACAGAGGTGCAAAATTTACTGGTAGTAGTTAGAATAAATTACCAATCACAGTTTTTTTTTAAGGTTAGTGGCTTTAGTTACCTATTACAGTTAATATAAACCTATGAAAAATTTACTGGCAGGGGAAGCGGTCTATGTGGATGATATCCCTACTCCAAAGGACTGCCTTTATGGAGCCTTTATTTACAGCACAAAGCCTCTAGCTCATGTAAAGGGAATTAATTTCAAATCTTCTCTGGCATCAACTAAAGTTGTCTCGGTTGTTTCTGCCAAAGACATCCCGAAAGGAGGAGCAAATATTGGTATTGGATGGTTCTTTGGAACTGAGCCAATATTTGCAGATTCTCTTACTGAATGGGCCGGTCAACCACTTAGTCTTGTGGTACATACATTACTTCATAATTTTTAACAAGGTCAGTTCAATTTTTTAATTCATCTATATAAAAAATAACACTCCTATAGATTGCAGAAACACAGAGATTTGCCAACATGGCAGCCAAACAAGCAATAATTGAATATTCCACGGATAATTTGGGGCCACCAATTTTGTCTGTTGAAGATGCCATTGAGCAGAACAGCTACATTGAAATTCCTCCAATGTTCTATCCCAAACAAATTGGCAACTTCTCCAAAGGATTGGCTGAAGCCGACAAAAAAATTGAATCTGCTGAGGTACTTCTTTGGATATAATCAAAGAGATCAATTGCAAGGAAATTAATTGACCCTCCCAACCAACATTTAATAGAGAAAAAACTCCCTTTACCATATTGATTTTATATTTTGTCCCAACTAGCTTATTCATACATACAGTACAGCTAAGTATGCGGGGATAGGATTATAACAATGACAATTGTCCAGTTTCTCTACTTAAAAACTTCATAAACTAAAATAAAAAAATATTAATTAACTACTACATGAGACTTAATTTGATATGCATGCATCTTCTTTCAGGTTAAACTAGCTTCACAGTACTACTTCTACATGGAACCGCAAGTAGTACTAGCTATTCCTGATGAGGATAACTGCATGACAGTTTATGCAGCAACTCAATGGCCTGAAGGTACTCAAGGTCACATTGCAAAGGCACTTGGCATTCCATTCCACAATGTGCGTGTTATTACCAGAAGAATCGGAGGAAGTTTTGGTGCAAAGGGTTTTAGGTCTATGCCTGTGAGTCTTCTGAACCCAAAACTAGCTACGATTGTTAATATGTATTTCTGAACTTTATTCAGATCATGTGCTTCAAGAAAATGAAATATTTTATGTTGATCCAGATACCATTAATTCAGTCTTTGTCAATAGAACCAACAAACATTGGGACTGTGACCGCCACACTGCTACTTTACCCTTGAGGATAATTGTTGTTGTGGGTTTTATATTTTATTTGACCATGCTTGCAAATCAGAACATAATTTACAAGTGTCAGGTGTTGGATTTTCATTTTTTATATTTTATATTTGTTAATTGTTAATTCAAACTTTACAAAACCAACTTCCTCTGTTGCTGATTATTGTACTGATGCATACAATTTCGTATGGAAATATTCGTTTGAATATAAAATTAACTAAATATATATAGTTACATTTGTTATCTTCTAGGTTATCACTGCATGTGCTGTTGCAGCACACAAGCTTCGACGTCCTGTCAAGATTTACCTTGATCGCCAAACTGACATGATAATGATAGGAGGCCGACATCCAACCAAGGCATACTATACAGTGGGTTTCAAGTCAGATGGAAAAGTCACAGCCTTGCACCTTGACTTGAGAGTAAATGCGGGCATATCTGGAGACTGTAGCCCTCTTTTACTGGATGCTATGATAGGAGCCATGAACAAATACAACTGGGGTAACCTCTCCTTCGACATAAAGTTGTGCAAGACAAACAACACATCCAAGTCTGCCATGCGGGCCCCAGGTGATGTGCAGGGCTCATTCATTGCCGAAGCAATAATAGAGCATGTTGCTTCCGAACTTTGGTTGGATACTAATGCGGTTAGGAGAAAGAATCTTCATGATCATGAGAGCCTTAAAGTTTTCTTTGAAAACAGTGCTGGAGATGCCCTCACATATACACTACCATCACTTTTTGATCGGTTGGCCTCCACTCCAAGCTATGAAACGCGTGCAGAGATGATAAAAAAATTTAATAGTGTAAACAAATGGAAGAAACGTGGTATTTCTTGTGTGCCGATTTTATACAAAGTGAATACGAGACAAGCCCCAGGGAGAGTATCTGTGCTTAATGATGGATCAATAGTTGTGGAAGTGGGAGGAATTGAGATGGGACAAGGTCTATGGACGAAAGTAAAACAAATGGCAGCATTCGGTCTGAAGGAATTGTTGGAGGAAAATGAGGATCTTTTAGAAAAAGTGCGTGTTGTTCAGGCAGATAGTTTGACTTTGATCCAGGGAGGATTCACTGGTGGGAGCACAACATCAGAGAGCAGCTGTGAGGCAGTTCGGATTGCTTGTAATATGCTTGTTGAAAGGTTGAAACCCCTCAAGGATAAAATAAAACAGGAGAAGGGTGCGATTTCATGGGAATCATTGATTGGTCTGGTTAGTTTTGTTTGTTCTTATTTACTTGTGGTTTGTTGACATCTCAGCTTATCTAGTTATTTAATATTTAATTGTGCAAATTATAAACATACTTTATCTAATTATTTCATAAGTTACAGTTTTACTTGTATCTTTTCCTCAAACGTTCAGTATGCACAAAGCCTTATTGTTTCATAGTTGTACCATAGGATATATAAGGTTTTTTAGTAGCATTATATTAACTCAAAAGTTCATTGCATTATGTAATTGCAGGCTTCTGCACAAAATGTGAACCTATCAGCTAGTTCGTTCTGGATTCCTGAACAATCTACCTCCGACTACATAAACTATGGTGCTGCCATTAGTGAGGTGTGGCTTTTTTCCTTTCCTTTCTTCAATTGCAGTACCAGTACCCCAAGCTTTCTTTTGACATACTGACATGGTGGTGCTGACATAATTTCAGTAAATGCTAGTGTGTTATTAATTACTTTTTTTATTTTTATTTTTTGAATGTTTAGTGTACCGTATCTGTCAGCGTTTGTATGTTAATGCCCATTCTATCTATTTAGAAGCTATATTAATTTGAGAATTTCTAAGAATTTTTTTGGCAACTATAGGTTGAGATTGATGTTCTGACTGGAGCTACCACAATACTAAGAAGTGACCTTGCATATGACTGTGGCAAGAGTCTGAATCCTGCCGTCGACTTAGGCCAGGTTTGCTATCTTTTCTCTTAATGTCGACCAATAAACTTGCTCCAAAGATAAGGATCGATGGTTCATTATTTGCTCACAGTCCTATCATTAATTTTTTTTTTTTTTTTGAGTAAGAATAGGAGTCATGCTCCTATTTTATTAACCGCAATTGGTAACATTGTTTTAGGGTTTAGAGGAGAAACCCCATGGTATATTTACATGGAAAAATAAAAATGAGATTAAGAGAAAAAAACAGAAAAGATGGTACTGGTAAAACATCAACCATCTAATAACAAAAAACCAGTGAAAAAACCATAAAAAAAAACTCTCTTCTGCTAAGATGGATGTCGCCTATAATTATTCAAAAATAATTATTGGAAGAAAGAACAATTTTAATAAAGAGGCTAGGCAGGGCTAGTACCTGGGACAGTGGGACCTAACTCTGTTGAATGCTTACTAGCAGTTGCTCCTAACAGCATAAGATTAGTAGGAAGGCTTTAAATTTAATAAAAAAAAAGAAAAAAAAAATGAACTATTTATTGGATTATGGGGATTTGTTTCCTTTTTAACAACTGAAAAGTAAGTTAAGCTGCATCCCTAATTTCTCTGTCCCTCTCTCACGCAGGTGGAAGGTGGTTTTATTCAGGGTGTTGGCTTCTTTCTGTATGAGGAGTTCTTGACAAATTCTGATGGATTGGCGGTGAGTGATAGCACATGGAATTACAAAATACCAACAGTAGACACTATCCCAAAGGAGTTCAATGTAGAATTTATAAACAGCCCTCATAACACAAACCGTGTGCTCTCATCAAAAGGTATATATACTCTCCCTTCTTTAATAATTTGGTTAGATTTGGATGACTAAGTTCATTTGAAAAGCCATATTCAGCTGTTTTTCTTTAACTATTGTTTAATTGCTGCAATCAATGATCTGTAACATGACTTATGTAACCGTTCATTATGCAATGAAACAGATGCTAGACATCAGTTTTACTCAAAAAAACTATTGTTTAATTGTAGCATCTGGGGAACCACCGTTACTTCTTTCATCATCAGTTCATTGTGCATTGAGAGAAGCGATTAGAGCAGCAAGATTAGAGTTTTCTACCTTTGACAGATTGACAGGCTCTCCTGTGACATTCCCGATGGATGTTCCCACAACTATGCCAACGGTCAAAGAATTGTGTGGTCTGGATATTGTCGAGAAGTACTTGGAAACCTCGGTATAAATTTTGTTACATAGATTTTGCTGCCCCCTGAATTTTGCATTTTATGGAAGTCGGGATGTTTCGATCGACTCGTCGGATGTTTAATTTGTAGTTTGGGTTAAATTTAAGATTAAAGTTTAAATAAATTTCTTCAATTATGATTAATAATTACAATTGTAGATTAAAATATCAGAAATCACAAGTCAAAGTATTGAAAAGTATAAATTAAAGCATTATTTTTTATCAAATACTTAAATAGTTAATGGATTTGAACCCGATTAGCTATTTAAACCCAATTCGATATATTTTGCCTCCCCTGATGAAAATCCTGAGTCCGCCTCTGTCGTATTGTATTGATGTTTGAGAAATAAATGTGCCGAACCACGATGTGAAAAGACTATTACTAATAGTTGTGTAGAACCATAATGTAGACTATTAGAAAGGTAGAAATAATGCAGTGTACTTGTTGGATTCCATAGAAAGGTTGAAAATTGTTGAACTAACAAAACATTGTGTGCGAAGGATTTTTCACACGAAGTCTGAATGATTTTTTTCCCATGCGCATGATAGCAGCTGAACAGGTCCTTAAGGAGTTGTCTGGTTGGCGTAAGGATGTTTGTGGAACGATTTGAGTCCTTATTCCATTGAAGTAATTAACAGTATAGCATTGTCAATTTACATATAAGTTCATACCTCAATAATTTTACATTTGAGGAATTTGGACTTTCAAAATCACGAGCTTAACTCCAAAATCTATTGAATTGGCTTCAAACGACGAATCCAAACCATCAAAATCAATTTACATCACGAGTAATGTGTTAAAATGTAAAATTTATAAATTCTCAAATTAATTTAGTATAAAGTCAAGTGACTAAAAAATTATGAAAAATGAGGAATTAAACTTAACTTATTAATTTATATTTTTTACCGCTTGAATTCATACTAACTACTTAATTTGAAAATTTATAACTTTACATCTAAATGCACCAATCGTCACTCATGAAGTAGATGAGTTTTAACAGTTTGGATTCATCGTTTGGAATCAATCTAATAAATGTTAGAGTTAAGTTAACCAAAAACTTGGTGAGCTTAAAAACACCCTAATTATATTCGTTAATATAATATGTTTTGACATTTGAAAAAAAAATCTTAAAACTTCAATACAAATTTTCTTTTAGAAATTATCTCATTTTAAAAATTCATCCTTCTTAATAGATATATATATATATATATATATTTTTTTTTGGGAAATAAAGTCAGAAAGCAAAGTACAACATCATTCGTAAACCAAAAGAAAAGGAAAAATTAGACGCTAATAACTTGAGCGCCAAGTTCTCCTTTGCTAACGGAGCGCCCAAGTTTCCAAGGCCTTAATTATCCTTATAAATATATACATCGCAGCTAATTATTATCCTTATACTTTTGCTGGATATTCAAAGAGTGTAATTACTACACAACAAGATCATCGAATCAGGTTATTATCTCTAACTCGAATTCAGATCCAGTGCAATACCTGACCGGTAGAATGAAATCTGAGTCATTAGTTTTAATCTGTCATGATATGGCCATGTTTCTAAGACCCTAGTTAATTTTTTTACGGGATATGAATATACCGAGATTCGGACTTCCTTAAGGGGCCAGTCCGAAATCAATATGAAAAGTTCATGATAACTAGGCCCAACCATAGTGACATGATTCTGGTTTTATTCGTGAATAAAATATGAATAAAACACAAATAAAACATTTTTTTGATGGTTTTCGAATTAAACAACAAATAAAACGGTTGACCGAACTTTTACTGATTTATTCGCGAATAAAACGCTAATAAAACGTTTTTTTATGAATTATTTGCGTTTTATTCGAAAAATTCGTTGCTCGTCTGTGCTCTGTGCTCTATATATTGCGTGAGTTCTTTAACTTTTTTGAAGAAAGTGCAGTTGGTGCAGAGTGCAGACTGTGCAGTATCCCACGTGGGTAAAGCTAGACAACTTTGAATTTTGAAAAGAGTTAGTGGACCCCACCATGTGGCCACATATTCATTCAAATCACTTCTTTAATTAATATTTCATTTGATACAGTAGTTGGATAATAAGTCTCTCTATATATATACAAATTTTATTTCATTTTACATCTTTACACAATTAATTTTTTCCCTCCAATTTTTATTTAAAAAGTTACAAAATAAAAAATAAAAATAAGTATATATACTTGTATTTTGAGGTTTTTTTTGCTTCTTTATTGTACCGAATTATATCCGAATTAAACCCGAATCACGAATTTTTAACCCCGCCGAACCTTTCCCGAATCATTGAGTTGTTACTATGGGCCCAACAAAGCATGCCTCATAAAAACTTGTGCCTTGCGGATCCGGTCCGAGATAGGGTGTATCATGCCACAAATCTTAAAGCATATCTTCTTATAATCTAAATGTACCTGTTCGGCAGGGTAGATTTAGCCTCCTTAGCCTTCCTTAAGACCTTAAGTCAACCGAACAGGTGTGCCTTAAGCAGGCTTAAATTGCCTCCTTAACAGATTTTCTTAAGGAAGCCTCCTACCCTCCTTAAAAACTGAGCCTCCTTTGCACCTCCTTAGAGGCCGAATTTGTATTTCTTTTCACAATTCTACCCTCAACAGATCAGCTCCTTAAGGAGCTTCACATACTTTTTCAATATTTTATTGTCTTCTTCTTTTCTTGGATGCACAGCTCCGTAGACACAAGAAAGAAAACAGATGTAGTCTCTTCGGCGTAAATTGGTGGCGATCTAACAATAAAAAATCCAATCCGACAGCTCCACTTTGTTCTCACCGAGACGCTCTCTCCATTGACACCTCTTTGACCATCCATCTCTTCCTTCTAACGACGTTATATTGTGTAATTTTGTTTTCTTCTTTTTTTTTCTTTGAATCAAGAATTTGAGTATTTGAATAGTAAATATTGCTCTCTCTTCATGCGATAGTCTCAAATTCAGAAATCTAATGTGGTCTCCATTATCTTTCGGCTTTTATGGATTTGAGATTTTTTTTCACTTTATTAATTCTTTTGTGTATTTGAGAAATTTTCGCATGTATACCATTTTGATTTTAGATTCTTTTGTTGTTTCTTGAATGTCATTTGTTTTTCAACTTAAATAAATATAGTTGATAAATTTCAATTAATAAGTTGTTGGTACCGGTATACAGTCTTAGGGAAGCGTCTCAAGCTGATTTGTGTCGAATCTAGTGATTCAGTACCAATAAACAAAAAATTAGTGCCAGTTGTTGCTGGTATATGTAATTAGCACTTAAAATTTCTTAATTAAAGGTTATGTCATATAGCATAATTTTATGAAAAATTTGCAAATCACAAACTATGGATGGATTTGCATTCAATGAGCTGTTACATTCTTTATTAGAATGTTGCATTTTTATTTGGTTCAAATGCTTTTACCGTTTATTTTTTATTTTTTAAAATTTGCATATTGTCAAGTTACAGTAAAATTAATGAAATAATTTAGTAAATAGTGTGAAGACTTATCAATGTACAAGGGTATTAAAGAAGAAAATATATGCAAGGATATTTAGGTCTTTATACATTATAATCAATATTTTATTCTCATTAAGCCTTTGTTCTTAATCTTAGTATCAAACGAACAAGTACTCCTTAGGGAGGATTAAATTTTTAATCCCTCCCCCTTAAGGAGCCCATGCCGAACACCCCCAATAGGTTTGAATTCCAATTGTTCGTCTGAGAGCTTATTCTACCAAGTACGGTACCTGAGGGATACTTCTCTAACTCTTTACATAATTTCTGTACGTAATTAACTTTTAATTAAGTAATACTTTTTATTATTTTATTTTAGTGATACAATAGTAGGGTCTATTGGATCATTCTTAATAAATAAAAAATAAAAAATAAAAAATAAAAAATGATATTGATATAATTTTCCACCAGACCTAATTATTATTTCTAAAATAATATTTTTTATATTAAAGAGAAGCTGCTTATTCAAAGATTTATTTTTCTTGGTAAAAAAAAAGAAAAGGAGGAAAAATATCTAAATATTATTCCTAATCAACTAATAGGCCAGAAATTTTCGTTCAGACGGGCTTAGGCCTGTATTGTGTTGAAACTCTTCAGCTTAGGCCCATTTTACAATTGCTGACTGATATATTTCACCTTGCCTGATTAAAATTTTTGAACTAGAAAAACTACTCTGTGGGTCCCATTTTCAGTGAGTCAGTAAAAGGGTCTTAAAGTCTAACAAAAACCCTAACTGGACCTTTTTTTAATCCTTTTTAATCAGGCCTCCTGACATCCTCCTTATTCTCTCTATCCAGAGCGCGCAGTCCAATTGGCGACTATATTAACTCACTCATCTCTACATTCTTGCGACGTTACTAAATCGGGGATCGAAAGGCAGTAAACTGATCGGAACGATATCACTAACAACTAAACGGGAAGCAGGGTAAGGAAGTGCAATTTTCCCGATCGGATTTGGAGGGTGAAAGAGCGGCCGAAGAATTCGCACGCCAACTGATCTTGTCTTGAAAATGGATGAAATGGTACGAGTTTTAATTACTTATTGTCAATGTTTTTTATTTTGAAGTGTATTTATTGTCAATATAATCGTAATATTTTTATAGATGGTAAAATTAGATACAATGCAAACTAGATTGCAACAGGCAGTATCGGGTTTTAACTAGCATGGTCATGGCGTGATCCTTAGTTGAATTCTAGGTAGAGAATCACACTATAGCCTTACTGTGGCCTTTTATGTCCATCACTCCCTCAATTGCACACAAATGAAACAAAATTCTTGTACTGGTACAGATTCAGTCCATACTTCCTTCCTCAGAGATCTAAACTTGTAAGAATTGAAATATATTTCATGTAATTGGCATATCTGAGTATAGTTTTTTTTTTTTTGCAAATGCAGCTTGATGAGAAAGAACTAGAAAGGAAGATGAAGAAGGCCCAAAAAGTAATGTTTCTATATATATATTTTTCGAAGTTTTGGTTAATATGATTGCATCCAACCAGTTTCGTATAATTATACTTTTCTGACATGCTTATTATCAACATGTTCTTTACCTATTGGTTGTTTAATCCTTCCTTGATAGGCTAAGGAGAAGGAAGAGAAAAAGCTCAAGGCTCAAGAAAAGGCTAAGAAGTTCCAGGTAATGTAAGCAGTACCATTACCTGCAAGTATACCTTGCTTTATATTGTTTAATGCATTTCAATTGTGCTATTGCTTTTTTGCTAGAATAATTGCAAGTATGGACCAAAGTTTTTATGGTTAAGATCACATTGTTTACTGTACCATGCTTTCTGTTTTTTTTTTTTCTTCCATTTGACATTGACGGTGTATGAAGCATCTCAATGTAACTCTAATTAGGGGATAATTTGAACTAACTAGGAGTATCACATTCACCTGAATGTATTTTAATATGCTAGTGGCCTCACTCATGCTTGATCTATTTTGATATAGGCACAAGCATCTGCATCTGATGGGTCAAAAAAAGAAAAGAAAGTTAAAAAAAGGGGCACAGAGGATGAGAATCCTGAGGATTTTGTTGATCCTGTGACACCTGATGGGGAGAAGAAGCAGCTCTCTTCTCAGATGGCCAAGCAATACAATCCCAATATGGTGGAAAAATCGTATGAGATTTTACTTTGTAATGTTACTTTTCTCATTGGTGATTACTAACTATGGTATAAGAGATAAATCTTGATTTAAATGGTTTTTTGTATCGAGTAGTTACATTTGCTGCTATTTTGGGGGATGAAATTAGTGCTTCTATTTGGTGTATTGGTTATCTTTTAAGATGTTATATAAGCCCCTATGCAAGATGAAGAAAAATGAACTTTATAAGAAGAAAGATACAAAAGATTAGTACAACTTAGGGGCACATACAACCAATAGGTTACATACATATGATTCATATTTTAATAGCTGTACTTTTTAACTTCTTTGTTACTGGTTTCAATTATTTCAGATGGTATGGATGGTGGGAGAAGTCAAAATTCTTTGTAGCTGATGAGAACAGCTCTAAACCACCTTTTGTCATAGTAAGTGGTCTATAGTCATGTGATTTTTCCCTTAAGAGTGAAAAATATCAATATACATATCTTAGATGGAGATAAAGATCTAAAGAATGGAGAATTTTTTTTTGCATAGGTTCTGCCACCCCCAAATGTGACCGGTGCACTTCACATTGGTCATGCTCTTACTGCTGCTATTCAGGTTAGCAGCTGTTTATTCTCTGACATACTCTGTATGCTAGTTTTGTTATCAGGCATCTCTTTTTAATACAAGGGAAAATTACTTTTATGCTCCATCCATGGCCTCAAATTACCTTGTATAGCTCTGCAACTTAGAGTAATATCTCTGTTGAGTTCTCCAGAATAAATGTAGAAAACTAGAAATATCCCTTAAAACCTTGTGTCTATTTCTTTTCTGAAACCATCAACGCTTGGTCTACTAAATCCTATCTCACTTGTTAATATTTCTAACTTGACCTATTGAAGAGTATAATTTTTTCATTTTGAATGATTTAAGAGTTCTAATTTCTTGATGCGTCCGTGTAATTACTTCCAATTTTCAAATTTTTCATGTGGCATTGTCTATAATTTAGGATTCAATTATTCGTTGGAGGAGAATGTCTGGTTACAATGCATTGTGGATTCCAGGAATGGATCATGCTGGTATTGCTACTCAGGTGCATACTCTTTTGCAACTTCAATTGACAATTTCTCCCCTTAAGATAACCACCTTTATTAAATTTTGCCAAATTGACTTCTTGTTGCACTAACTAAAGTTAGAAAAATAATGATCTTAGGTGGTTGTGGAGAAGAAGTTGATGCGGGAAAGAAAACTATCCAGGCATGACATTGGCAGGGAGGAGTTTGTGTCAGAAGTAAGTACTAATGTTTTCTTTTACAATATAAATGTAAACATTATTGTCTTTCATCGGCAGTTTGGTTTTGGTGTTCTTTCAAAATGGATTTATTTTTTTGTTTTCTTTGGAAATATTGCTTTTACAGGTATGGAAATGGAAAAATCAGTATGGAGGCACTATTCTAACTCAAGAGCGTCGTCTTGGAGCTTCGCTTGACTGGTCACGGGAGGTTAATTTTTTTATCTCTTTAGTATCTCCTTCGTCGTGCTATTTTTAGTTGTGTATGCTAAAAATTTAAATGAACCATAATATATTAATTACAGTGTTTCACAATGGATGAGAAGAGATCTATTGCTGTGACTGAGGCGTTTGTAAGACTGCACAAAGAAGGC
Organism: Carex arenaria; assembly: GCA_964058825.1. Taxonomy (NCBI): domain Eukaryota; kingdom Viridiplantae; phylum Streptophyta; class Magnoliopsida; order Poales; family Cyperaceae; genus Carex; species Carex arenaria. The sequence continues at coordinate 227,333 of CAXKVW010000150.1, forward strand.
TTAATTTATAGGTCAGATTTGCTTAACTGTTATTTTCCATGCCCATTTTTTTTTGGCTTAGCATATTTCCTTTTATATTTTTGTTAATTGTTAATGACAATGTGAATGAAGCATTCTGTCTTTCATCTAATTTGTAGGGATAACCGCCTGGTGAATTGGGATTGCACCTTGCGCACTGCAATATCAGATATTGAGGTACGGCATACAATAGCGAGTTCAATAAAGCAATATACAATTATTTACAATGGGAAATTTTCCGGTGGTCTTGAATTTTTGGTATCCTGGTCCATTGTGTCGAGCCATCGACTATTAAAGGAGAACCAAGAAACCTAGAAGGGGCAGCTTTGGTGATGCTTAAACTTAATTGCTTTCTTGACAGGTTGAATATAAAGAAATAAAGGAAGAAACTTTCCTAAAGGTTCCTGGCTACTCCAAGCCGGTACAGTTTGGGGTTATACATTCCTTTGCATATCAATTGGAAGGAGGTCTTGGTGAGATTGTTGTGGCAACTACTCGAATAGAGACCATGCTTGGTGATGTGGCAATTGCAATTCATTCAAAAGACGAGAGGTACAAGCACCTCCATGGAAAATATGCAGTACATCCGTTCAATGGGAGGCGGCTACCCATTATTTGTGATGATGTGTTGGTAGACCCTAGTTTTGGAACCGGTGCAGTCAAGGTAACATCTATTGGTCACAACAAGTTGTTTCAATTGCCCCTATATTGAATAATTAGGTTAAGGTGTCTTCTTTGTATGTATAAGAATGAAAAGGGCATTTTAGTCAAGTTGTACTGGCACACAATGATGATTTTATTCCTGTTGCATTACATTTAAAAATAAATGGACCAAAGAAATTCTGGATGGCATCTCCCTTCCCCTTGTTATGTCGGACTACTTAAATATAAATAGCCAGAAATTAATTAGGAAGCTAAAATTACTTTTTGCAAAAAAATTCTACAGCAACTGCCGATAAACTTGGTGTAGAGTGGTTCAGCGGTCCTATGTGCAATTTGACATGCCCAGATACTCTTTTTGGCCCTTGTCTGTACCAGGGAATGCTTATTTTCTCTAACATTTATCAACTGCTAATTTCCGTTTTCTCTTTTATTTCTTTATCCTCTTGCTTTTAGATTACTCCAGCACATGATCCAAATGATTTTGAGGTTGGGAAGCGGCATAAGCTGGAGTTCATTAATATTTTCACTGACGATGGGAAGATCAATATAAATGGTGGCTCAAAATTTGAGGGAATGCTTCGTTTCACAGCCCGTGAAGAAGTTATTAAGGCACTTGGTGCATTGGTACTTCTCTTTGTACCCTTATCTTTTGCTTTTTTAATTCTCTTTTGCTGTGATCTTATATTTAGCAGGTGATAGTATTTCTTTCAACTAGAATCCCCTAGTGCATTATATTAACATATTGGCATGAAATCCTTTTGGTTGGCCTAAATTTACATGTTTATAGTTTCTACCCTGGTTTTTTTGGTGCTTTGCTGTGTCCTTGAGAGTAAATTGAGAGTTGATTTGGTATAGCTGATATGTGGAATTAATTGTTTTGATTTATCCTTAGCTGAGCTGAACTGGAAGAATAATCTTCCAATATGGAGATGCAATATTGGGCTAATTGAAGAATTTTGTTAAAACCAGGGGCTTTATAGAGATTGTCAGAAGAATGAAATGAATCTGGGATTCTGCTCAAGAAGTAATGAAGTGGTTGAGCCCATGATAAAGCCACAGTGGTTTGTTAGCTGTGATGAAATGGCAAGAGCAGCCGTCGAAGCTGTCAAGTCAAAGAAAATTGAGATCATTCCTCAGCAGTACCAAGATGAATGGTTTAGGTAACTATAACAGTTGATTTCTAGTTATATTTCCCTTCCTAATTATAGTTAGAAAGGATTGGAAAGGAAAAAGACACCTAAAGTTCCTTTACATTTTCGAAGTACCATGTCCTTAAAATATGAAAGACACCTTTCTTCCATGCTTCTCCAATGTAAAGAGGAAGTTTGGATAGTTTGGGCATGTTTTGAAGAAATTAGATGAGATGCATGTGTGATAATATTCCATTTTCAAGGAATGTATCTGATAATAATTTATCATTTCATCAATCAGTAACCTTACTATTATCTTAACAGGTGGCTTAATAACATTCGTGATTGGTGTGTATCAAGGCAGCTATGGTGGGGCCATAGAACACCAGCCTGGTATGTGACCCTAGAAGACGACCTAATAAAAGACATGGGCTTTTATAATGACCACTGGGTGGTGGCCCGCAATGAAACGGATGCACTCTCTGAGGCAAAAGCAAAATTTCATGGGAAAGAATTTAAGATAGCACAAGACTCTGATGTTTTGGATACCTGGTTCTCTTCTGGACTGTTTCCCTTGACAACCCTTGGTTGGCCAGATGATACTGTTGATTTTAGGGTTTTCTACCCCACCTCGGTTTTGGAAACAGGTCATGACATTTTGTTCTTTTGGGTGGCCCGCATGGTTATGCTTGGGATGAAACTTGGCGGTGATGTACCCTTTAGAAAGGTATATGTTTGGTAGTTTTCTTTTGTTTATGTTTTGGGTAAGCTGAAGTGCTGAAGCAATAAGCTGGACAATAAAAAGCATGACCAAAAGGAAATTTGAACTAATTATCATTATTCTAATATTTTTTATCTACTCAAGGGATATAAACTTTTCTTTTACAGCCCTTTTTTTAAGCAATGAATTTCATCATTCCACACTGATCTTCTTGAGAAAGAAGTTCACCAGCTTTTACCTGGTTTATACAAAAGACTGCTTAATCCAACCAATTCAATTTTGGCATCATTTTGTAAATGAGAACTTGAGGCTCTGGAGTGAACTAGTGTCGTTCGATTTATTATTTTTTTGTTTCAAAATTAAATCCAGGTCTATCTGCATCCAATGATTCGTGATGCTCATGGACGGAAGATGTCGAAATCACTAGGAAATGTGATAGACCCACTAGAGGTAATCAATGGGGTTTCACTAGAAAATTTATACAAGAGGCTAGAAGAGGGTAACCTAGACCCGAGTGAATTGGCAATTGCAAGAGAATGTCAGAAGAAGGACTTCCCTGATGGAATTGCTGAGTGTGGTGCTGATGCTCTTCGTTTTGCTCTCATTGCCTACACTGCTCAGGTTTGCACTCTTTAGATTTGGTTATATTACATTTTTTTATTTGTTTGCTGAATTTTTTATGCCTGAGTCTCAGAAAAGTTGCTACCTGTACACAACCTAAGTTGAAAACAAAATCTAGAAAAGATTAGATAAAAAAAAAAAAATAATGGATCAAATTTGTTCCTTTGAAGATAATATTTAATTTAAGTAAATTTTCGGACTTTGCATTCTAAGATTGAAGAGAAAAGATAATAGATGCCCACTTATAAGAAAAAAGATCAAACTTGCATTTCACCCATTGGTGTCGTTTGTCTTGGTCATTGGTTAAACCTTTTTTTATCTCTAAACGTGATTTTAATTGTCAGTCTGATAAGATAAACCTAGACATACAAAGAGTGGTTGGGTACCGTCAATGGTGCAACAAGCTATGGAATGCCATTCGGTTTGCAATGGGAAAATTAGGTGACAATTATACCCCTCCGACATCAATCTCGGTGCAAACCATGCCTCCTGTTTGCAAGTGGATCCTCTCTGTGCTAAACAAGGCTGTACTCAAAACCGTATCTGCCATGGAGTTGTACAAGTTCTCTGATGCCACATCAGCAGTCTATTTCTGGTGGCTGTCGCAACTATGTGATGTGTTTATCGAGGCAATCAAACCATATTTTTATAATGATTCAAAGGAGTTTGAGAGTGAGAGAGCAGCATCAAGGGCTGCTTTGTGGATTTGCTTGGATACTGGCCTGAGACTGCTACACCCCTTTATGCCGTATGTTACAGAGGAATTGTGGCAGAGGCTGCCTCAGGCTGAAGGTTCATGCAGGAAGGAATCTGTTATGATTTCTGATTATCCTTCTGTAGTAGAGGTATGCACTTTTTGATTTCAAAATAATCTCCTTATAGATTTTAACTTCAAAATTTATTGGTATGACTTCGAACGACAAATCCAAACCGTTCAAGCTGGTCAACTTCACGAGTGATGCGTTTACAAACAAAATTTATAAATTTTCGAATTAATTTAGTATAAAGTGAAAGTGGTAAAAAAAAAAAGAAGACTTATAAGTTAATTGTAATGCGTTCATGTTTCATCATTTTTTGACCATTTGACTTTACACTTGATTAATTCAAAAGTATATAATATTTTTTTTTTGTGAACGCATCACTCGTAAGGTAGATCGGTTTCAACGGTTTGGATTTGTTGTTTAAGAACACCCTAGTTCTACTCTATTATACACGTGCATGATGAAAAATCCTCTTTATGTTATAAGTACGTTGCTCCTAGTTGTCATCGAAAGATGCCCAAAACCATCCTTCATTTGCTAAATTGCTTCTCCTTTCATTATTGAAGGGGAATGGGGGCAACAAAGTCAGTTTGCCTTGTCCAATTTTCTTGTATTAGATGATTAGATCTCATTTTCAGAAATGAAGGTATTCCTCTATTAAGTTTATTTTTTATTTTCATTTTCAGGAATGGACGAATGATCAAATAGAAAGCGATATGAAAATAGTATTAGAAACAGTGACAAAAGTGCGATCACTTCGTCCTGCAACAGATAAGAACGAAAAGAGAGCTGTGCTTGCACTTTGCCGGACCCCACATGCTAAGAACCTCATTGAGAGCTATGAGTTTCTCATCTCTACTCTGGCTTCCTTGTCATCTGTTAAGGTACCATTTCTCTCCTTTGGTTCACTGTGTAAATGTGAGTCTGTGAAAATGGAATATTTTATTCTTTTTTAGATGTGGACTAAATATTGAACTTTCATGCAGATTTTGAATGATATGGATGCAATGCCGACAGGATATGCCATTGGAGTGGTAAATGAGCACCTTTCAGTGTATCTTGAGCTCCAAGGGGCGCTAAATGCTGAGGCGGAAAGCGAGAAGCTCAGAAAAAAGAAAGACGAGCTTGAAAAGTTAGTTTTTTTTTCTTTTTTTTTCTTTTTTCTTTTTTCAATTTCTCTTTCTGTGATATTATTTATTTTTTCGAGAAATATTCTAAAGTTATTTGAAGCTCTGAAGTGAGAAGTTTTATGAAGTTTCTTATTTAATTTGAAAATGGTAATCAACATTGTTATTTTTTTTAATATGAATTATATTTGTACTGTGCCAGGCTTAAAACAAATCTAGAAATGAAAATGAGTGCTTCTGGATACAAGGAGAAGGCACCACCAAGTAAGCAGGAAGAAGATTTGAAGAAATTGACTTCTCTAATGGAAGAACTAACTATTGTAATGAAAGCCGAGGAGGATTTAGAATTAGTAATAAATAGAAAAAAATAGATAGCTACAACCGTTGATTTATATCTGAATACTGATTTTTCATTTTTGTCCAATTGTTGGGTTCTCTATTCTAAGCATTTTTGTATGACTGTTGTGACATATGTTGAAATATTTTGCATGTCAAACATAGCATTTTATTTATATAAAGATGCTAGTAATTTTGGATAAAAATGAAACGATTTTAAGTGCTTTATTACCTAACAGATGGAAAGGCTTTACTCTGTCTGGGTCATTTAATATTGCTTTGATTACACTAGAATTTCTTTTTGGTACGACTGTTCCAATTTTGGTTTTGATTTTTTTTTTCCTATTTCTAATTACTTGTATGTTCTTAATTTGAATTCTAAAGAAAACTCAACTGTTGGTCGTGGTGGAATGTTACCCCACGTTTCTGGAATGCAATTAATTTGTATTGGTGAATTTTGGCTCAGTTGAATTGTAAGCTGAAGGTGGAGATGTAAATTTGTGTCATGTCGTGTCGTGATTTAGGTCATGTTCTGTGCTGCGATCAAGATATGAACCCTATTTATTGGTTTGTGCGATCAAAATATGAACCCTATTTATTATAAGAATGGTTTGTGTTGGCCAATTATATGTCCAGGGGTTGTGGGAGTCCAGATTCTCTTAAGTAACTCAAATTTTGAGTTTAGATTCGGACCGTCTAATTATAATTTGGTCTGTGGGAGAATGCATGAGGTGTCTATAATATTTGTGCTAGAGCAGATCTGACAGTCCGAATCTAAACTCAAAATTTTAGTTAGTTTAGGTGATATGAATTCGGGTTATGGATTGTTGGGAGAAAATAGTTGCGTTGTGCAGAGTGAGGTGAGGTACGGAGTAAAGATAATAAAACAGGCAAGAACTACTGTATATGAGAGAGAATAGTTAAAATTTACTTTCTTAATTCTTAACACCAATAAATAATAACTATCGTGCCTATGCGCTGCAACAAAAATATATTATAAGAGAGCAAAAAAATTCCATACAAAATGATATTTTTATAAAAAATTTAGACAAAATGAAAAATAACATGATATCTACACATAAATAATATTCTTTATATGACATATATCTTTTTTTGATCATTTTGATATATTTTTATAAAAAAAGTCTCAAGCAAAATGTCATATTAAATGACAAATAACATTTCTTAAATAATACAAAAAAAAATAGAAAGAAATGAAGATATGACCAAAATGTCATATTGAGGATGACTGGTACTTGTGAGCATACTTAACAATCGCCATTTGTTTCCGTAAGCTATCAAAAATTCAAAATTGGGTTTTTTATACTTCCACCACAACATAAGCAATAAAGAGGTGTTAATAGTTCCTAAATCCTTGACACCCATTCCACCTTGGTCCTTTGGCAAGCATACCCTTTTCCAATTTATTAAAGAATATTTTTCTATGGAACTGAGTTTCCTTGACAAAGGAACCTGCATCTGATCATATCAAGCTGTATTATTTTTTTTTTTTTTATCAATTTATATAGAGATAGCATGTAGAAAGGAACAACAGTGAGCACTGCATTTAACAATATTATTCTACCTCCAATTGACAATAATGTCCCTGCCTAGTTTTGTAATTTATCTACCATACAGTCCCAATCAGCAATACTGATCAGTTTTTTATCAGTAAGGGGTACTTATAAGTACTTGAGAGGGAGTTTACGAGCTTCACTCTTGATCTATTCAGTTTTCATTTGGAATTATAATGTTTTCCCCTTTAAGATAATTGATATTTCCACTCTTTTTAATATAATATGTTTCATATTAATTAGAATCATAGCAGCAACCAAATGTACATATTACTCTATGGCGCAGTTGACCTTATTTTTGCCCATTAATAACTGATGCCTTAACAATATTGTATACGGATACCGCTTTTTGTTCGAACCATTAATGAAACAATGAGACAATTTTTTTTTTCTATTACTTAATGATATATGGATTTCCACGAATTAATTAATAGTATATGCACAACTTCTATGCTAAATGATAATCATATCTCATAAATATATACTCACTCTACATTTATGTGATCAGTATGACATTTGTAGCACGCTTTTTAAATATTATAAAAGTTGTTTGAATAAAAAATAATCCATTAAATTTGTGATAATAGAGTAAATAAATAATAGTTTAGCCAAAAAGCTGCTTAATTATTAAGCATGAAGCAAATACTATTTAACTCAGTGGATTTTTTCCAGTTGCCTGACCCAATGAAAAAGGAACCGACGCAAAATCTACGGAGGGGGTTAATTATGTACCCGTAACCAGTTACTGTTATGCATGTGGTTTATGGTACCAAATTGGTGAGAACCAGTGCCATTTGAGAACCAATACCATTCATGTGTTGCCTTGTAGAATATCAGTTTAGTATGCCTGTGGTTTGAGCATGATCTTTTGTGTCTCGGTACCAGTTGTATTGGGTGGTAGGTACTAGTAGCCTCTGTTCTTTTGATTGGCACTAAACTCTATAATAATGGGATTTCTGACATACAAACTGGTTGGCTTGAGGCCACTTTTTTTAAAAACACAAAAAAAGTGAATACGCAGATCATCATCATTGCCATTTTAAAAGTTTCCGGACAAAATTTATATGTATTTTTGTGAAATTACATAAGCAACAATAAGCAATAATAAAAAAAATATTCAACTTCCAATAATGTCACCATTGGTCCCAGTTCTGAATGTTCTGTTACTGGTAAACAATTGAAAGTTGGCAAACTCTGTAGGAGATATTGTACTTTCTATATCGCCGTCCAAATCATCAATCAAGACTAGGTCCAATCAATTATCCCATTGTCTCCAAATACAACTGATGCAACACTTTCCATTGCATTTATTAAATGAGCCTCAATTGACTTGTCGATTCTATTACTTGTATCTCTTAAGAACAAAATTCTCAATTCAGCATTCCAAAAGAAAGGTTGGTTTAATACTTCTTCGTTGGTCTGAAAATTGAGAGAGGAAATCAAATTAATGAGATGAAGGAACAATCTAATATTTTGTAGTATTGCAATTTCAAAAAATAAAATAGAAACATCGCTTTGTTTATTTTTTTCGAATTCTTTAAGTTATTAAAACTACCTCCTCGTATTTCTTTGTATATGTGAAATGAATGACTAAGTCAATAGAAACATCTAGACTTCTTTTAAAGAGATATCAAAAGAGAAGAGATGTGCCAAATTTTCAATTCTTCACATAAAAGCATTTGAAAATTTGTAATTTCACAAAAATACATATAAATTTTGTCCGGAAACTTTTAAAATTCTCCAACCCCTTCCACACAAAAAACAAGAGAGAGACAAAAAAAATAAAAAAAATGAAAATAAATCTTTCAATTATCCTAATAGTGCAATATTTATGCAAGTTATTAAAGAGAAATACCTTATCGCATGTTTGAGATTTAGCAAAAGATTAAAGAGATGGATGCCTTCAAATGTCAAATTCATTTCTAATGATATTTTAATCTCTCTCGAAATAGTTGTTCCTAAATAAATGTTTTCCTTTGTTAATACAATAAAATAGTATACAATTAAATAAATCAATAACTTTGCTCTGACAATCATGCAATAATTGCTCTGATACTTACCAACCCAAGCTACAGAATCCTAATAGACAATTTTCAAATCTTTTAACTTTTACAACCATCTTTCACTATTGAAGACTAGTTTTATTTTTTGTAAATTATTTAATCAAACCCACTGTTCTTCTACTAAATAAAGTAGAAGGACGTTTGATAAAAGGTGCATAAGAATGTTTCGGTATTTGGTTATTATTATTTATTTTTAAAGATATGGGGAATGATCAAAATATTCAATTGTTATATGATCATTTAGGTGATCCTTTGTTGTTGTTATCTTTTTATGAAATAAACATGACAATACCATTTGTATTAAATAATCGAATGTCAAATATGACAAAATAAAATAAAATAATAAACAAATTTACAAAGTTATTGACACTTTTTTTATTAAATTATTTTAGTAGAAAGTATAAATAGTATTTTGAAATCGTTTATTTAGAAAATTTTGTCACAAAAAAAATTACTTGGTAACTAAATGGGAACAACTAATTTGTCTCTCACCTTTTTCTTTTTATCAAATATCTTAATTATGTAATTAAGATAGTATGATTTGTTGATTTTCTCTAATATCTTATTATTATTATTATTATTATAATAATCATAATTATTATTATTATTATGTAATATAAATTTAACTTGTTGATTTTATTTGATATTAGTTATTATTTTTACATACATCAAATAGCCAAAGTAGCTGTTAAATATGAACATATATATTAAATGCATCACACAAATAAAGTGAAGTTGTCACAAAATACTCATTCTTAGAAGTGACAATGAATGAATATTAACAAAAAATACATGACAAATAATTAAAATTGTAAATGTATAGCATAGTGTTCCATATACAAGATGCGGATATTAACTTGATTAAGAAAAAAACCTCTCGCTAGATTTGTAATAACTATACATAATGTTGCTACATTGATTTAATAAAATGCGGATATTAACATGAGGTATATGCTTAAAAGTTAAAACTAACAAAAAAAAAAGGTTAATGCGGTCACACCAATATGAGATGTACTATTTACTCAAATACTTCAATATAGGCTCCGTATCAGTATTGGATATGCGCCTGATACGACCTTGATAGGATACTTCAATATAGGCTCTGTATTAGTACCCTGATACGTATGATACAGCATGAATAGATTTGGATACCCACCATAAACCGCTTATGGACCACACCAAAAACTAAGGCTTTTCTTGCGCCTGTGGAGAATCGAACCCTGGTTCTCCCCTCTAGCATCACTTACCGCTACACCAGATCACATTTGATATTTGATTCTAGTAGCTATTATATTTAATGTATACCTAGAATTTTTTATATTTTATTTATATAATACAAGTATTGAATTAATAATATAATTAAAATAATATAAATAATATAATTTAATAAGCGTATCGTGTCCTTGATTTTTGAGAATTGTCGTATCGCCATATCCGTATCATATCCGATACAATACTCGTACCTATATCCATACAACATAGACTCTGTCTCATCTAATTGCTTTACTGTGGTGAGATCAGTAGAAGATCTTAACATTTTTCCAATCATCAACATCCAATTTTGTTTTATATCATCTTTTAAAAAATAAACAATTTAACCATTTTTTTAAAATTCATTTTCTATCACCTCTACAGTCTAAACCTACAAAACAGAAAGGTTATTCAGCAGGTTTAAACTATGAGACCAAAGTACAGATTTAAACGTGCAGTCAACTGAGTAATGGAAATGTCATGCACGTAACAAATTCTCATAGTGTTTCCAACAATTTTTATTTTTTTTGCTTCAAACACGCCCTTAGATAATATCATTAATACTCAGAAAGTCACAGTACATCATTTGGAGTTACAATTTAAAGAGAGGATAAGTAAAACCAATGTAATTAAGCTCATCCCTTCTCCCTAGCCCCGTTAAGTAGTCTGCCAACTCATTGTGGCATCTAGAGACATGCATACATTTGAATTGAGTATTCCCCTTAAAAACTTCCCAAATCATAACCAATTCTTTTACCGCTCTCAATCTAAATCAATTGGTGGCTGCAACTCCGTCGACACTATATCTGTCTATTAGTTATGTGTTTTGAAAGTTATCTTATGTTGATTACTTTTATATTTTATTTTTATGAATTGGATGTTATATGCATTTTGTTCCATGAGTTTTATGTTTATCTTTAGAAGTGTTCAAGAAGATGCTCTTAGTTTTGAACCATAGAACTCTGTATGATAACAAATATATATCTCTAACATATTTACAAACTTGGTTATTAGTATGGAACACTAATATACCATGATAGGTTTGTCATGTTGATTAAAGTACATTGTAGTTCTATAAATATTGATAAATGTTTATCACTTTATAACATAAGTATATGAAATATTTCATATATTGACCAGACCCTACAGATGAAAATATAATATGGAATATGTTTGTATCATTAATATTTTCATTGTGTTTCAGAATTTCAAAATATGAGATGCATTTTTTTTTTCACATAAGAAGTATATTATGTGATTAATATTAAAAGCTACCTATTAATACTTAATAGTGATGATAAAAATATTAGTTCTTTATATATTACTTGTGCAGGAGAAAGCTATGTATCAATAGTATCATTTTCCCTCATCTATAATGAGCAATGGTATTTTATGGGTCTCTTGGTAAAGTAGAATTATGATGCATGCAATATAACTAAAGTACAGTTATATATTAATAATTTATTTAAGAGATCAAGAAGCGAATATAATGCAAAGATGGCACAATCCTATATTATATAATATCCATAATATTATGAGACAAGGAATAGACGCAAGTAATGTTATTTATAGCATTACTTTAAGGATACTATAATTATACAACCTGAATAGAATATCAAAATAGAACATAAATAGCTGTCTAATTTTTAAATTAGCTAACAATCTGCTTTGATAAAACAGTCAAGCGGTAAAAAAATAGACAAAAATTATATTGTTGAAAATAGAAACAATAAGCACAAAAATATCAATATTCTAATTCCAATTCTCTAGCACTGTTGTAGAGTAAGGAACTTATTACACCTCGCACTTCACAATTAAACATGGCTGCTACTTAAATTTAAGAAGGATCAAATTGCTTACTCCATCTTATTTATGGTTTACATGTTGTATGAAACAATTTAAATCTTAACTTAAATTAATCTGTAGGAATAAAAGATAAAAGATAGAGATTTTTTTTATTTTTTATCTATAACTAGTTCTTCTAAGATCTCAAGTAGTAGGTATTTTTGCTAGTGCTTGTGTAAGGTTTGGTAGTTCTATGTTTTCTAATTGCAACTCTATCGGATGTATTAGATATTCTACAGTATGATGTTCTTTTAATAAAAATCAGTTGATTTTTCTACTATTATTCAAAAAATGGACTGTGGATTCACCCATTATTTCTTCTAGAAGAAATTGAATAGAGAGCGAGGTAGCTAGACTTAATTATTAAGGAATTTCAATTTTTATGATCACTCTCAATTATATATTCGAAGAATTATGATGGAATAAGTGAGAAAATTTAATTCTATTGCAGGTTTTGTTTGACTGGGATAAGATTATGATGACCTAAGAGCATGGAAATACTTAACTTGGGCTCATTTGTTCAACATTAAGAATATTTAAATTTGTCACATCATAGAGTATAAATCTCGAGTTTGAAATCGAAGGTTTCCTGCTTTTCCAAATCAAACCATTCTTTGGAATCGCAGGTTCTTGCTTTTTCAAATCAAACCATTCATTTGCTTTGAGATTCGTGCATAAAAATCAATTGCTTTTGAAATTCGTGCATTTCAAAATATGAATGGTTGGATCCCTGCGATTCCAAAGAATCGCAACAGATTTATTTCCGAGAAGACGTGCACAGCCATTTTGAGATTCGGGCTAACGGAGGAACATTATTATTTGGACTTTAAGATTTGTGCAAAGTTAAAAGAACAGTCTGGATTCAATACAAATTCATGCATGCGGATACTACCTTTTATAATTATCCATTTAGAGGAAATTCAGAGTTTCATACTCACCTATCAAGTGGGTAATGGTATCTTACTATCTTAATTAGTTCCTAGTTTTACCTCTAGTCTCTGTTTTCAAGGTAAAGCCCATTCCACCTCTGAAAAATACATCAAAATTGTGGGGAAAAAAAAATATCATATGGCCATGCAAAAGTAGAGATCATAACCTCAGCCATAGTAATTTTCTTACTCGCAGTTGAATTTATCCTAGTGGCCGCAAAATTAATCCCAGGCAATCTACTAACTAATATATTTCAAACCTTGATCTACTTTGCCATTTGTTCTCTCCAAATCAACCAAATATCTACTACGAAATTGAGGATTTTGATGGTAGCTTTATCCCTGGGTTTAATCACAGTGATATTTGCTAATCATTTCTACATCCGTCCATGGCGATGGGAATTTGTATTCCGTCTAATCTATGCATTCAACTGTGTGGCCATGCTGAATTTTCTTATTATGGAATTTTCACATGATCAGAGAAGCACAGTTCTATTCACAGCATTGGTAACAGATGGGGTTCTAATATTCAATAATCATCGAGATATAGGAAATTTTAGTAAAAAATTTACGATGATCGGATTAATTATAGTATATGTATTACTCTCTGCTTTTCATGTAAAGCAAATCTGTGACCGGAAGAGGAAATTACCAGCGATCGCATCACTTTTCGCTGGGACCTTGTTGTTAGGTATTCTCCTCCGCCTCTACTGGTATGACAATAATAAATTATCTGTATCAATTGCAAGCATCAATGCCTGTTTATCCCTTGTGCCATGGCTGTGCCTAATGTGTGCCCCAAAAATAAAGGCATGGTGGCAAGCCTACAAAGAGCAGGAAACAACCCAAGGCGAACAATATGATTTCCTCGAGATGGCCGGACTACCTGCAAGGTTCACAATCAAAGATCTTGAAACAGCAACAAAAAATTTTCAAGAACCCATAGGTGAAGGTGCTTCTGGTGCAGTGTTCAAGGGGACACTAACAGATGGCTCTACCATTGCGGTAAAGCAGATCAAATGGCGGCCAAGTGGCGAAACAGAATTTAGAACAGAGATGACAATTATTGCAAGTCGGCAACATGTCAATTTAGTGCGCCTTCTGGGGTTTTGTCTCTCTCCGAGAGGTGACCACTACCTGATCTATCCATTCCTTCAAAACGGGTCTCTTGATGCATGGCTTTTTACGGATAACAGAAAGAGAAGCAATTTAACATGGGCGTTAAGGTATCGCATTGCAATTGATGTAGCAAAGGCACTTGAGTATCTCCACCATGAATGCCATCAGCGGATCTTGCATCTTGACATCAAACCCGCAAATATTCTCCTTGATGGAGAATTCAGGGCCCTGCTATCCGATTTTGGTATCTCAAAATTAATTGGGAAGGATGAGAGTAGCATCATGACCAGAGCAAGGGGAACGGTAATTATTATCGATAAATTACCATTATTCTATCTTTTCAAAACTTATTTTTTTTATTGAAGCTAATTATTTATATCTAGCTATCCAAGTTTACTTTGTATATTACAAAAGTTTACAACTTACCATATCAACATATTTTGTACCACAATCAGGTTGGTTACCTAGCTCCTGAGATGCTGGTGCCAAATGCTATCTCGACCAAGTCAGATGTCTATAGCTATGGAATGGTGCTTTTGGAGCTGCTTGGTGGGCGTAGGAACTTCATGTTTGTGGTGGATGGAGAGACTCAACAAAGACGGAGCTCGTACTTCCCACAAATCGTCAGAGAGAAAATGATGCAAGGCGAGTTAATGGAGGTAGTCGATATGAGCTTGGTCAAGAATGAAGTGATAAGAGAAGAAGAAGTTACGGTGTTATCTCGACTGTCTCTTTGGTGCATTCAAGAGAACCCAATGCTAAGACCCTGCATGACAGAGGCAGTTGAGATGCTGGAAGGTCACACACCGGTGCATGTGCCACCTGAAAGCTCGATGTTTATGATGAATTTTTTGGATGTGCAACCGCAGTCCAGTATATTTAGCCGAGCTAGGGAGGATGAGACCACTCTAATGTCGGCCAATGCTTTGTCCATTTCCATTCAATCTGGTAGATAGAAAACAATAATATGCTAAGCCCCAAATGGTTCTCTTAAAGATCAGTTTTCGGACCGGAACCAAATCTCCTGCTCAGAAAATTCCTGCTAACAAAGTCCATCTGTCCATCCATCTATAATCTGGATGGTCATAATTAATGTACGAACTTGTTTTCTCAAAATTAAATATTTTCCTATTTCAATTATGACCGTTTAAATTTGGTTGAATAGATGAATGAACAGATGAACCTGTGGGCAGCAATTTCCTGCCCTTGGAACCAGAACTCCTATTGCTGGTATAATTAATGGGATTGAATTCTCTGCCCCCCAGGGGGCAGGATTTTCCTGCCCCTGAGTCACTGAAACGTGGGCCACACCAAAACTAAAAACTAATATCTAAATTTATAAACCCGTCTGGACCCACTTGTCAGTCTCACTGGGAGCAGGAAAATCCTGCCCCCCGGGGGCAGGTGATCTCTGTCCATAATTAATAGAGTCTATTGATTCAATTAATAGAGTGATTCGAAAGATAATAATATAATCACAGGTGCACCGGCTGGGTTAAAACAAACCTTTTTTGTGGGGAAAAGAGAAAAAAATTCCTAGTAGAATCTCATTATTGAGTATTTATATGTATAATTGTGTTTTCGTTTAGTTTCCTTCTTGAGTATAAAATTTTGAATAATTATATTGGTACCCGCATTTGGGTACCCACAAAATCCCCGCATACTTTCCAACTCAATTAACCTTCCAATTTAACTATCCTAGCTAACAAAGTTCAATCTAAAAGTGAACCACAAGTTATTTTATTTAGTATACAGTCAAATAAAAAGTGAACCATAAGTTATTTTATTTAGAATAATTATTTCGGTACTTGTATTTGGGTGCCTGCAAAATTCTCACATATTTTCCGATTCAATTAACCTTCCAATTTAACTATCCTAGCTAACGAATTTCTAAAATATACTCCCACTCCCACTAACGATATAAATTGGCTCCCAGTCTAATCCCACTCCAGAGAAAAAAAAATCTCAGGTCGTGTTGGTGGTCTCCGCCACCCGAACGACCCCCACCACACTAGCTTCTGCCTACGCGCTTTCTCTACTTGCCACCTCTTTTTATCAAGTTCAAAACCTGAATCCAATTTGCCTGGATCAGCTTCCAACTTTCCAGCCTAGGTGGAAAGCGAGGAATGCAAGACAGAGTTCAAGGTGAGTGCGGAGCAGTCTTTGATATGATGATATGGTCCCTACTAATTAAAAAGAAAATTGCGTAGAAGACGTTCGTTAGTTTAGATTTGCAAAATTCCTCACAGATTGTCAGAAATATGGACAATATAGAACAGAGAAAAAAAAACACCCCTAAAAACGTGTATGGTCCCCCCATCTAGTTTGAGTGGTCCCCACATGAATTTATTGTGCGGGTATGTTTGAAAAATTTAGTTAGGAAGACAATTATTTAAGTAAAAGTTGTTCACTCTATAGATATAAATATGTTTGTGCATAGATACAAATGCTTCCGTGTATAAATATTAATACTTAAGAAAAAATTCTAGCCCTAGAGTTTTTGCAGTCTCCCAAGTTATTATGGTAGTTATGGTGCGGATACTGTAGCGCGGGTACTGATATCAGCTTCATAAAATTTTACCAAAAAGATCTTTTCAAAATTATTCAACAATAACTAAACGCGGATAATACTTATATTGCATATGGACTATGGTGTATACAGACGCACCTAAGAAATATATAGCATGTATGTGACATTTGATTTGTATGAACTGGTAAGGGGTAATATAGTTAATTCTTGCCAGTACGAAAATAAACCAAAACTGTCACAGTGAACCTATTCAGGGGCTGATTTTAGGCCCAGTTAGAAGTACGTGCTTAGCCACTTCAATAATTAAAAAAATAATTCATCATGTGTATTAAAACTTAATAATTAAATTTCTTTTATATATATTAGTCACTCCTAAATGTAATATGTAATAATTTTAAAGGACTTCAACGTAAAGTTTCGAAATCAAGACTGCAGTTTTTTTTTTCAAATTGCGATTTGATTTCCAAATCGATAGCTTTGACTGTGTGAAGAAAAGAAAACCAATCTTTGAAATTTGAGGTAAAAGATAAAATCTGAATAAAAAAAAGAAAAAGGGGTTGACCGGAGGAGAAAAAAGGGAAAGTGAATCGGAGGAGCAAAACAGATAAGCCACAAAAATCAGAAACTGAAAATCATATTAATTGGAGTGGAGGTCTCCCGACATTTTCTTTCACTTTTTTTAATTGAAGTTTGTGTTTGATTCATTGACCGTTTGTAAATTGTTAAATTGTTATTCGTTATAAGTTTTAGATAAAAATTAATTTCACTTCTATTATAAATTCAGAAATGTTATTTTACTTTCATGCTAAAATATTAATATTTTATTCCTCTAATCATGATGTCTATTATATTATTATTTTTCCATAAAAAATTAATTATATCAAGAATTATTTGTATATGGAATTATGAAAGGGAAGATTTATTTTTGTTATAATTTGTGAGAAAATATGAGAAAATATTTATGAGGGTAATGAGGAGAGGAGCCTATTTATTATTTATAGGAAGCTGATATCAGTACCCGCGCTACAGTACCTGCACTGTACCCGCATCATAACTGCCATAACTACCATAACAACTTGGAAGACCACAAAAATTCCGGGGCCGAATTTTTTTTCCAAAGTATTAATATTTATGCACGGAAGTATTTATATCTATGAGGTGAACAACTTTTACGTAAATAATTGTTTCCCCA
Source organism: Carex arenaria (assembly GCA_964058825.1). Taxonomy (NCBI): domain Eukaryota; kingdom Viridiplantae; phylum Streptophyta; class Magnoliopsida; order Poales; family Cyperaceae; genus Carex; species Carex arenaria. Next base: position 245,213 of record CAXKVW010000150.1, read on the forward strand.
ACTAAATTTCTCAAATGTACCCACACCATAAATGTACAGTGGGGACCACTCAAACTAGATGGGGGATAGGGGTGTCAATGAAAACCGTTTACCCATTTACCCTACCCGTATCGTATTCGATAAGATGGGTATAGGTAAGGATTTTTTTTCGTTAGCTTATTGGGTATGGGTATGGGTAAGGATTTTTTTTCGTTAGCTAAACGGGTATGGGTACGGGTAAAGGCTATTTCGTACCCATTGGGTAACGGGTAATTATAAAATAAATTACATATAGATATATAAATATTATATTCAATTTTATGTTTCTCATATCATTGTATCAACGTTAATTCATGAGAAAATATATGCATTTTGGTGTAAGATGAATATAATATTAAACATATTACTTTTTTTATTTGAATGTTTTATTATTTAATTAAAGAATTGAATTTTGAATTTGTTAGAAGAGATAATTGAATTTTTTATTTTTTTTTCTTTATAAAAAGTTATTAGTTAGAATTGATTGCATATTTATATTTTGATTTTTATATTAGTAATTGTGACTACATATGTATGACATAATGAGTTTTGATAGTATATTTGTAAAAATAATAAAACCATTATATTAGTGTTATTCGTTATTCACCCGCTACCGTTTCGTCACCCACTAATCTTAACGGGTATGGGTAGGGTAGGGTAAGCCAAATTCTTAACGGGTAAGGGTAGGGTATGGGTAAGGTCAACTCTTAGTGGGTATGGGTATGAAAATACTTCCACCCGACCCGTATCGTACCCATTGACACCCCTAATGGGGGACCATACATATTTTTAGAGGTGGATATTTTTTTCTCCGTTCATTCTCGTCCATATTTATGATGATCTATGAGGAATTTTACAAATATAAAACCACCAATGTCTTCTACGCAATTTTCTCTTTCCAATGAGATCCATGATGACATACTTTTAAGCTCATCGTCATACAAGTATTTATACCTATACTTGCAGTATTTTTTACATATGACACTGGATGATATCTAAAAGTATTAATATCAAGTATTCTAAGTATTTATACCTATGTATTGTAGTATTTATACCTATGTGGTCAACTATTTTTGTTAGAGAAATATTGCAAGTACTTTTTATATATGAATATATTACACTAGATAACATCTGAAAGTATTAATATCAAGTAATACAAATATTTATATCTATGCATTGAAGTATTTACATCTATGTGATCAACTATGTTTGTTATAAGAAGGTTGACACGGGGACAATTGGGGAAGGTTGATGCAAGCATGCGGGGTGGGTCCCCACTACTTCATTTGAGAAAGGTTGATGTGGGGACCATTGAAGACTAAAAAAAGAAGTGATCATATCAAGTGACACACAAAAGTATTAATATCTTATTTTGTAGTATCAATTTCTTATCTTTTAAGTATTTATATTTATAAAGACTGACACTGGACGAGTGCGGGGACTGAAAAGGGGGAACTAAGTAATTAGTGGGGACCATAACACATCATGCTTTTAATGTACAGTGAGGGTACAGTAGGGTGGGGATGAAAATAATTATTCTTTTTCTTACGAACATTGTGCCAAAAACAAAATCGACATTTAGGCAATATTATAAAAAAGAATCATAATTTTGTTTACTTCTTAATTTAGCTGGTTGTCTTATATGACACAGATATTGATTACTAACGACCACTTTGTTATCTTATTTCTTATTATTTGTCTATCAATACCTCTATTTTTATAGGACCCAGATAACTGTTTTCGCACCCCCATCCCCCCTCTATCCCTGCACTAAAAGACAAAAAAGTCCGCACTAAAAGACAAAAAAATATGGTTCCGCGTAGTATTAACATCTATATGTAATGTATTTACAGTGCATTGAACAAGTAATTAACTCTATTCATTGGAGTATTAACTGTCTGCCCAACAGCGAAACAATATATGTCCCCACAAAAATTTAACATATTTGTCCCCTCATCCCCGCACTAAAAGACAAAAAAATTAGGTTCCGACATTTGCGTCCCCGCACTAAAAGACAAAAAAAAAATTAGGTTATGATATTTGATGTTTAAATTTCGTGCAGTATTTAACTCTATTTATTGGAGTATTAACCATCCACGTCCAACAGCAACACAATCTGTCCTCGGAAAAAAATAACAAACTAATGTTTCCGTGTCCCGCACATCAGTATTTAACTTTAGGAATGTTAGTATTTAACATTATGAACGTTAGTATTTATCTTTAAAGTCAAGAGTATTAATCTCTAAAATTATAAATAAGTTGCATGGATTCTATTTAGCATCCTATATCTTAGTATTTAACTTTATACACATCAGCATTTAACTTTAGGAATGTTAATATTTAACTTTAGGGGAGTTAGTATTTAAGAGGGAATGAGAATGTGGGGTTCTATATAATTATTCTTAACAATTATAGATAGTGGTAATAATGTCTATCAATATATAATTATTGTCCCCGCACCACCATCCCCTCATATCTCCCTACTAAAAGACAAAAAAAATTAGATACCGACAATTTGATGGTTTAAATTTTTCTGCAGTATTTAACTTCAGTCTTTAATGTATTTACCGTGCATCGATATAGTATTTAACTTTGTTCATTGTAGTATTAACCATTGGTGTCCAACAGCGAAAAATATTGTCCCTCCACTAAAAGACAAAAAGTTAGTTAGCAACTTTTTTTTTTAAGACTGCGGGGATGAAGGAGGGATGGGAATGGAGGGTTGTATATAATTATTCATTTTTATACTAAGTACGTAGATGTCCTGATTTGTTAACAGCTTTGATTACAAAAATAAAATTTTGGATGAATATCAACCTTCCGATCAAATATTCTTATTCTATGCATCTTTTTTATGTTTTTTTTTTATGTGTAGAAGTCTAAATTTATTTAGACACATACTCACCACACGCATGTTTCACATGCAAATTATATCATATTTCTGATTGGTCATGATTTTTATTTATTTATTAAAAGTCATTTAAAAAAAAAATTAATTGATTGATCAAGTCTTCATTTTTTTTCTATATCATTTAAGGAATGTTAATTGTCATTCTAATATATCATTTTGCTTGAGATTTTTTACGAAAATATGTCAACCAGATTAAAAATAATATATTATTTAATATGTTATTTATGTGTAGAAGTTATAATATTTCATTTAAGAAATATTATTTGTAACTTAGTTTAAATTTTATATGAAAATATGTTATTTTGTATGATTTTTTTTTGTTATCTTATAATAGAAATAAATGAAAAAACACTTAATATGAAGAATTCTTTTTATAACCATAATTAAAATATATAATTTTATGAAACCAACATGATTATTTTTTCTTACAAAAACTATAAGAACCAAAATGTCATTTCGGTCCGATATTTTTTTTCCGGCCATTTCGGTCTCATTCAAAAACTATGAAACGTTGTATAAAAAGCTGTGAAATCACATGGGACCAAAATGACATTTCGGTTCCGAAAAAAAAATAGCGGACTGAAATGACATTTACCGTTCTTATGATTTTTGTAAAAAAAAATAATCATGTTGGTTTCATAATATTTTTTTAATTATGGTTTATAAAAAAAAATCTAATATAAATACATATTATTTCTGATTACCGTTTCTATTTTTAATATCCTTTTAAACGTACTCTCTCTTGCTCTCTCTGACATGCAGTAGTCCCTTTCTCATTTTGATGCAGTGAATACATCTCTCTCCTTTGTTTTTGTATCCGAGAAATAATTAAGAAATAAAATATTCTTTGCAACCCCATTCAATTATTTGTCATTTGATTTCAATTCAAATAGGCTATGCTCCTAAAATAGTGTGAGTAGAAGAAGGGGACGGAAAGGGAAGGATTTGGTTCACTCCCTTTACACCCTGAATTGGAGGAGACATATTTTGAAACTTTGTACGTGGAATTCCCCTTGGCATAATACCGCATTACCGCTTCTCTTCCTCTCCTCTCCTCTCCGATTTCCTCATTTCTGGAGCGGGTGAGGATCGCAGGTAGCTCTGGTCTGAGCGCATTTCACCTCCCGTCTCTTCTCTTTCCTTTAATGGCTTAGTTCTGGAGATGAGTCTTAAAGTATGATCTATGCTGAATATTGCAGAGTTATTGTTAATTGCTTTCATAGCGTACCTAAGGAGCAACAACTTTGAATTACCTTAGTTACTTGCACGATGAGACGAAATACGCTTAAGGATAGTACTTCGTATGATATTGATAACTCTGTTTCAATTTGATTTATTTTAATTAATTTATAACTATTTGAATATTCTTAAAATTTTATCCCAATAATCTTAAAAGTATTATGTCTCATAGTGAAAAAAAAACAGTAGAAAAAAATACATCACCAAGTAGATAAATAAGCCTGAATTAGATGAATGTTGTTTGACATCACAAGGCCAGAACCATATTTGTGGTTGAATATAGGCAATAGAGAACAGTTCATAAGTTCCCTTCTTGAGGTTGTAAATGCCTGAATTATGAAAAGGATAACCACTGTAATGGAGTTTATGAGCGTAATGATCATCAGCGTAATAAATGCAATTCCCTTGTATGACATCAAGGCCAACAATAGATGCAATGCGAGAATATCCGGGATCGATATACACTGCATTATCTCCTATGTTGTTAACAGGGCTCCACAACCGGTCTCGGTGGTCGAGGTCCAAGTTATACACACTCATTTTGTTGCTAGGATTGCTCCATTCACTATCCCTACATACCATCATATGTTTAGAATTACTGTTGAGAAGATTTTAGTTATAATTTCTTCAAAGGTATATATAACTATTTTTTGAGACTTCTATTCAGATCAACATTCATGGAAGTTACAACTAAGTTTTGGATTTAAATTAGATGTACATCAATATGAAAGATGTAATGAATCATATATGTGTCATGATATATTGATTTCCTTGTTATATATGTGTATGAAGATGACAAGGTGGGCTGTCAAATAAAACAGTGCTATTCTTTTCTTAAAATGAGAGTGCATATACCTGATTAAAGCACAAGAATGTACTCAATGATTTTCAGATCAAAATATAAATATAATCTATATTAAATGCTGACTGATTTGGTTATTTTAAAGAAAAAAATTATAAGGAATAGAAACAGAGATCTAAACGTGAATTTTACACTTTCAGTTTTCTGACAAGTTGATTTTCTTGCATAAACATGCCTATGTTAAATTTACTATTTTTACACTAACAAAAAAGTTAAAATGAATAAAACAATCTAATTATTTTTTTCTTTTTACAACAATATTTTAATATATTATATGTGTTGAGAATTATATCTTTGTCAGGGACTTATTGGGAAATAGAGAATAGATAGAAGTCTAGGGACTTATGTGCAAGAATGTAAATGCTCTATATAAGTCCAACTCATAAATGAATAAACTAAGTTTTTTGGCTCAATTAAATCTATTTGGTATCAGGGCTACAGTAAATTCGCGCTACAGTACCCTGAGTTGCTACAGTACCCCGAGTTGCTACAGTAGCCGGGTTGCTACAGTACCGCCCTCTCTCTCTTCTTCCCTAAGTCGGTTCTCTCTCTTCTAGGTCCGACCACCACCTAGGGTTCGGGTTTTGATGTGATTTGGCCGGCGTGGGGGGCCAACCAATACCCCACGATACCCAAGAAGCGGGGTGAGATCGGGTTGATCGGACTCTCAATCGGGTGGATCGGGTTCTTGATCGAGTTGATTGGAGCTCGAATCTTGATGAGATAAGGTCAAGATTGGGTTTGTAAAAGGGGAAAAGATTAGAGGTGATGGGGGCTTGATCTTGAGAGTGCAAGATCGGATCTTGAAGAAGATTTGACTCGGATTTGTGTAGATTGGAGTCAGGTCAAATGGAAGGAGGAGATTTGAGCAAGAATAAGGATCTGATTCTCATAAAGGAGGCCTTTGGGAAGCTAAGTAGTGATGAGATCGCAGCTTTGATGCGTGCATTGAGGTTCGCCTCGAGTGAGAATTCGCCGAAGCCGACACCGGCACCGGCACCGAGGGTGGAACTTCCACCGATTGATGTGTCAGCCATGATACAGGAGGAGACCCGGGAGTGCTACAACTGTGGAGAGATAGGTCACCTGAAGTCGGTTTGCATTAAGCCGCCGAAGGTAAAGAAATCAGGAAGACGTGGTCAGTCTGGAGATCGCAGTCGCAGTCGTGGTCGTGGCTATGGGGGCCGAAGAGGTGGAAAAGGAGGCTACCGGGCAAATCTGATGGTAGTAGAGGAAGAGAGAGAAGTAGGTGTGATCTTTGCTGGCGAGGACCATGAGATTTTGGAGATAGTGAAGAGGAAGCAGGGAGCGGCAGGTGTTGGAGACAAAAAGAGTGTGATCGAGGATGCATCAACTTCATTTTTGTCAAGGGATAACACCGCTACTTATGCTCATTCAGCCAAGGATACTGGTGACACACATGCTCTTGCCTCTATATCCACCACTAGATCACCAGAATGGATAATAGATTCTGGTGCATCTCGACATGTGACAGGTAATGCTAGGGAGTTCTCTTCTTATACTCACCTAGCAGTGCCAGAGAGCATCCAAACTGCTGATGGTACAGCACAGCCTGTGGTTGGTAAGGGTACAGTGAAATGTACCAACTCTGTGACTTTGTCCAATGTTTTGCATGCTCCTTCCTTTCCAGTAAATCTTTTATCCATTAGTGCCATCATACTCCAACTAAAATGTGTTGTTTCTTTTGATATTCCCAAGGTGATCTTTCAGGAGAAGGGGACTGGCCGGAGACTTGGGACTGGCACGTGGCGTAGTGGATTGTGGTACTTGGATCGTGAGGGGATAAATTCAGCCTTGGCATCTATGGTAGAGAGGGCAGGAGTAGGAGGATCTGGGATGAGTACTGAGAATGTGTTGATGCTGCATCATAAGCGTATGGGACATTCGTCTTTTGGTGTTTTGAGTCGTCTATATCCGTCTTTGTATGAAAAGGCTGATAAACAGAAACTTGTGTGTGATGCTTGTGAGTTTGGCAAGCTGACTAGGAGCTCCTATGTTAGTTCGGGCAATAGGAGTTCTTGTGGTTTTGATTTGATACATTCAGATGTTTGGGGACCTTGTTCCACGAGTTCTATGAATGGTTATCGTTATTTTGTGACATTCATTGATTGCTTTTCTCGTGTTACTTGGTTGTATTTGATAAAAAATAAGAGTGATGTGCTTGCGTGCTTCAAAGACTTTCATAGGTCTATTCAGACTCAATACGGGGCAGTGGTGAAGGTATTGAGGTCTGATAATGGTACAGAGTATACCAACATAGCGTTTAGGGAATACTTGTCAGCTCAAGGAATACAGCATCAGACTACATGTCCATACACACCGGCTCAAAATGGAGTAGCAGAAAGAAAAAACAGACATCTTCTAGAGGTAGCTAGAAGTATGATGATCTCAATGAATGTCCCAAAGCAGTTGTGGGGGCAAGCAGTTTTGGCAGCCGCGCACTTGATCAACAGGATGCCCTCAAGAGTGTTGGAGTGGAAGTCTCCATGTGAAATGTTGAAGGGAGATAATGGTGAGATCTTGCCATTGAAGGTGTTTGGTTGTGTATGCTTTGTGAAGGACAACAGACCATCCGTTGGAAAGCTTGATCCCAGAGCTGTGAAGTGTGTCTTTGTGGGATATTCTGCTACCCAGAAGGGTTATGTTTGTTGGAGCCCGGTAGAGAAGAGGTTGTTTGTGAGTATGGATGTGCATTTTCGAGAGTTTGAGCCATATTACACACTGGAGGTGACTTCACCCTTTGGTGACTCGCCCGATACTGGAGGTATGAGGCGAGAGGGGGAGAATGGTGAGAGGTTGGTGAATGTAGGATCGATTCCTTTATCGATTCCTTGCCCTCTTGGGAGGGGAGGATCGGTTGAGGAGGAGAATGAGGAAGAAGATGAGGAGCCTGTAGGTGGGGAGCCTCGAGGTGAGGAGCCCATAGGTGGGGAGCCTCGATCTCAGGGGGAGCTGAGAGTATATACCAGGAGAAGGAGACAGAATGAGGTACCAGTGCCAGCGCCTGCAGTACCACTTGTGCCATCTAGTCCCTTGTCCCAGCCTGCCCCGACTTCTGAGACACCTACACCATCTTCAGACTCAGATTACACAGGTGATATGATTCCTCTCACTTCTCCTCCTACTCCCGTAGCATTAAGGAGGACCTCTCGCAGTAATGCGGGGGTTCCCCCTGATCATTATGGTTTTCCACATGATATTGCTCAGTTTGTCTCATACTCTAGCATATCACCTGCACATGGAGCATTCATTGCATCTTTGGACTCTGTTACTTTACCCAAGTGTTGGCAGGTTGCTAAGGAGGATCCAAAGTGGAAAACGGCTATGCAGGAAGAACTTGGAGCTCTTGATAAGAACAAAACTTGGGAGATTGTGTCACTACCACCAGGTAAGAAGGCAGTTGGGTGCAAATGGGTGTTCACAGTGAAGCAGACCCCAGAAGGGAAGATTGATCGCTACAAGGCACGGTTGGTGGCGAAAGGGTATAGTCAGACGTATGGCATTGACTATGATGAGACATTTGCACCAGTGGCGAAGATGAGCACAGTCAGGACACTTGTCTCCCTTGCAGTGAATGGGGGTTGGAAGCTATATCAGTTGGATGTGAAAAATGCATTCCTTCACGGAGATTTGCTAGAGGAGGTGTACATGGAGATCCCCCCAGGTTTTGGCACGGCCCAAACAGCAGGCAAGGTATGTAGACTGAGGAAGTCACTGTATGGGTTGAAACAGTCTCCTAGAGCTTGGTTTGACAGGTTCAGGAGGGCTATGGTAGGCATGGGCTATCAGCAGATCAATGCCGATCACACGGTGTTCTTCAGACGACATAGTGGTCACATTACTATGCTCGCTGTGTATGTGGATGATATGATTATCACTGGTGATGATGAGGGTGAGATTGCTCAACTGAAGGCGAAATTGGGCAAATAATTTGAGGTAAAGGACCTGGGGCAGCTTAGATATTTCCTTGGAATTGAGGTAGCTCATGGAGCTGAGGGGATTGTCCTATCTCAGAGGAAATATGTGCTAGACTTGCTCACAGAGACAGGCATGTTGGGGTGCAAGCCTACAGTTGCACCCATTGATCAGAAGTCCAAACTGAGTGCAGAGGCAGGAGAGTCAGTTGATCATGAGAGGTATCAGAGGTTGGTAGGCCGACTGATCTATCTGTGCCACACTCGTCCCAACATATCATTTGCAGTGAGTGTGGTGAGCCGCTATATGCACGACCCTAGGAAGGGTCACATGGATGTAGTGTATCAGATTCTGAGGTATCTGAAGAGTGCACCAGGAAAGGGGTTGATCTTCCGGAAGAATGGGCATTTAAACATTGAGGGCTATTGTGATTCTGACTGGGCGAGTTGTGCCGATGACAGAAAGTCCACATCTGGATATTGCATGTTTGTAGGAGGTAATTTGGTGTCCTGGAAGAGCAAGAAGCAGTCAGTGGTTGCCAGGTCGACAGCAGAGGTAGAGTACAGGGCCATGGCCTTAGGAGTTGCAGAGATGTTGTGGTTGAAAGCTCTATTAGTGGAGCTCAAGGTGGACCAAGGGGCCCAAATGAAGCTGTGGTGCGATAACAAGTCTGTAATTAGTATTGCCAACAATCCTGTGCAGCATGATAGAACCAAGCATATAGAGATTGATAGGTTCTTCATCAAAGAAAAGCTGAATAGTGGACTATTGGAGTTGGGACATGTAGCTACTAAGGAGCAAGTGGCTGACTGTCTCACTAAGGAACTTAGTTCGCTAGATTTGTCTAGATTGTGTGACAAGATGGGTTTAATGGATATCTTTTGCCCATCTTGAGGGGGAGTGTTGAGAATTATATCTTTGTCAGGGACTTATTGGAAAATAGAGAATAGATAGAAGTCTAGGGACTTATGTGCAAGAATGTAAATGCTCTATATAAGCCCAACTCATAAATGAATAAACTAAGTTTTTTGGCTCAATTAAATCTATTATATGTTTTGAACAAAATGGAATTATTTCCGAATCATTTCCGAATTATACCTGAATCATGAATTTTTGACCCACCGAACCGAATCTGAATAATTCATTTGTCACTATGGCCACTACAGACTGTAGATTTTAGGAATAATTTGATGTCACAATCTTTTTTTATGCTAAAAAGAGAATTATTTAGGCGCCTCAAGTCCTTATCCCCACCCCCAGCCCTGAGCCCTCCTTCTAGTTCAACCATCGGTGATTAACGGTTTACTATCGTGCATATTTCCTTAATCGCAATTGTCAAATTTGTATCGCCCCGATCCCATTGTTTCCTTTCTCTTCTCTTCTATTTATGAAGCGCGACGTCCAGAGGGAAACATGATTCTGCAATCTCTCTTTTTTCTTCTGCACTTGCTTGTCTTTTTTTATCAGCTCATCTTCTCTGAGCTCATCGTTCACGGATCTGCTCTTCTCTTCTCTGATCATCGTTTTTTTCTTATCTCGTCGTTCACCGAGCTACTCTTCTTTGATCATTGTTCTTTCTTCGATCTCGCCTAGCAGCCATTGCTGGTGTACGTAATTATGTTGTTTCCTTCTTGTATGTCATTAAAGTTCACTCTGATTGTATATCATTGCATTTTTTTTTTGTTGAATATTGTTGTGAATAGTGTGAAATTTGATTTCAACTTCAATTTGATTTCCTTATAGTTGATTCTTTAGGTTTAAATGCTTGATACTTTTGAGTTTTAAAGGCTTGATGCTGGAGGTTTAAAGGTTAGATTTCACTGTATATTGCAATTTGATTATTAAGTTGATCGTTAGATTTAAATGCTCAATACTTGAGATTTAAAGGCTTGATGCTTGAAGTTTAAATACTTGATGATTAGGTTTAAATGTTATATTTCATTGAATATTGCAATATGGTTATTTAATTAGTTGATCGCTAGATTTAAATGTTTGATACTTGAGATTTAAAAGCTTAATTCTTGAGATTTAAAGGTTGATGTAACAACTTTAACTTCTGTAAAATGCTGCAACTTTCTTCTTGACACAAGTTAATTACAACGGACTTAATTTTCATAGTAAAAAAACCATTCACATGCTTTGAAACAAAATGCATAAACAGAGAAAGGAAAAACAAAGACTTCCCCGATATTAAGCAATGTTTGGTCCCAAAAAAGAACCTTATTGCATGATAACATTATGTTCTGTGGAATGACAAGTCCACAATATGCTTTTCACGCTATACCTCGAATAATAAGGTCGTATCTTACATGGAAAATTTAAGATAACTATAAAACTATGCATTTTTCTTTTATAATAGAAACCACCAATCATTTTTGCCACTTCACTTGATCAGGCTCTGTAGGTACTTCTCTACAATATCAAGCCCACAAAGCTCTTTTACCTTCTCCATTGTGGTCGGAGTATCCATTTGGAATGTTAAAGCAGAGCTTTCTGATCCATTTGGAATGGAGTAGTAGTCCAACCGAGCAGCTCTAATGGCTTCTCGAACTGCGCCATGAACAGAAGCTGCAAGAAGCAATGGTGGCTCACCTGATGCTGCAACACATTATACATTAATTATTAGTTTATTGTACAGTAAAAAAATCTTTCCTGGATACTTAATTGTTCATTTATAAGTAATCTGCACAATTAGTTTGTGGGCATCTGAGTTTAAATTTTATGTTAACTGTAGAAAACTTTGTTAAAATGATTTTCCAAGGTGCATTCTTAAAATGAAAATGAAGAATAATTTTATGGTAAATTCAAGTTGAGCCCGATGTCAATCTCTGTTGGAGAAATTGAACAATAGCACAAAACATAGCCGGTTACAATTCATGGTCCTCAGTTCTAGTTAGGAAAAGTCACTTGATATATATATACGCTTGAAAGCAGAGACGTGCAGTTAGCTTTACACTTAACATATCATATGATTTTTTATCTACCAAAGAGTTTTACCTTTGGAAGAAAGGACCCGGTATTTGTGATGTCCGGAGTTGATAATCTCAACATTGAATTCTTTAGGGATGACATCAATAGTTGGTATCTTATAATTCCAAGTGCTGTTTGTGACCATCAAGCCATCAGAGTTTGTCAAATATTCTTCGTACAAGAAAAAACCGATCCCTTGAACAAAGCAACCTTCAGCCTTCATATATTGAACAACAATAAGAAGTTATGATCCCACTTCCTAAAGCATAGGATTCATATATTCTTTTGAAAAATTATGCAAACTTTGTTTGCTTTTGTAGTTATAAAATAATGGTACTAACTTGTCCCAGATCCACAGCAGGATTCAGGCTCTGACCACAATCATAAGAAAGGTCACTCCTTAGAATAGTAGTTGCTCCAGTAAGAAGATCAACCTCAACCTGAAACTAAATGTCCCCAATAGATTTAGAGAGAAAATTAAGAAAATGTTACTTGCATAAATAAACAAATAATACAAGTTCATGTTTAACCTCACTAGTTCCGGCTCCATAATTTAAATATTTAGTAGAATTCTCGCTGGGAACGTACAAAGAACTTGCTGATAAGTTTACATATTCCACAACGGCCTGCATCAAATAAAAAAGGATAGACACCAGAATTTGTTAATATTTAAATTATAATCAGCATCAAGATAAAAAAATACAACCAAAGTTTAAGTACTTGTGCAAAACGTTTTTATTTATTACCGAGCAACATTGCAAACATGTAGGACAGAGAGTGGCAAACCTGAGAAATCAACACGTCCCATGAAACAGTACCCTTTTCCTCTTGCAGCCTATCCATGAGAGGTTTCAACCTCTTAACAAGAACACTACATGCCAGTTGAACTGCTGCGCAGCTGCCTTCTGATGATGTGCTCCCAGCAGTGAGCCCTCCTTGTACCAAACTTAAAGTATCTGCCTGAATTATACGCACTCTCTCAAGAAGCTTCTCACTCCCGTCCTCCCACAACTGCTCTAGACAAAATGCTGTCATCTGCTTCACCTTTGTCCATAGCCCTTGGCCAAGCTCAATTCCCCCCACTTCAACAACAATTGATGCATCATTAAGGACTGCTACTCTACCCGAAAACCGAAGACAATTGACCATGTACACAATTGGAACAGAAGAAATGCCTCTTTTCTTCCATTTATTGGTGCGGTTAAAACTGTGTACCATTTCAGTGCGATTTTTATAATCTGGAGCCAGTGTGAGCTTGTCATAAATGGAAGGCAAAGTGTAGTTATTAGCTTCTTCATTCACGCCTTCAAAAAAGAGCATCAGGCTCTCAAATGAATGAAGGTTTTTTCTCCGGATAGTATCGGTTTCCAGGGAGAGAACTGACGCCACGTGTTCCATTATAGTGTCAGCCACGAAAGATCCTTGAAGATCTCCTGGGGCTCGCATGGAAGATTTGGAAGTAAGGTTGGTCTTGCATATCCTTATGTCGAAGGAGAGGTTGCCCCAGTTATACTTCTTCAGGTTTTCTATGAATGCAATGGGAAAAAGTGGGCTGTAATCTTTCGATATTCCGGCATTTATTAGTACATACGTGTTCAATGCTGTGATTCTACCATCTGATTTGAAACCAACATCATACAGTACTTTCAATGGATGCCGCCCTCCTACCATTACCATGTCTGTATTGCGATCCATGTACATTCGTACTGGCCTACGGAGTTTATATGCGGCAAGTGCACACGCAGTTGCAATCTGACAATGGATAATAAATTTTGGTCAGATCAACTTGGTTTTCTTCTCTTTGAATATATGACTAAGTTTGCAGATGAAATAATTTAGACCAGAAAGCAGAAACATTGAATGAATCGGGTATACTTCTCAAGTACATTGCCTATGGCCAAAACTGTGAGCCATTCATCTCCTAGAAAAAAAATTCCATACTGTGAGCCATTTATACTGATGAATCAGTTCAGTTAGGAGAAAGCTTCTCAAATTAAAGGTGTCAGTAACCTATCACGGTCTACTTGTTAAGAAAATGGCCTGTCTTAATTTAAAAAATTAAGTGGGCAGGAAAGAAAAAGCATGATTAGAATTCACTTTGGCATTTTTTGAAGAATTATGAGCCATAAATCCTTATTTTATTGTAGTGCATAAATAACGTTGTCGCTAAAATGTTTCATTTCATAAACTTCTAAATGAAATGATGAGTGCCTAATTCTGAGTAAAACTGTTGGTAGCATTTGATACCTTTCCCTACATGAGTGAATAGAAACTTTAATTTGGGAAATTTTATGTGACAGCATCCCATGCTGGTGCTTGAATTGGACAGTGATACCAGTGAGGTATACCAAGCTCCACTAATTTATTATAAGATGATTTTAATGCTCACAGGTATAGATCTATAAGCTTTCCCACCAAAACCGCCTCCTGCCCTTCGGGTGATAATACGGACATTATGGAAAGGAATGCCGAGACATTTTGCTACAACACTCTGTGTAAACTCAGGGCACTGTGACGAGCTGTAAACTGTGATACAGTTATCTTCATCAGGAATGGCCAGAGCAACTTGTGTCTCCATGTAGAAGTAATACTGTGAGCCAAGTTTTACCTACAAGAAAAAGGGTAATAATGCACATAATTCTTTTAAGGGTCTGTATGAAGACATGATGGATTGGATGTCAGAATAACGGCTGACTCATATGGGTTCCTTTTTCACCCTATTATTCTGCATCAATTCATAACAGCATAGCTATTCTAATAACCACTGACAAAATTTTCTCTTCTTATATTCCAGACCATACTGGCACTATAATTACCAACCAAGTCCTATTGGTTTAGTGATTCACCAAGGTCCAATCAGTTAATAAATACCTCTGAAATGAAAATCAAAGTAGTAACTCAATAGTAAAAAGATAAGTACCTCAGCTGATAAAATTTTAAGGTCAGCCTCTTCCATTCCTTTGGAGAAATCACCGACTTCCTTAGGCTCATAACCAGATGCCACATCAAAATAACTGCTCTTCTCAACTGCATCCTCAACAATCAGAATTGGACTCTCCAGATCTTCGGTGCTATACTCAACAATCACTTGCTTAGCAGCCATGTTTGCGTACCTCTGCGTCTCAGCAACCTGCAAAAGGAAATCCAAGGTATTAGATTTTGATGCATGAAAACAATTTCTGATTCTTGAGGTTTGACGATAAGTACAGTAGAGACCACAAGCTTCTATTTTTTCCATGTTAGAACATATTACAGTAGAGATCACAAGCTTTTATCTATATGATTTACACATATTTGAGTTGATTTAGTTAGACAAGCCAATAAACTCGAACCTCAAAACCTAACCAAACCTACGAGGATCTATTGGGAAACCTTGAACAATTAAATGCGAAGGACCTAAATATTATCAAAAATATTTAGCAAGTTTTTAAAGATGTACCACAATGCCAAGTGCTTGACCGGCACATTCAGCTATCGAATCAGCAAACAGAGCCTCAGTACCAAATTGGGACTCAGAACCTATATTTTCACCATCTTTTGGAATGTCTTTGGCAGAAATAAATGCTAATATTTTCTCTGATGCCAGGGAGGTTTTGAAGTCGATTTTCTTTATTCGAGCAAGTGGTTTTGTGCTATAAATAAATGCACCATGAACACAATCCTTTGGGGAAGGGATGTCATCAACATATACCGCCTCACCTGACGTGCACAATAAAAAATAATTTATAATTATTGATGTAGATAGAATTGATTATAGATAATTTGTAATAAATGATGTCGACACAATTAATAACATATATTGAAAGGAAATTAGTCCTATTTGGAGACCAAATTAAGAATCCAAGATACATGTTGGGATGTAGAGATCGCATACCAACTAATAAACTGATGTGGTCACTAGTTAAAATATCACAATTGGGGTTATATATTTACCTATGCTGAAATATTGAAGGAATTTAAAGATAGCCATCATGCCAAACTCTTAAAAAAAAAAAAAAAAAGAAGAAGAAAGTTTTCAAGTAATGAGCCAGAAAATTCAATATATTGGCTATAACTTGTTTCTCAAATGACAAACTATAATGGTCCATATACAAAAATGTGATATTTTATTATCCTCTGAACATATATCTGTTCGTTTAGGTACCGTCCAATCAATATTGCTATTCTAAATAAGAAAAAAGGCTGGTAATGTCACGGATGAGAGTAAAAGTTAAAACGAAGACAAACCATATATATATGTAAGTACTTTTTGGATGAGAAAAATACCAGATGCTTGAAGTTCAGCTGCAACCTTTTTAATCGGTAGTCCAACTGGGCTATACTCCTTGTTGACTACAATATCTTGCCTTGAAGATAGAGACAGGTCAGTTGGCTCTGTTCCCATGGCAGATAGAAATCTGAACAGAAAGCCAACTGCAGAACTAACTCTATAGGCTGCATGTGTTGTGCCTTCTTTAGGAATGATTGTTTCTCTAAGTAACCTTATAGCTTCCAGAATAATTGATGGAGATACAATTTTTCCTTTTAAATATTCCTCCACCTTTCGTGCTCTTATTGCGTGTTCAGTCCCGTATGCACCAAAAGCAAGATGTATGTGATCTAAAACCGTATTTTCTGATGTATTACCAGTGGAAGTTAGAGCCAAGAAACCGGCATTGACATAAGACACGGCATTTCCCAGAGGCCGTGGTGCTGCTCTGTATGTATCGAAACAGAGATTACTTGATGAGGCCCATGATGGGATGATTATGCTCAGAAGAATAGTTTTGTTGTCGCAAGGAGGCTTCTCCAAGAATTCCTCCATGGTTAAACTGTATCTTTTCGATGGTTCTTGGATATTAACAATTGAGCCAGCAGCAAGAAGAATTGTAGCAATGTCTGATTCAAATTGCCTTCTCTGAGCTAAGATTAGGTTTCCTCCTATACTCGCTATGTTCCTAACAAATTGGGAAGCCACTTTATTCATGTGGTCGGCAACTTTGTTAAAAACTAAACTGGAATCTTTTTCTTCTTTTAATAGCTCAATGACCCTAGTAATTGTCACTGCTGACCCAATTAAAATGCCCTCTTTACTTCTTTCAATTACCGAAAGCTCAGGGATCCCTTGAAGCTCAATGTATTTGTCATACAAGTCTTGGTCCTTGTAGACACCACTACTTGTGTTCGCTACTACAATTTTAACATTTCCCGTATTAAATACATCTGAATTAAGTAATTGATACAGTTCTTCAATGCTTTCGGGACGGTACCATCCCTCCCCAGAAATATTTATTTGAGAAATGCTCCTAATATTTGACAGTGATTTAATTTCAGATTTAAGGAAATCCGGGAATGTGCACACACTGCCTCTGCAGTAACGTGGTAAGTTTTCACTACTTGCATCACTCCCTTTCTTCCAAAATATATTCAATCCCAAATCTTCCAAGTCAACATCAGTAGCAAAGCTCTTGGAAGCATCTACAATGGGCCGGTATCCAGTGCACCGGCATAAATTGTTTGTTACAGCCTTCTCTGCTTCTGAAACTGTGATCTTTGAAAACCCATCCCTCGGTTCAG
Organism: Carex arenaria; assembly: GCA_964058825.1. Classification (NCBI taxonomy): domain Eukaryota; kingdom Viridiplantae; phylum Streptophyta; class Magnoliopsida; order Poales; family Cyperaceae; genus Carex; species Carex arenaria. The sequence continues at coordinate 262,705 of CAXKVW010000150.1, forward strand.
GTCTACAATTATCTTTATCTGCATTGACAAGGGATGAAAAAAGAGACATGCACATGCCAGGAGTGCAAAACCCGCACTGTGAGGCATGAAACCCCGCAAACCTTTGTTGAATAGCATGGTAACCATCTCTGGTATTTCCAAGGCCTTCTGTGGTGGTAACTGAACAGTAATTTATATTGCAAAGAAGGACCAGGCATGAACTTGCCGAGACATCGAGCACTTCATTGGTAATGGGGTTGTACCTGGATATGAGGACTACACATGCTCCACAGCCACCTATAACAGGGGAAAAGTATCATCAAGTGAAAAAAATGAATTTCATTACTTTGTTTTTTTTTTTATTTACTTGGTGGTAATATTTGTTGGCCCATTAATTGCTGGCCTCCATTTACAGTTCAGAACCTCTAAGAGCCCAGTTGGTCTAGAAGTCTGAGCTTATAAAAGGAGAATTGGGATCCTCTGCATTAACTCAAAAGGGAATTTTTGAGTTAATGAATCCCAACCATTCGATATGTTTTAATATTTGTGCAGACTAGATCCGCACTAATATTGAAAGACCCTCAATATTATAAGCAGAAATCAGATTGGCTCCGTTTAAAATCAGACGGTTGAAATTCATTAATTCAAAATATTCTCTTTCGAGTTAATGCAGAGAATACGCATACATGAAAGGAAAGGTATTATTACCTCGTATATACTTGTCTAAGATAGAAATATGATCAATTCACTCAATATTAAATATTCATAAGAAGTTCTTCATTCGATGTTCGAACTTACGATATTTGACACAAAAAATTGTCATAGGTACTAGACCAAAGACCGTTTCTCTTATTAACTTGTATATTTAAATCCATCATGTAAAAGGGCTTGAAACCTAGTCAAGATGAATGTGGAAGTTCTTAATGCCTTAATTAACCTAGTCATTAATTCTCATTGTCTTAATTATTTTATGTTGGATGTTTAATAAAATAATTACATATTTAAAATTATAATAAAATTCCAAGTACTTCAGGTTCAGGTTTATTGTTAGGTTTGAAGTCATTAAAATCATCTTGAATTTTTCGAATTAGATCAAATTTTGATCAATTTTGACTTTTAAGAATAATCGAATTCAAATACCAGTTCTAAATCTAGCTACAACTAGTATCCATTTCAAAGTTACTATACCCACTAACTAATACAGCATTTTTTTAGAGTTGACTCCATTTACAAAGCAACTCAAGAGATGAAGAGATGAATCTTTCAAGATAATTTAAATTTATCCTGTTTTACAGTTCAAGGATCATTCGAAATAGTTTTATTTTTTATTTTTGTTGAAATAGAGTTCAAGGATCTTTCAACACAAGGAAAGATTGTAAAGATGTGTGAGTTAAGCAACACCAAAAGATGCAAGAATAGTATCATAAACAACTATCGACGCATCAAATTCATCCAATTCTGAGTTTGTTGATCATCCATCAATTCACCACTAAACTGAAATAAAATCTTAAATGGTTTTATTGGAATAGTTAAATATAAAATACCATTCAAATTGTACCAAATTTTATTATATAACATATCTGGATATTAGCCAACAATTAAGTTCTTCCGAAAATTTTATCAAGGGAGAGTCTTATATCTCAAAAAATTTATAAAATAAGGTGGAAGACAATATATGCATGAAGAATTGTCCAACATAAGTGGAAGAAAGCCAAGAAAAATTGGAAGATATTCTTCCAACTCTCAACAGAAAGAAGACATCTTCATAATAAGCTTATTACAATTATCATCTTCATTATCGATATATTGATGCTGTTATTTAATTGTGGGATATATATTTTATAAATAACAATAAGTTATAATAATTTAAAGAAGAGGATCCACTTACACCTTTTTTGGTAACACCAGATTATACCCTACATTTTCAAAGTTCAAACCATCGATCCAAACTGTTCAACATGATTAGTGTATTAAAATGTGCTCGCAGATTAAATTTTACATTTTTTTTATTTTTTTACTATTTATTAATATTGGTACAAAAATTCAATGGTCTGAAAACAATGATTTTGTAAAATACTTAATAAATATTAAAAAATTCAAAAAAATGTCAAATTTGGTCTCCAAGCACATTTTAATATGGAGATCATGTTGAACAGTTTGTATCGACTGTTTGGACTTTGAAAACTTTGAAAATGTAAGATGTAATCCGGTGTCACCAAAAAATAGTATAAGTGGATCCTTCCTCTAATTTAAATTAGTATATGTCTATTAATGATGATGATGATATATAGTAATATGCTGCTATCATTTTTCATTTAGAGTAGGGTTAAAATGCCCCATTATTTTCGTGCTCCCCTCATACTCCACATTCTTATCTTAATTTTTAAAGTATAAATATTTGACATGAACCGTTCAACATTATCTTCATATTAAATGTGTATGGAGACCAAATTTTATATTTTTTGGAACTTTTTTTACTATTTTTTTAGATATGTACAAAATCAGAAGATATTGGACCATCTAAAAATAGTGATGTTGTACTTATCTAGAAAATTCTAAAATTTGGTCTCCAAATACATTTTAATATAAATATCATGTTGAACAGTTTAGATCTGCTATTTGGATCTTGTAAAACAAAAATAAGGATGCGGGATATGGTTGGGGCCCAAAAACAATAGGACATTTTAACACCACTCTTTTATTTATTACTTATTTATATTATTATGTTTATGTTTATTATTTATATAAATAATGACCACAAGACAACTTATTATGGGAATATAATGATTTTTTTTAATTTCTATTAAGAATATTTATTTTCCTAGTAAAAAATAAGAGTACCAAACAACCTTACAAAAAAAGGAATATAATATAAGAATAGATCCTTCGTAATATCTCTTCTTTCACCTAATTATGAAAGAAGTAGGAATTATAAACGGGGCCTAAATTAAATACGAAATATAAATAGGTTGAATTAAATATAAATTCTGGTTCATGGACAATTTTGGTTGAAAAATTAAAATAAAATCAAGAACAACCTTTTGAAATTCTAGCCTTTTAAATGTCGCTATCAGCAGGATGCCTATTAGCCCTCAAATCTAGCACTTTATTTTATTTTTTGTTAAAAAAAAAAAAAAAACTATAGTTTAGAGTGGAATTGAAAATCAGACCCTTCTTAGGTTAGGATAAATATTATAGATCCATGTCTTTCTAATTAAGTTCTGAATTTTGTTAGTATTTTCATATCATAATTTTAACTTTTTTATTTTAAATAATTCCCCAAAAGATGTAGAATTGATGAAGAAAATGCAAGTACACTAAATATTGATGAAAATATTATGGAAGTAAGAATTAACTTGCATGGATCAGGATCCTCTGAAGTAACTCAATTTTTTTCGTTTAGATCCGGACCATCCAATTCGAATCTGGGCCAATCAGATCCGAGATGAAGTGTACAAAGCCCTTTAATCTGATGATCCGATTCGAATATGACGGTCCGGATTTAAACTAAAAAATAGAGTTACTTTTGGAGGTCCGAATTCAATTAACTTTCCACCAAAAACAAATCAAAGACTTTATGTAAACGGCACCACAGTCATACTCTCATATAGGGGTGCAAACGGATCGGATAATATCCGGCTGTATATGGATCCGTATTCAAAAATTAGATACGGATATCTAATTATATCTGAATATCTATGTGAATACAGATAAGGATATGATCTTGAATTTTAATTATATGTATCCAAATAGTAAATATATACCATATAATTTAATATATATTATGAAAATATTTATGTATATATTTATGAATATCTGATATCCAATCCCTATCCGTCAAACATCTGATATGTTTGCAACCCTACTCTCAGACCACCCTCCTTCCATTATTATAATATAAAATTGTGAAAACATTTAACTATAAACTTTATGCGAATTAGTTTATTATGAAGTCCTAGTACTGATTTAACAAGATGCACGTTTTATATCTTCGTATAAACCCTGAATAAATAAATTTTAGTCTGATTATTCTTATATACTTTAGTAAATAATTTATTATTTACCTATCCATTGATTTGTAAGTTGATTTTTGAGATAAGAAACGTGGCCCAATCAACTCAAAGTTTTGTTGTAATTTATATCTAACCTAACATATAATATAATTACAATTAATGCACATTTTTAGTTAAATGCGCGCGAAAGCAGATTTTAAAACGAAGACTAGAGCATAAATATAATTACCTTCACCACAGCCAAGTTTGGTGCCCTTAAAACAAGTTTTTGTCCGAATGAACTCGAGCAGCGTAAGTGAAGGATCCACCGGAGACACCTCGTATCTCTCTCCATTAAGTGCAAACACCAACCTCTCCAATTTCTTCCCCATCTTTTCCCCCTCTTTCTCTTCTCTTTCTTTCTACCTATATATCACCTTCTCTGTTTTGTATATACTATATAGAATTGTTGAGGTTTACACTTGTTGAGAATCAGAAAATATATAGCCAGGGGCGGAAGTAGGTGTAGGAGAAGAGGTGCTAAGCACCCCTATAAATTAGAATTTTTCAGTTTTATTTTTTAAATTTTTAAATTTTTATAAAAAAAATATACTATTAGTCCCTTTTATAAAATAAAATTACATAATACTTATTTATTTAGCTTTCCTATCTCAATTTTCTAGTTTCACCCCTGTATATAGTCATCCATGAATAGAAAGATTGATATATAGGAAACGCTAGGAGCAAACGGGACAGTGATTACCTACGGGTGTAAATGGATCTGATATTATCTAATTTCATCAAGATTTGAATATGAAAAATTACTTAAATTATCATATTTGTATCCATATCCGAGACTATTGGTATTCGTATATGTATCCAAAAAATTATAACGGTAAGATTTATAACGATCCGTAACTATCCGCATCCGACCGTGTACACTCGTAAACCACAACAAATGTACTCTTTGTCCAAATTGATTTATCATACATACCAATGATTTATTAAAATGCATATACCTATATATTTTGATGAACAATATAACACTTGACATAATTAGTGACTAATGTTTTGATAATATGATATATGTTTTGTAACAAACAAGCTTATTATGAAAAATATTAGATCTAATTTACGAATGAAAAAAATATATTTATGTTTGGATGAGTGAAGAATAGTCACTAATCCGGATTAGCACTATTTCGAGCTACTATTCTACATTTGGGTGTGTTTGGATTAGTAAATATGGGTTATTCTTTGTTTGTATTTTGTGGGTCTTCTCACTATTCTCTTAACCCAACAAAATGTTGAGTTAGCTACTATTCTCAATCTCAAGATTAGCTCTATTCCTTGAATAATCCAAACATCGTTAATTTATCCTTACTAGAATGTGCATAAGCAATTTATTTTTAACTATTTGAATTATATTCATATCTATATTTGTATCCGTATTAAAAAAATTATAACGGATAAGAATACGATTTCGCCACTATCTGATCCGTATCGAACCGTTTACACCCTAAGATTACCTCTTCAACTAATCAACTATTTCTGTTTTGACTTTTTGTAATTAATTACTTCTCAAACTTTATGTTTCCGTCTTTCTGGTATCGACGCACACGCACTTGCTATTTTTGTACTCGTTGCTATTTTGGGAGCTATTCCAGCGTTACACTCCAAAGTTCTAAGGCCTCAATTTGTGATAAAATTGTTAGGTGGAAAATCCTCGTTTCTCACTTGACTGTAGCCCATGACTAAATAGGTTGGATAAGGTTGGATATGGTCAAAAAGCTTCCAAAAAATGAATGTATTAAAATTAATTTAGAAACCTTCTAATTTTGACCACTTGACTCTATACTAAATTAATTCGAAACTTTAAAATTTGCATATGTAGACGCATCACTCGTAAGATAAAAAGATTTCAATAGTTTTGATTCGTCATTCAAAGTAAATCCGATAGGTTTTAGAGTTAAGTTTACAAATGGACTTGGTACTTCTAGGAGCACTCTAGTTCTATTCTAGTGTAACAATTAAATTTTCAAATTAAAAAATAAACAACTGCCTACTACTAGTAATTAGTCCTAGCTCCGACAATAAGCATGGCTATATGAATAAATTTCTATACATATAATTTTTATTTTATTTTATCTCATAGAATAACAAATAACAAGTATAAAATAGTCTTTATTCATATTCTTATTCACTTAGGGTGCGTTTGGATGAATCAAGAATAGTGCAAGGATAATAGCTATTCTAATTTCTATTTCAACATTTTGTAGAATTAGTAGAATAGTGAGCAATCCCACAAAAGACAAACAAAGAATAGTGGCTATTCGCTAATCCAAACACACCCAAACGTAAATTAGTAGCTCGGAATAGTAGTCATTCTTCATCCACCCAAACTCACCCTAAGTTAACAAAACAAAACAAAAACTTACCATATATACTCATACCTCGCAAGTTTATGAAAAATAATACCCATATCCATATTCGTTTTATTAATCGAATAAATAAATAAAAATGTGTCAAATTCTCAAAATAATTGTAAGAATAGCAACAATTTCATACTTTTTCTATCTACAATTTATTTTGTCTTAATTTGAGATAATATTACTAAAGTTGGTATGTTGAGTAGTTGTATATATAGTGACAAGTTTGATGCTAATAAATAATTTGGGGAAATATAAAATTTGTAATTTATTTTGAAGAGCAACGTTTTAACACCTCATGTCTTTCATACCTCAATCGCACGTGCCTTATTTTTATTCCGTCTCTAAAGTCCAAATAGTCGATCCGAATTGCTTAATATGATCTCCATATTAAAATATAGTTGAAGCAAAATTTTATATTTTTTTTTACTTTTCTACTATTTTTTATAGATACAAATCATTGTTTTCATTATATTCTGGACCATTCAAAAATAGTGTTCTATTTTATTTTTTTTAACATATTTTTTGCAATTTCCAAGCAATTTCTTGCTTACTCTGCCAATAAAATTCACTGCTACATATATGAGCTCTACTAATGGGTAAAAATGACTTCTAATAACAGTTTTCTCACTGCTAGTGGTCAACACGATAAAACAAGGACCAAAAATCTTTTAGCTTGTTCTAAAGGCTAGCAGAGAAGGTATCTTTTTCTAGCGATTTTGTACTAGAACCGCCAGAAGAGGATATTTTTTCTAACGGTTCTGTACTTGGAAATGCTAGAAAAGAGTTGCTCTATGCATAAAAAAAAAAACCCAAAGAGGCTATTAAATTTGACTGGTCATAATTTTTTGTAAGAAACTCCGTTATCAATATTCTATAAAATTCAGAATACTTATGAGGAGACGACATTAGTTTTACATCGGTATTTATTAATCACATGAAATGGAAAGAATTGCAAAAAAAAGTGTCATTTAGGGCCTCAAAACTGCAGTTGAAGTTTTTGATTAATAAAACTGATTTCAACAGAAAAAATACCTTCATTATGCCAACGAGCAGCAGTGTCACACTATTTAAAAAAATACTAATTAGACCAATAATTCTTGTAAGTTATAAAACTGATTTCAACAAAAAAAACAAAAAGTAACTTCATTATGCCAACGAGCAGGAATGCCACACTATTTCAAAAGAAAAGACTGAATAAACAAATAATACTTGTAAGTTATAAAACCAACGCTCAAAACAACCTACCTTTTCCAAGTTGTTGATAGAGAAAAATATGGGAGAAGCAGCTAGGGTTTGAGAGAAATAGATCTAGGAGAGCGTCTAGAGTTTGAGAGAATCATATCTGAAAAAACGACTACGGTTTAAGATAATCAGGTTTGGAAGAAGAGAGGGGGCAAGATGGGGCTAGTTGTCAAAATGGAGAAGACAAGACGCAAAATATGGGAGAAGAGATGATCCAGACAAGAAAGAGAGAGCGTTTGTGAGGAGCGGATAGTTAGTGAACATTGTGATTTAAATGAGAATTCAAAACGGTCTTATTTTATTGGTTCGAAGTGTAGAACCGATATAAGAAGTTGACAAACATATTATATCGATTCTATTGTAAAAAAAATGATTGAAGAAATATGACACTTATTATATCGGTTCAACAATAAAAAAAAACCGATAGAACAAATGTGACACTTTTTATATCGGTTCTAAAGAACAAACTAATAGAAGAAGTTGAACCTCTTCTAACGTTTCACAGTTTTAAACAGATAGAAGAAACTGTACAATCTTTTCTATCGTTTTTTTTACTGTAAAACTGATAGAATAAAGATTGAATTAATTATAAAACTTACCACACAATATCTATGTACTTTCGGTTTTGACCAAAAATGTTTCAAACTATTGGAAATTTTGGCGTTAGAAGATCTCATTTTTGTAGTGATGGTGGCAGCATCGATCATGCTTTACTACTCTTCTTCATTCTGAAAAACAGAAAATTAAGTACAATAAAGACTACTTTAATTAGGCCAAGTCGGGTCATGGATCGATATTCACGACTTAGGTGAGATCTAAGATGCATCGAGTCCTATCCTTTTTTTGCTCTAGATGGCAGTGTGAGATCAGATCGGATCAAATTGGCTAGTAGGTCATTACTAAAACATTGTATGTCCAACGTGACCCGAGTTATTTAATTTATATATATCCCTAAGAGGTATTCGGTTACATTAATTTATATGGTCTTGTCTTTATAATTATTATTATAGTATTTGCATTTAATATCGTATCCAAATATTTACATTCTACTGTTAGATGTTTAAACATGAATTGTGAAATGTTTATACTTCGCGTCATGATATTTATATCTAATATATGAGTAGAACTAGGGTGCTTCTAAGTTCACCCAACCTCTTGTGAACTTGACTCTAAAATATATCGAATAGACTTTAAACGATGAATCCAAACCGTTGAAATTATTCTACCTAATGATTGATGCGTCTACATGTGCAAATTTTAAAGTTTTGAATTAATTTAATATAGAGTCAAGTGGTCAAAGGAGTCCAAAAAATGAATGCATTAAAATTAATTTATAAACCTTAAACTTTTGACCACTTGACTCTATATTAAATTAATTCGAAACTTTAAAATTTTTACATATAGACACATCACTCATTAGGTAGAAGGATTTCAACGGTTTGAATTCATTGTTTAAAGTCGATTCGATATATTTTAGAGTCAAGTTCACAAGAAGTTTGGTGAACTTAAGAGCACCCTAGTTCTACTCCTAATATATATCATGTAATTTTTGGGAGAATTTTATTTATGCTCGTCAAATTAAAATCACAAAATTACCTATTTCTCCCTCTAAAATTCATAATATCATATTTACCTCTCTAAAAAATAAAAAATTCACCAATTTACCAAAATTATTTGTCTTTTATATTTATACTCATTTTAAATTTATCCTTAATACGTAAAGGAAAGATGTTCTCCGGTGGCATTTAGCTATCGGAATATTTATTGCCTCTTAATAGAATCGTGTACACAATTTGTTTAATAATTATAAGGGTGACTTATTTGAGATGAAATAAATACTATACTGCTTCTGATGGCACATTTAACTGTAGAATTGTACTGTCCACGTCGTGATTTGTGGCACAGAATATTGGAGAAGTCCGAACTTATGTACGAAATTTATTAAGAAAGTGCATTATTTGATACGAACCAGATCTTAAGACGCCAACTGGGATCTGTAGCTGGAGAAGAGAGCAAGTCCGATCAACATCATTTTTTTTTAAGTTAAGTTAGAATTAAGCTATCTAATTATTTAATATTATTTTATTATAATAAATAATTTTTTTCATGTGAGTTTTGAACTCATGACCTTTGATATAGAGATCCAATATAAGATTTAATTTTGAGTTTATGGATTTTAGAACTGTTTGATTCGCTTTAAGAATACACGGAATTGATGTGAGTGCATACAAATATTAAAGCGGATGTTAAAACAGATTGGACGATCCTGAAATCCATCGAAACTAAAGTAGGTCTAATGTTGTAAACGGATCGGATATTATCCGATTTCGTCCGGATCTGAATCTGAAAAATTATTTAAATTATCCGATCCGTATATGTATCCGAGACTATCTGTATTCATATCTATATTCAAAAAAAATTAACGGATATCGATATGATAAGATTTTTAACTATCCATATCCGACCGTTTAGCCCAACCACAACAAATACACTATATGTTCTTAAATTGATTTATTAAATTGCATATGTATACCAATGATTTATTAAACTGCATATCCATATATATTATGATGAACAATATAATAGTATGATATAATTAGTGACTAATTTTTTGATAATATCATGTATGTTTTGTAACAAAAAAACTTATTATGAAAAATATTAGATCTAATTTATGAATGAAAAAATTATATTTAAATGTTATTCTTTACTAGAATACACATTAGTAATTTATTTTTAATTATCCGAATTAAATTCATATCCGTATTCGTATCCGTCCGATATCCGATTCATATCCGGATCCATTTAATATCCGATCCGTATCCGTATTTGAGATTATCCATATCTGTATCCGTATCCGAAAAATTATAACAGAAAGGATACAGTTTGACCAATATCCGATCCGTATCCGATCGTTTACACCCTTATCTAATGTCCTTCGAACCTACTTCGTTATTCTGAGGCTGTTTGATATTGATCCGGTCACACTGATGATATTTTAATTTTTATTTCTCTAAAGGAACTCTTGATATTAAAGGAGGTTTTATTGAGGTCTGAATTGTTTCATTTCGCCTGATTTTTAAAATTTTGGAATGTTGGTTGAATTTGTTGTTTTTTCCATCATTATTTGATGGTTTCAGACAACTGGTCTCGCCAGGATATTTTATGTTATGGTTCTAAATGAGGAGTGAGAATAAAAGAGAGGAGAGAGAAAAGAGGACAGGAGGGTCCTCCCGTTCTTAAAAATAGAAGGAGATTTCGTTCCCTAAAATGAGGGGAGCATTACTAACATGATTGTAATGCTTGATCAGATTTTTTTTCATTCCTAGCTCGTTGAAAACTGAAAGCAATTACCGGTAAATAAAGGCCTTAATAAGGGTTTTAATTGTTGGATAGGTGTTTGGTGAGCATTTTTTAAAGGGTAATTATTTCTATTGCAAAAATAAAAAATCAGCAACTATTTGATTGTTCTTGTTGGATGATGGTAGCTAATCTATTATTACCACTGATTTAGCTTTTTCTTATTTTATTTCTGAATATTTATGTGGGGTGGTTCCAAATAGAGCTGTAAACGAGCTGGGCCTTAGCTCAGCTCATTAATTCTGGACCGAGCGAGTTGGACCTAGGACTTCCGAGCTATAATCTCAGCTCAAACTCGTGACGAGCCAGCCTAAGCTAGCTCGCAAGCTGACAAGCTAGCTCACTGGGTCTGGCTGGACCTTGTTTTAAGAAGAAAATAAATTTTACAAATCTTTTTTGACCGAGTTGGACCAAAGCTTGACAGTATAAAATGCACACAAATTCACAAATTGATGCCTAGCCGAGCTGGCGAGCAAGCTAGGCTCCAGCTCAAACTCGTTAATTCTGGACCGAGCTAGTAGCGAGATGGCTCGTTAACAGTTCGGTTCAGTAACGAGCAAGCCAGATGTGAGTCACGATCGAGCCACGAGCTACGAGCTTTTTTACCACCCCTAGTTCCAATCTATTACATTGTGTTTTTAATTTACTAAACTTTCTGTGTTAGTATCCATTTTTGTACGAAGCATGTTAAGGATTAATTTTGAAATAAATTTCAGAATTAGAAGGATCCTCTAAAAGATAGTAAAAGTATAACTCAACCAAAAATTTACTAGTAGACTGTAGGGTTAATTAACAAAAAAATGTTACTTATTGTTAGTTCAAACACAAATGAAAAAATAATTAAAAATAACACAATTTAACAATAAAAACATGCCTAACAAATTTTACATCTATCACTACGCAATGAATGGCAAATTCATTATAATTTTTTTAGAATCTGATATATATTTGTATGGAGATTATAGGTGATATGATAATATTTTGTACTTTACTAAATTTCATAATACAAATTAGTTGTATTCATTATTTTTTTTATCTGTTTACTCAACCTGTACTATATTAAAAAATACAAGTAATAATAAGATTTTTTTTCATTAAAGTATCAAATATGGATAAAAATAACAATTCTTTTTATGTATCATAAGAGATACAGTATGATACTGAAAATTCTTTCATCCAATTCGTATAGTTCCCATTGAAACTCCTGTTTATGCTCCTATAAAAATAAATAAGATCATGTATACAAACTTGAATCATAATATAACTGTACAATATTATATAACCTCATTTGCATTGGTTCTTGTTCTTAGGAACCTCATTTGCCCTTGTTCGTGTGCTTAACAACCTCAATTGTCGTTGTCCATATGCTTCTCAACCTCCTTTGCCCAAGTTCTTGTGCTTAGCAACATCATTTACACTTGATCTTGTGCTTAACAACCTCATTTACACTTGTTCGTGGGCTTAACAACGTCAATTGGCGTTGTTCGTGTGCTTAACAACCTCTTTTGCCCTTGATCTTGTGCTTATGAACCCCATTTGCATTGGTTCTTGTGCTTAGGAACCTCATTGCCCTTGTTCGTGTCCTTAACAACCACAATTGTCGTTGTTCACATGCTTCTTAACCTCTTTTGCCCTTATTCTTGTGCTTAGCAACATCATTTACACTTGTTCTTATGCTTAACAACCTCATTTGTCATTGTTTGTGTGTTTTACAACCTCAATTGGCGTTGTTCGTGTGCTTAACGACCACTTTTGTCCTTGATCTTGTGCTTATGAACTCATTTGTCGTTGTTATGATGTTGCTTATGAACCTCATTTGCATTGGATCTTGTGCTTAGGAACCTCATTTGCCCTTGTTCATGTGCTTACCAACCTCAATTGTCGTTGTTCATATGCTTCTTAACCTCTTTTGCTCTTGTTCTTGTGCTTAGCAACATCATTTACACTTGTTCTTGTGCTTAACAACCTCATATGCCCTTGTTTGTGTGCTTACCTCAATTGGCGTTGTTCGTGTGCTTAACAATCTTTTTTGGCCTTGATCTTGTGCTTATAAACCTCATTTGCTTTGGTTCTTGTGCTTAGGACCCTCATTTTCCCTAGGTCGCGTACTTAACAACCTCAATTGTCGTTGTTCATATGCGTCTTAACCTCTTTTGCCTTTGTTCTTGTGCTTAGCAACATCATTTACACTTGTTCTTGTGCTTAACAACCTCATTTGCCCTTGTTTGTGTTCTTTACAACCTGAATTGGCGTTGTTCGTGTGCTTAACGACCTCTTTTACCCTTGAACTTGTGCTTATGAACCTCATTTGCATTGGTTCTTGTGCTTAGGAACCTAATTTGCCCTTGTTCGTGTGCTTAACAACCTCAATTGTCGTTGTCCATATGCTTTTTAACCTCTTTTGCCCATGTTCTTGTGCTTAGCAACATCATTTACACTTGTTATTATGCTTAACAACCACATTTGCCCTTGTTTGTGTGCTTTACAACCTCAATTGGCGTTGTTCGTGTGCTTAACGACCTCTTTTGCCCTCGATCTTGTGCTTATGAACATCATTTGCTTTAGTTTTTGTGGTTAGGAACATCATTTGCCCTTGTTCGTGTGCTTAACAACCTCAATTGTCGTTGTTCATATGCTTATTAACCTCATTTTCCCATGTTCTTGTGCTTAGCAACATCATTTACACTTGTTCTTGTGCTCAACAACCTCATTTGCCCTTCTTTGTGTGCTTAACAACCACAATTGGCGTTGTTCGTGTGCTTAACAACCTCTTTTGCCCTTGATCTTGTGCTTAGGAACTTCATTTGCATTGGTTCTTGTGCTTAGGAGCCTCATTTGCCCTTGTTCGTGTGCTTAACAACCTGAATTACCGTTGTTCATATGCTTCTTAACCTCTTTTCCCTTGTTCTTGTGCATAGCATCATCATTTACACATGTTCTTGTGCTTAACAACCTCATTTGCCCTTGCTTGTGTGCGTAAAAACCTCAATTGGCGTTGTTCTTGTGCTTCACAACCTCTTTTGCCCTTGATCTTGTGCTTATGAACCTCATTTGCATTGCTTCTTGTGCTTAGGAATCTCATTTGCCCTTGTTTGTGTGCTTAACAACCTCAATTGTTCTTGTTCATATGCTTCTTAACCTCATTTGCCCTTCTTCTTGTGCTTAGCAACATCATTTACACTTGTTCTTGTGCTTAACAACCTCATTTGCCCTTGTTTGTGTGCTTAACAACCTCAATTGGTGTTGCTCGTGTGCTTGACGACCTCTTTTCCCTTTGATCTTGTGCTTATGAACCTCATTTGCAATGGTTCTTGTGCTTAGGAACCACATTTGCCCTTGTTCGTGTGCTTAACAACCTAAATTATCGTTGTTCATATGCTTCTTAACCTCTTTTTTCCTTGTTCTTGTGCTTAGCAACATCATTTACACTTGTTCTTGTGCTTAACAACCTCATTTGCCGTTGTTTGTGTGCTTAACAACCTCAATTGGCGTTGCTAGTGTGCTTAACGACCTCTTGTGCCCATGATCTTGTGCTTATGAACCACATTTGCCTTGGTTCTTGTGCTTAGGAACCTCATTTGCCCTTCTTCGTGTGCTTAATAACCTCAATTGTCGTTGTTCATATGCTTCTTAACCTCTTTTGCCCTTGTTCTTGTACTTAGCAACATCATTTACACATGTTCTTGTGCTTAACAACCTCATTTGCCCTTGTTTGTATTCTTAACAACCAGAATTGGTGTTGTTTGTGTGCTTAACATACTTATGAGCCTCATTTGCATTGGTTCTTGTGTTTAGGAACCTCATTTGCCCTTGTTCGTGTGCTTAACAACCTCAATTGTCGTTGTTCATATGCTTCTTAACCTCTTTTGCCCTTGTTCTTGTACTTAGCAACATCATTTACACATGTTCTTGTGCTTAACAACCTCATTTGCCCTTGTTTGTATTCTTAACAACCAGAATTGGTGTTGTTTGTGTGCTTAACATACTTATGAGCCTCATTTGCATTGGTTCTTGTGTTTAGGAACCTCATTTGCCCTTGTTCGTGTGCTTAACAACCTCAATTGTAGTTGTTCATATACTTTTTAACCTCTTTTGCCATTGCTCTTGTGCTTAACAATGTCATCTACACTTGTTCTTGTGCTTAACAACCTCATTTACCCCTGTTTGATTGCGTAACAACCTCAATTGGCATTGTCCGTGTGCTTAACAACCTATTTTGCCCATGATCTTGTGCTTATGAACCTCATTTGCAATGGTTCTTGTGCTTAGGAACCACATTTGCCCTTGTTCGTGTGCTTAACAACCTAAATTATCGTTGTTCATATGCTTCTTAACCTCTTTTTTCCTTGTTCTTGTGCTTAGCAACATCATTTACACTTGTTCTTGTGCTTAACAACCTCATTTGCCGTTGTTTGTGTGCTTAACAACCTCAATTGGCGTTGCTAGTGTGCTTAACGACCTCTTGTGCCCATGATCTTGTGCTTATGAACCACATTTGCCTTGGTTCTTGTGCTTAGGAACCTCATTTGCCCTTCTTCGTGTGCTTAATAACCTCAATTGTCGTTGTTCATATGCTTCTTAACCTCTTTTGCCCTTGTTCTTGTACTTAGCAACATCATTTACACATGTTCTTGTGCTTAACAACCTCATTTGTCATTGTTCTTGCGCTTTGCAACATAATTTGCCCTTGATCTTCTGCTTATGAACCACATTTTGCAGGTGTTATTGTGCTTGGGAACCTCATTTGCCCTTGTTTGTGTGCTTAACTACCTCAATTGGTGTTGTTTGTGTGCTTAACAACCACAATTCTCGATGTTCCTATGCTTCTCTTCATTTGAGATTGTTCTTGTGCTTAGCAACATCATTTACACTTGTTCTTGTGCTTAACAACCTCATTTGCCCTTGTTTGTGTGCTTAACAACCTCAATTGGTGTTGCTAGTGTGCTTAACGACCTCTTGTGCCCATGATCTTGTGCTTATGAACCACATTTGCCTTGGTTCTTGTGCTTAGAAACTTCATTTGCCCTTGTTCGTGCGCTTAACAATCTCAATTATCGTTGTTGATATGCTTCTTAACCTCTTTTGCCCTTGTTCTTGTTCTTAGCAACATCAATTACACTTGATCTTGTGCTTAACAACCTCATTTGTCGTTGCTCTTGCGCTTTGCAGCGTAATTTGCCTTTGATCTGGTGCTTATGAACCTCATTTGCATTTGCTCTTATGCTTAGAAACCTCATTTGCCTTTGTTTGTGTGCTTAACAACCTCAACTGGCGTGGTTCGTGTGCTTAACAACCTCTTTTGTCCTTGGTCTTGTGCTTATGAACCTCATTTGCATTTGTTCTTGTGCTTCGGAACCCCATTTGCCCTTGTTTGTGTGCTTAACAACCTCAATTGTAGTTGTTCATATACTTTTTAACCTCTTTTGCCATTGCTCTTGTGCTTAACAATGTCATCTACACTTGTTCTTGTGCTTAACAACCTCATTTACCCCTGTTTGATTGCGTAACAACCTCAATTGGCATTGTCCGTGTGCTTAACAACCTATTTTGCCCATGATCTTGTGCTTATGAACCCTATTTGCATTTGTTCTTGTGCTTAGGAAACTCATTTGCCCTTGTTCGTGTGCTTAACAACCTTAATTGTCGTTGTTCATATGCTTCTTAACCCCATTTGCCCTTATTCTTGTGCCTAGCAATGTCATTTACTCTTGTTCTTGTGCTTAACAACTTCGTTTGCCCTTGTTTGTGTGCTTAGCAACCTTAATTGGCGTTGCTCGTGTGCTTAACGAACTCTTTTGCCCTTGATTTTGTGCTAATGAACCTCATTTGCATTGGTTTTTGTGCTTAGGAACCTCCTTTGCCCTTGTTCGTGTGCTTAACAACCTCAATTATCGTTGTTCATATGCTTCTTAACCTCGTTTGCCCATGTTCTTGTGCTTAGCAACATCATTTACACATGTTCTTGTGCTTAACAACCTCATTTGTCGTTGTTCTTGCGCTTTGCAACATAATTTGCCCATGATCTTGTGCTTATGAACCTCATTTGCATGTATTATTGTGCTTCGGAACCTCATTTGTCCTTGTTTGTGTGCTTAACAACCTCAATTGGTGTTGTTCGTGTGTTTCTTAATCTCTTTTGTCCTTGTTCTTGTGCTTAGCAACATCATTTACACTTGTTCTTGTCCTTAACAACCTCCATTGTCGTTGTTCTTGCGCTTTGCAACATAATTTGCCCTTGATCTTGTGCTTATGAACCACATTTGCATTTGCTCTTGCGCTTAGGAACCTCATTTGCCTTTGTTTGTGTTCTTAACAACCTCAACTGCCGTGGTTCGTGTGCTTGACAACCTCTTTTGCCCTTGATCTTGTGCTTACGAACCTGATTTGCATTTGTTCTTGTGCTTAGGACCCCATTTGCCCTTGTTCGTGTGCTTAACAACCTCAAATGTCGTTGTTCATATACTTCTTAACCTCTTTTGCCCTTGTTCTTGTGCTTAGCAACGTCATTTACACTTGTTCTTGTGATTAACAGCTTCATTTTCCCATGTTTGTGTGCGTAACAACCTCAATTGGCGTTGTCTGTGTGCTTAACAACCTCTTTTGCCCTTGATCTAGTGCCTATGAACCTCATTTGCATTGGTTCTTGTACTTAGACACCTCATTTTCCCTTGTTCATGTGCTTAACAACCTCAATTGTCGTTGTTGATATGCTTCTTAACCTCATTTGCCCTTATTCGTGTGCTTAGCGACATCATTTACACGTGTTCATATGCTTCATAACCTTATTTGCCCTTGTTCGTGTGCTTAACAAACTCAATTATCGTTGTTCATATGCTTCTTAACCTCATTTGCCCTTATTCTTGTGCTTAGCAGCATCATTTACACTTGTTCTTGTGCTTAACAACCTCATTTGCCCTTGTTTGTGTGCTTAACAACCTCAATTGTCGTTGTTCATATGTTTCTAAACCTCTTTTGCCCGTGTTCTTGTACTTAGAAACATCATTTACACATGTTCTTGTGCTTAACAACCTCATTTGTCATTCTTCTTGCACTTTGCAACATAATTTGCCCTTGATCTTGTGCTTATCAAACTCATTTTGCATGTGTTCTTGTCCTTGGGAACCTCATTTGCCCTTGTTTGTGTGCTTAACAACCTCAATTGGTGTTGTACGTGTGCTTAACAACCTCAACTATCGTTGTTCCTATGCTTCTTAACTTCATTTGAGATTGTTCTTGTGCTTAGCAACATCATTTACACTAGTTCTTGTGCTTAACAACCTCATTTGCCCTTGTTTGTGTGCTTAACAACCTCAATTGGTGTTGTTCGTGTGCTTAACAACCTCATTTGCCCTCGTTTGTGTACTTAACATTCTCAATTGGCGTTGCTAGTGTGCTTAACGACCTCTTTTGCCGTTGATCTTGTGCTTATGAACCTCATTTGCATTGGTTCTTGTGATTAGAAACCTCATTTGCCCTTGTTCGTGTGCTTAACAACCTCAGTTGTCGTTGTTCAAATGATTATTAACTTCTTTTGCCATTATTCTTGTGCTTAGCAACATCATTTACACTTGTTCTGGTGCTTAACGACCCCATTTTCGCTTGTTTGGGAGCTTAACAACCTCAGTTGGCGTTGCTCGTGTGCTTAACGACCACTTTTGCCCTTAATCTTGTGCTTATGAACCTCATTTGCATTGGTTCTTGTGATTAGGAACCTCATTTGCCCTTGTTCGTGTGCTTAACAACCTCCATTGTCGTTCTCCATATGATTCTTAACCTCTTTTTCCCTTGTTCTTCAGCTTAGCAAAATTATTTACACTTGTTCTTGTGCTTAACAACCTCATTTGTCGTTGTTCTTGCGCTCTGGAAGATAATTTGCCCTTGATCTTGTGCTTATGAACATCATTTGCATTGGTTCTTGTGCTGAGGAATCTCATTTGTCCTTGTTCGTGTGCTTAACAACCTCAATTGTCGTTGTTCTTGCGCTTTCCAACATAATTTGCAATTGATCTTGTGCTTATGAACCTCATTTGCATTTGCTCTTGTGCTTAGCAACCTCCATTGCATTTGTTCGTGTCCTTAGCAACCTCAATTGGTTCGGTTCGTGTGCTTAACAACCTCTTTTGCCCTTGATCTTGTGCTTATGAACCTCATTTGCCCTTCTTCGAGTGCTTAACAATCTCAATTGTCATTGTTCATATGCTTCTGAACCTCATTTGCCCAAATTCTTGTGCTTAGAGACATCCTTTACACTTGTTCTTTTGCTCAACAACCACATTTTCCCTTGTATGTGTGCTTAGCAACCTCAATTGGCATTGTCCGTG
Organism: Carex arenaria; assembly: GCA_964058825.1. NCBI lineage: Eukaryota > Viridiplantae > Streptophyta > Magnoliopsida > Poales > Cyperaceae > Carex > Carex arenaria. The sequence goes on from CAXKVW010000150.1 coordinate 282,031, forward strand.
TGCTTAACAACATCTTTTGCCCTGAATCTTGTGCTTATGAACCTCATTTGTATTGGCTCTTCTGATTAGGAACCTAATTTGCCCTTGTTCGTGTGCTTAACAACCTCAATTGTCGTTGTTCATATGCTTCTTAACCTCTTTTGCCCTTGTTCTTGTACTTAGCAACATCATTTACACATGTTCTTGTACTTAACAACCTCATTTGTCATTGTTCTTGCGCTTTGCAACATAATTTGCCCCTTGATCTTGTGCTTATGAACTTCATTTTGGATGTGTTCGTGTGCTTGGGAATCTCATTTGCCCTTGTTTGTGTGCTTAACAACCTCAATTGGTGTTGTTCGTGTGCTTAACAACTTCAATTGTCGTTGTTCCTATGCTTCTTAACTTCATTTGAGATTGTTCTTGTACTTAGCAACATCATTTACACTTGTTCTTGTGCTTAACAACCTCATTTGCCCTTGTTTGTATTCTTAACAACCAGAATTGGTGTTGTTTGTGTGCTTAACATACTTATGAGCCTCATTTGCATTGGTTCTTGTGTTTAGGAACCTCATTTGCCCTTGTTCGTGTGCTTAACAACCTCAATTATAGTTGTTCATATGCTTCTTAACCTCTTTTGCCCTTGTTCTTGTGCTTAGCAACATCAATTACACTTGATCTTGTGCTTAACAACCTCATTTGTCGTTGTTCTTCAGCTTTGCAGCAGAATTTGCCTTTGATCTTGTGCTTATGAACCTCATTTGCATTTGCTCTTCTGCTTAGAAACCTCATTTGCCTTTGTTTGTGTGCTTAACAACCTCAACTGGCGTGGTACGTGTGCTTACCAACCTCTTTTGCCCTTGGTCTTGTGCTTATGAAACTCATTTGCATTTGTTCTTGTGCTTAGGAACCCCATTTGCCCTTGTTCGTGTGCTTAACAACCTCAATTGTTGTTGTTCATATACTTCTTAACCTCTTTTGCCCTTGCTCTTGTGCTTAACAATGTCATTTACACTTGTTATTGTGCTTAACAACCTCATTTGCCCTTGTTTGTATGCGTAACGTCCTCAATTGGCGTTGTCCGTGTGCTTAACAACCTATTTTGCCCTTGATTTTGTGCTTATGAGCCCCTTTTGCATTTGTTCTTGTGCCTAGGAACCTCATTTGCCCTTGTTCGTGTGCTTAACAATCTTAATTGTCGTTGTTCATCTGCTTCTTAACCCCATTTGCCCTTATTCTTGTGCTTAGCAACATCATTTATACTTGTTCTTGTGCTTAACAACTTCGTTTGCCCTTCTTTGTGCGCTTAACAACCTGAATTGGCGTAGCTCGTGTGCTTAACGAACTCTTTTGCCATAGATTTTGTGCTGATGAACCTCATTTGCATTGGTTTTTGTGCTTAGGAACCTCCTTTGCCCTTGTTCGTGGCCTTAACAACCTCAATTATCGTTGTTCATATGCTTCTTAACCTCTTTTGCCCATGTTCTTGTGCTTAGCGACATCATTTACACATGTTCTTGTGCTTAACAACCTCATTTGTCATTGTTCTTGCGCTTTGCAACATAATTTGCCCCTTGATCTTGTGCTTATGAACTTCATTTTGCATGTGTTCTTGTGCTTGGGAACCTCATTTGCCCATGTTTGTGTGCTTAACAACCTCAATTGGTGTTGTTCGTGTGCTTAACAACTTCAATTGTCGTTGTTCCTATGCTTCTTAACTTCATTTGAGATTGTTCTTATACTTAGCAACATCAATTAGACTTGTTCTTGTGCTTAACAACCTCATTTGCCCTTGTTTGTGTTCTTAACAACCAGAATTGGTGTTGTTCGTGTGCTTAACAACCTCATTTGCCCTTGTTTGTGTGCTTAGCAACCTCAACTGGCGTTGCTAGTGTGCTTAACGACCTCTTGTGCCCTTGATCTTGTACTTATGAACCTCATTTGCATTGGTTCTTGTGTTTAGGAACCTCATTTGCCCTTGTTCGTGTGCATAACAACCTCAATTATCGTTGTTCATATGCTTCTTAACATCTTTTACCCTTGTTCTTGTGCTTAGCAACATCAATTACAATTGATTTTGTGCTTAACAACCTCATTTGTCGTTGTTCTTCAGCTTTGCAGCAGAATTTGCCTTTGATCTTGTGCTTATGAACCTCATTTGCATTTGCTCTTCTGCTTAGAAACCTCATTTGCCTTTGTTTGTGTGCTTAGCAACCTCAACTGGCGTGGTACGTGTGCTTACCAACCTCTTTTGCCCTTGGTCTTGTGCTTATGAAACTCATTTGCATTTGTTCTTGTGCTTAGGAACCCCATTTGCCGTTGTTCGTGTACTTAACAACCTCAATTGTCGTTGTTCATATACTTCTTAACCTCTTTTGCCCTTGCTCTTGTGCTTAACAATGTCATTTACACTTGTTATTGTGCTTAACAACCTCATTTGCCCTTGTTTGTATGCGTAACGTCCTCAATTGGCGTTGTCCGTGTGCTTAACAACCTATTTTGCCCTTGATCTTGTGCTTATGAACCCCATTTGCATTTGTTCTTGTGCTTAGGAACCTCATTTTCCCTTGTTCGTGTGCTTAACAACCTTAATTGTCGTTGTTCATCTGCTTCTTTACCCCATTTGCCCTTATTCTTGTGCTTAGCAACATGATTTATACTTGTTCTTGTGCTTAACAACTTCGTTTGCCCTTCTTTGTGTGCTTAACAACCTGAATTGGCGTAGCTCGTGTGCTTAACGAACTCTTTTGCTCTAGATTTTGTGCTGATGAACCTCATTTGCATTGGTTTTTGTGCTCAGGAACCTCCTTTGCCCTTGTCCGTGTCCTTAACAACCTCAATTATCGTTGTTCATATGCTTCTTAACCTCTTTTGCCCATGTTCTTGTGCTTAGCGACATCATTTACGCATGTTCTTGTGCTTAACAACCTCATTTGTTGTTCTTGCGCTTTGCAACATAATTTGCCCTTGATCTTGTGCTTATGAACCTCATTTGCATGTATTCTTGTGCTTGGGAACCTCATTTGTCCTTGTTTGTGTGCTTAACAACCTCAATTGGTGTTGTTCGTGTGTTTCTGAATCTCTTTAGTCTTTGTTCTTGTGCTTAGCAACATCATTTACACTTGTTCTTGCGCTTAACAACCTCAATTGTCGTTGTTCTTGCGCTTTGCAACATAATTTACCCTTGATTTTGTGCTTATGAACCTCATTTTGCATGTGTTCTTGTGCTTGGGAACCTCATTTGCCCTTGTTTGTGTGCTTAACAACCTCAATTGGTGTTGTTCGTGTGCTTAACAACAGCAATTGTCATTGTTCCAATGCTTCTTAACTTCATTTGAGATTGTTCTTGTGCTAAGCAACATTATTTATTCTTGTTCTTGTACTTAACAACCTCATTTGCCCTTGTTTGTGTGCTTAAGAACCTCAATTGGTGTTGTTCGCGTGCTTAACAACCTCATTTGCCCTTGTTTGTGTGCGTAACAACCTCAATTGGCGTTGCTAGTGTGCTTAACGACCTCTTGTGCCCTTGATCTTCTGCTTATGAACCTCATTTGCGTTGGTTCTTGTGCTTAGGAACCTCATTTTCCCTTGTTCGTGTGCTTAACAACCTCAATTATCGTTGTTGATATGCTTCTTAACATCTTTTGCCCTTGTTCTTGTGCTTAGCAACATCAATTACACTTGATCTTGTGCTTAACAACCTCATTTGTCATTGTTATTGCCCTTTGCAGCATAATTTGCCTTTGATCTTGTGCTTATGAACCTCATTTGCATTTGTTCTTCAGCATAGAAACCTCATTTGCCTTTTGTTTGTGTGCTTAACAACCTCATGTGGCGTGGTTCGTGTGCTTAACAACCTCTTTAGCCCTTGGTCTTGTGCTTATGAACCTCATTTGCATTTGTTCTTGTGCTTAGGAACCCCATTTGCCCTTGTTCGTATGCTTAACAACCTCAATTGTCGTTGTTCATATACTTCTTAACCTCTTTTGCCCTTGCTCTTGTGCTTAACAATGTCATTTACACTTGTTCTTGTGCTTAACAACCTCATTTGCCCTTGTTTGTGTGCGTAACAACCTCAATTAGCATTGTCCGTGTGCTTAACAACGTATTTTTCCCATGATCTTGTGCTTATGAACCCCATTTGCATTTGTTCTTGTGCTTAGGAACCTCATTTGCCCTTGTTGGTGTGCTTAGCAACCTTAATTGTAGTTGTTCATATGCTTCTTAACCCCATTTGCCCTTATTCTCGTGCTTAGCAACATCATTTACACTTGTTCTTGTGCCTAACAACTTCGTTTGCCCTTGTTTGTGTGCTTAACAACCTTAATTGGCGTTGCTCGTGTGCTTAACGAACTCTTTTGCCATTGATTTTGTGCTGATGAACCTCATTTGCATTGGTTTTTGTACTTTGGAACCTCCTTTTCCCTTGTTTGTGTGCTTAACAACCTCAATTATCGTTGTTCATATGCTTCTTAACCTCTTTTACCCATGTTCTTGTGCTTTGCAACATCATTTACACATGTTCTTGTACTTAAAAACCTCATTTGTCGTTGTTCTTGCGCTTTGCAACATAATTTGCCCTAGATCTTGTGCTTATGAACCTTATTTGGATGTATTCTTGGGCATGGGAACCTCTTTTGTCCTTGTTTGTGTGCTTAACAACCTCAATTGGTGTTGTTCGTGTGTTTCTTAACCTCTTTTGTCCTTAGTCTTGTGCTTAGCAACATCATTTACACTTGTTCTTGTGCTTAACAACCTCAATTGTCGTTGTTCTTGCGCTTTGCATCATAATTTGCCCTTGATTTTGTGCTTATGAACCTCATTTGCATTTGCTCTTGTGCTTAGGAACCCCATTTGACTTTGTTTGTGTTCTTAACAACCTCAACTGGCATGGTTCGTGTGCTTAACGACCTCTTTTACCCTTGATCTTGTGCTTTACGAACCTCATTTGCATTTGATCTTGTGCTTAGGACCCCATTTGCCCTTGTTCGTGTGCTTAACAACCTCAAATGTCATTGTTCATATACTTCTTAACCTCTTTTGCCCTTGTTCTTGTCCTTAGGAACATCGTTTACACTTGTTCTTGTGCTTAGGAACGTCGTTTACACTTGTTCTTGTGATTAACAGCTTCATTTGCCCTTGTATGTGTGATTAACCTCAATTGGTGTTGTCCGTGTGCTTAACAACCTCTTTTGCCCTAGATCTTGTGCTTATGAACCTCATTTGCATTGGTTCTTGTGATCAGCAACCTCATTTGCCCTTGTACGTGTGCTTAACAACCTCAATTGTCGTTATTCATATGCTTCTTAACCTCATTTGCCCTTATTCTTGTGCTTTGCCACATCATTTACACTTGTTAGTGTGCTTAACAACCTCATTTGCCCTTGTTTGTGGGCTTAACAACGTCAATTGACGTTGTTCGTGTGCTTAACAACCTCTTTTGCCCTTGATCTTGTGCTTATGAACCTCATCTGCATTGGTTCTTGTGCTTAGGAACCTCATTGCTCTTGTTCGTGTCCTTAACAACCTCAATTGTCGTTGTTCATATGCTTCTTAACCTCTTTTGCCCTTATTCTTGTCCTTAGCAACATCATTTACACTTATTCTTATGCTTAACAACCTCATTTGCCATTGTTTGTATGTTTTACAACCTTAATTGGCGTTGTTCGTGTGCTTAACAACCACTTTTGTCCTTGATTTTGTGCTTATGAACCTCATTTGTCGTTGTTATGATGTTGCTTATGAACCTCATTTGCATTGGATCTTGTGCTTAGGAACCACATTTGCCCTTGTTCATGTGCTTACCAACCTCAATTGTCGTTGTTCATATGCTTCTTAACCTCTTTTGCCCTTGTTCTTGTGCTTAGCAACATCATTTACACTTGTTCTTGCGCTTAACAACCTCATTTGCCCTTGTTTGTGTGCTTACCTCAATTGGCGTTGTTCGTGTGCTTAACAATCTTTTTTGGCCTTGATCTTGTGCTTATAAACCTCATTTGCTTTGGTTCTTGTACTTAGGAACCTCATTTTCCCTAGGTCACGTGCTTAACAACCTCAATTGTCGTTGTTCATATGCGGCTTAACCTCTTTTGCCTTTGTTCTTGTGCTTAGCAACATCATTTACACTTGTTCTTGTGCTTAACAACCTCATTTGCCATTGTTTGTGTTCTTTACAACCTGAATTGGCGTTGTTCGTGTGCTTAACGACCTCTTGTACCCTTGAACTTGTGCTTATGAACCTCATTTGCATTGGTTCTTGTGCTTAGGAACCTAATTTGCCCTTGTTCGTGTGCTTAACAACCTCAATTGTCGTTGTCCATATACTTCTTAACCTCTTTTGCCCATGTTCTTGTGCTTAGCAATATCATTTACACTTGTTATTATGCTTAACAACTACATTAGCCCTTGTTTGTGTGCTTTACAACCTCAATTGGCGTTGTTCGTGTGCTTAATGACCTCTTTTGCCCTTGATCTTGTTCTTATGAACATCATTTGCTTTGGTTCTTGTGGTTAGGAACATCATTTGTCCTTGTTCGTGTGCTTAACAACCTCAATTGTCGTTGTTCATATGCTTCTTAACCTCATTTTCCCATGTTCTTGTGCTTAGCAACATCATTTACACTTGTTCTTGTGCTCAACAACCTCATTTGCCCTTCTTCGTTGTTAACAACCACAATTGGCGTTGTTCGTGTGCTTAACAACCTCTTTTGCCCTTGATCTTGTGCTTAGGAACTTCATTTGCATTGGTTCTTGTGCTTAAGAACCTCATTTGCCCTTGTTCGTGTGCTTAACAACCTGAATTGCCATTGTTCATATGCTTCTTAACCTCTTTTCCCATGTTATTGTGCATAGCATCATCATTAACAAATGTTCTTGTGCTTAACAACCTCATTTGCCCTTGCTTGTGTGCGTAAACACCTCAATTGGCGTGGTTCGTGTGCTTCACAACCTCTTTTGCCCATGATATTGTACTTATCAACCTCATTTGCATTGGTTCTTGCAATTAGGAACCTCATTTGCTCTTGTTCGTGTGCTTAACAACCTCCATTGTCGTTCTTCATATGATTCTTAACCTCATTTGCCCTTGTTCTTGTGCTTAGCAAAATCATTTAGACTAGTTCTTGTGCTTAACAACTTCATTTGTCGTTGTTCTTGCGCTTTGGAACATAATTTGCCCTTGATCTTGTGCTTATAAACCTCATTTGCATTTGCTCTTGTGCTTAGGAACTTCATTTGCCTTTGTTTGTGTGCTTAACAACCTCAATTGGTGTGCGTCGTGTGCTTAACATCCTCTTTTTCCCTTCACCTCGTGCTTATGAACCTCATTTCCAATGGTTCTTGTGCTTGGGAACCACAATTGCCCTTGTTCGTGTGCTTAACAACCACAATTGTCGTTCTTCATATGATTCTTAACCTCTTTTGCCCGTGTTCTTGTGCTTAGCAAAATCATTTACATTTGTTCCTGTGCTTAACAACATTATTTGCCCATGTTTGTGAGCTTTACAACCTCAATTAGCATTGTTCGTGTGCTTATTGACCTCTTTTGCCCGTGATCTTGTGCTTATGAACATCATTTGCATTGGTTCTTGTGGCCAGGAACGTCATTTGCCCTTGTTCGTGTGCTTAACAACCTCAATTGCCGTTGTTCATACGCCTCTTAACGCCATTTGCTCTTGTTCTTGTGCTTAGCAACATCATTTACACTTGTTCTTGTGCTTAACAACCTCATTTGCATTTGCTCTTGTGCTTAGGAACCACAGTTGCCTTTGTTTGTGTGCTTAACAACCTCAACTAGCGTGGTTCGTGTGCTTAACAACCTTTTTTGCCCTTGATCTTGTGCTTATGAACCTCATTTGCATTTGTTCTTGTGCTTAGGAACCTCATTTGCCCTTGTTCGTGTGCATAACAACCTCAATTGTCGTTGTTCATATGCTTCTTTACCTTATTTGCCCGAGTTTGTGTGCTTAACAACCTCAATTGGCGTTTCTCATGTGTTTAACAACCTCTTTTGCCCTTGATCTTGTGCTGATGAACCTCATTTGCATTGGTTTTTGTGCTTAGGAACCTCATTTGCCCTTGTTCATTTGCTTAACAATCTTAATTGTCGTTGTTCATATGCTTCTTAACCTTTTTTGCCCTTGTTCTTGTGCTGAGCAACATATTTGCACATGTTCTTGTGCTTAACAACCTCATTTGCCGTTGTTCTTGCGCTTTGCAACGTAATTTGCCCTTGATCCTGTGCTTATGCACCTCATTTGCATGTGTTCTTGTGCTTAGAAACCTCATTTGCCCTTGTTTGTGTTCTTGACAACCTCAATTGGCGTGGTTCGTGTGCTTCACAACCTCTTTTGCCCTTGATATTGTACTTATCAACCTCATTTGCATTGGTTCTTGCGATTAGGAACCTCATTTGCTCTTGTTCGTGTGCTTAACAACCTCCATTGTCGTTCTTCATATGATTCTTAACATCTTTTGCCCTTGTTCTTGTGCTTAGCAAAATCATTTAGACTAGTTCTTGTGCTTAACAACTTCATTTGTCGTTGTTCTTGCGCTTTGGAACATAATTTGCCCTTGATCTTGTGCTTATAAACCTCATTTGCATTTGCTCTTGTGCTTAGGAACTTCATTTGCCTTTGTTTGTGTGCTTAACAACCTCAAATGGTGTGCTTCGTGCGCTTAGCATCCTCTTTTTCGCTTCACCTCGTGCTTATGAACCTCATTTCCAATGGTTCTTGTGCTTGAGAACCACATTTGCCCTTGTTCGTGTGCTTAACAACCTCAATTGTCGTTCTTCATGTGATTCTTAACCTCTTTTGCCCTTGTTCTTGTGCTTAGCAAAATCATTTACATTTGTTCTTGTGCTTAACAACATCATTTGCCCGTGTTTGTGAGCTTTACAACCTCAATTAGCATTGTTCGTGTGCTTAACGACCTCTTTTGCCCGTGATCTTGTGCTTATGAACATCATTTGCATTGGTTCATGTTGTTAGGAACCTCATTTGCCCTTGTTCGTGTGCTTAACAACCTCAACTGTCGTTATTCATATGCCTCTTAACGTCATTTGCCTTTGTTCTTGTGCTTAGCAACTTCATTTACACTTGTTCTTCTGCTTAACAACCTCATTTGCCCTTGTTTGTGTACTTAACAACCTCAACTGGCGTTGCCCGTGTGCTTAACGACCTCTTTTGCCATTGATCTTGTGCTTATGAACCTCATTTGCATTGGTTCTTGTGCTGAGGAACGTCATTTGCCCTTGTTCGTGTGCTTAACAACTTCAATTGTCGTTGTTCATATGCTTCTTAACATCTTTTGCCCTTGTTCTTGTGCAGAACAACATCATTTACACTTGTTCTTGTGCTTAACAACCTCATTTACCCTTCTTCTTGCGCTTTGCAACATAATTTGCCCTTGATCTTGTGCTTATGAACCTCACTTGCATTTGCTCTTGTGCTAAGGAACCTCATTTGCCTGTGTTTGTGTGCTTAACAACCTCAATTGGCGCGGTTCGTGTACTTAACAACCTCTTTTACCCTTGATCTTGTGCTTATGAACCTCATTTGCATTTGTTCTTGTGCTTAGGAACCCCATTTGCCCTTGTTCGTGTGCTTAACGACCTCAATTGTCGTTGTTCATATACTTCTTAACCTCTTTTTCCCTTGTTCTTGTGCTTAGCAACGTCATTTATACTTGTTCTTGTGCTTAACAACATCAGTTGCCCTTGTTTGTGTGTGTAACAACCTCAATTGGTGTTGTTCGTGTGCTAAACAACTTCTTTTGCCCTTGATCTTGTGCTTATGAACCTCATTTGCATTGGTTCTTGTGCTTAGGTACCTCATTTGCCCTTGTTCCTGTGCTTAACAAACTCAATTGTCATTGTTCATATGCTTCTTAACCTCTTTTGCCATTGTTCTTGTGCTTAGCAACATCAATTTGACTAGTTCTTATGCTTAACAACCTCATTTGTCATTGTTCTTGCGCTTTACAACATAATTTGCCCTTGATCTTGTATTTATGAACCTCATTTGCATTTGTTCTTGTGCTTAGGAACCTCATTTTCCTTTGTTTTGTACTTAACAACCTCAATTGGCGTGGTTCGTGTGCTTAACAACCTTTTTTGCCCTTGATCTTGTGCTTATGAACCTTATTTGCATTTGCTCTTGTGCTTAGGAACCCCTTTTGCCCTTGTTCGTGTGTTTAACAACCTTAATTGTCGTTGTTCATATGCTTCTGAACCTCTTTTGGCCCTGGTCTTGTGCTTAGCAACGTCATTTACCCTTGTTATTGAGCTTAACAACTTCATTTGACCTTGTTTGTGTTCGTAACAACCTCAATTGGCGTTGTTCGTGTGCTAAACAACCTCTTTTGCCCTTGATCTTGTGCTTATGAACCTCATTTGCATTGGTTCTTGTGCTTAGGCACCTCATTTGACCTTGTTCATATGCTTAACAACCTCAATTGTCCTTGTTCATATGTTTCTTAACCTCTTTTGCCCTTGTTCTTGTGGTGAACCACATCAATTACACTTGTTCTTGTGCTTAACAACCACATTTGTCATTGTTCTTGCGCTTTGCAACATAATTTGCCCTTGATCTTGCGTTTATCAACCTGATTTGCATTTGCTCTTGTGCTCAGGAACCTCATTTGCCTTTTTTTTGTGCTTAACAACCTCAATTGGCGTGGTTCGTGTGCTTAACAACCTCTTTTGGCCTTGATCTTGTGCTTATGAACCTCATTTGCATTTGTTCTTGTGCTTAGGAACCTCATTTGCCCTTGTTCGTGTGCTTAACAACCTTAATTGTCGTTGTTCATATACTTCTTAACCCCATTTGCCCTTATTCTTGTGCTTAGCAACATCATTTACACTTGTTCTTGTGCTTAACAACTTTGTTTGCCCTTGTTTGTGTGCTTAACAACTGTAATTGGCGTTGCTCGTCTGCTTAACGAACTCTTTTGCCCTTGATTTTGTGCTGATGAACCTCATTCGCATTGGTTTTTGTGCTTAGGAACCTCCTTTGCCCTTGTTCGTGTGCTTAACAACCTCAGTTATCGTTGTTCATATGCTTCTTAACCTCTTTTGCCCATGTTCTTGTGCTTAGCAACATCACTTACACATGTTCTTGTGCTTAACAACCTCATTTGTCGTTGTTCTTGCGCTTTGCAACATAATTTGTCCTTGATCTTGTGCTTATGAACCTCATTTGCATGTATTCTTGTGCTTGGGAACCTCAATTGTCCTTGTTTGTGTGCTTAAGAACTTCAATTGGTGTTGTTCGTGTGTTTCTTAACCTCTTTTGTCCTTGTTCTTGTGCTTAGCAACATCATTTACACTTGTTCTTGTGCTTAACAACCTCAATTGTCGTTGTTCTTGCGCTTTGCAACATAATCTGCCCTTGATTTTGTGCTTATGAACCTCATTTTCATTTGCTCTTGTGCTTAGGAATCTCATTTGCCTTTCTTTGTGTTCTTAACAACCTCAACTGGCATGGTTCGTGTGCTTAACAACCTCTTTTACCCTTGATCTTGTGCTTATGAACCTCATTTGCATTTGCTCTTGTGCTTAGGAACCTCATTTGCCTTTGTTTGTGTTCTTAATAACCTCAGCTGGCATGGTTCGTGTGCTTAACAATCTCTTTTGCCCTTGATCTTGTGCTTATGAACCTCATTTGCATCTGTTCTTGTGCTTAGGACCCCATTTGCCCTTGTTCGTGTGCTTAACAACCTCAAATGTCGTTGTTCATATACTTCTTAACCTCTTTTGTCCTTGTTCTTGTGGTTAGCAACGTCATTTACACTTGTTCTTGTGATTAACAGCTTCATTTGCCCTTGTTTGTGTGCGTAAAACCTCAATTGGCGTTGTCTGTGTGCTTAACAACCTCTTTTGCCATTGATCTTGTCCTTATGAACCTCATTTGCATTGGTTCTTGTGCTTGGAAACCTCATTTGCCCTTGTTCCTGTGCTTAACAACCTCAATTGTCGTTGTTCATATGCTTCTTAACCTCATTTGCCCTTGTTTGTGTGCTTAACAACCTCAATTGATGTTTCTCGTGTGTTTAACGACCTCTTTTGCCCTTCATCTTGTGCTTATGAACCTCATTTGCATTGGTTCTTGTGATTAGGAACATCATTTGCCCTTGTTCGTGTGCTTAACAACCTCAATTGTCGTTGTTCATATGCTTCTTAACCTCATTTGCACTTATTCTTGTGCTTACCAACATCATTTACACTTGTTAGTGTGCCTAACAACCTCATTTGCCCTTGTTTGTGCTTAACAACCTCAATTGGCGTTGCTCGTGTGCTTAACGACCTGTTTTGCCCTTGATCTTGTGCTTATGAACCTCATTTGCATTGGTTTTTGTGCTTAGGAACCTCATTTGCCCTTGTTCGTGTGCTTAACAACCTCAATTGTCGTTGTTCATATCCTTCTTAACCTCTTTTGCCCTTGTTCTTGTACTTAGCAACATCATTTACACATGTTCTTGTGCTTAACAACATAATTTGTCATTGTTCTTGCGCTTTGTAACATGATTTGCCCTTGATCTTGTGCTTATGAACCTCATTTTGCATGTGTTATTGTGCTGGGAAACCTCATTTGCCCTTGTTTGTGTGCTTAACAACCTCAATTGGTGTTGTTCGTGTGCTTCAGAACCTCAATTGTCGTTGTTCCTATGATTCTTAACTTTATTTGAGATTGTTCTTGTGCTTGGCAACATAATTTACACTTGTTCTTGTGGTTACTAACCTCATTTCCCTTGTTTGTGTGCTTACTAACCTCAATTGGTGTTGTTCGTGTGCTTAACAACCTCATTTGCCATTGTTTGTGTGCTTAACAACCTCAATTGGCGTTGCTAGTGTGCTTAACGACCTCTTTTGCCCTTGATCTTGTGCTTATGAACCTCATTTGCATTAGCTCTTGTGCTTAGGAACCTCATTTGCCCTTGTTCGTGTGCTTAACAACCTCAATTGTCGTTGTTCATATGCTTCTTAACCTCTTTTGCCCTTGTTCTTGTGTTTAGCAACATCATTTACACATGTTCTTGTGTTTAACAACCTCATTTGTCGTTGTTCCTGCGCTTCGCAACATAATTTGCCCTTGATCTTGTGTTTATGATCCTTATTTGCATGTGTTTCTGTGCTTAGGAACCTCATTTGCCCTTGTTTGTGTGCTTAACAATGTCAATTGGCGTTGTTCGTGTGCTTAACAACCTCTTTTGCCCTTGATCTTGTGCTTATGAACCTCATTTGCATTGGTTTTTGTGCTTAGGAACCTCATTTGCCCTTGTTCGTGTGCTTAACAACCTCAATTGTCGTTGTTCATATGTTTTTTAACCTCTTTTGCCCTTGTTCTTGTGCTTAGCAACATCATTTACACTTGTTCTTATGCTTAACAACCTCATTTACCCTTGTTTGTGTGCTTAACAACCTCAATTGACGTTGTTCGTGTGCTTAACAACCTCTTTTGCCATTGATCTTGTGCTTATGAATCTCATTTGCTTTGGTTCTTGTGCTTAGGAACCTCATTTTCCCTTGTTCGTGTGCTTAACAATCTCAATTGTCGTTGTTCATATGCTTCTTAACATCTTTTGCCCTTGTTCTTGTGCTTAACAACCTCATTTGCCCTTGTTTGTGTGCGTAACAACATCAATTGGCATTGTTCGTGTGCTTAACAACCTCTTTTGCCCTTGATCTTGTGCTTATGAACCTCATTTGCATTGAGTCTTGTGCTTAGGAACCTCATTTGTCCTTGTTCATGTGTTTAACAACCTCAATTGTTGTTGTTCATATACTTACTTTCTTGATTGTAAGGTGGTACATGTTTAAACTAGAAAATGTAAAATTGCACGATCTAGCTGCATGCACAAACCAACACATATGGGTTATCAGAGTTATGATAACTTGTTTAGTTATGTAACATTAGTTATGTAATGGCTCCTACTTGATTAGTTATGTAACATTAATCAAAGGGCTTACATTTAAGATAAAAAAAAAAGGTTGCATATTGGATTGACATGCATATATCAGCCTACATGTAATTGTAAAGGAAAATGCTAATATGCTACGCGTAGCATAGAGGACCTCTGTGCAACAGCTCAATATTTGAGTTTTCAAAATTTTAACTGTAGATTCGAACCGTTCAACACGGAAATTATGTACCATTCAGATCAAGTTATTTTTTACCTATCTAAAAATATAGTAAAAAAATTCTAAAAAATATAAATTTGATTTGCAAGTACATATTCATATGGAAATTATGTTGAACGGTTCGAATCGACCGTTAGAATTTTAAAAACTCAAATATTTAATCGTTGCACGGAGGACCTCTATGCTACGTACGCATAGCAACTTAGCCAACTCCATTGTAATGGATCAGTATACTAAAATATAAGGGGAAGAGTTTTAACAAGTAACTACCTATGATTTGAAAGGGATATGATTTGTGTTAAATATTATTAAGCACGGGCTGCAAGTAACTACCTATGATTTGTGTTAAATATTACTAAGCACGGGTTGCACGGCTGAATAATATATATATCCATATTAAACTTATATTATATTTTCAGCTCTTTGTTGAACGAAAGACGACAATTAAATTAATATGTGACAATATTACTTTCGATAAGGTAATTATTTAATAATTTACGAATTTTATAAATTTGATGCAATTTATATTCAAATTATTTGCAAAATTTATTATTTTTGTTGAGTTCTCGAAGTGTCAATATTTTGTGGTGTATTATTCGTATTCTAAAGTATTATTAATTTTTAATTATATACGTACGTATTCAATTTTTTTTTTCTAGATATGACAAGATTGTAATTTTGTAACGTGTTAATATGCATGGTTATGATTTCCCAAGTCAATTGCATCATTACTTGATCATGGCCGACAAGCTTTAACAAAACGGTGTTTACGCTTTCTAGAGTACTTTTATTTTTAAACAAGGAGAGTTGACGGGACGCGTTCCGAGAGATCTGATAGTGACATTTCTATTTAATATTATCAGAGCATCTCCATCTACATCTCCATGCGGAAACCGTTAAAGTTTTTATAAATGTTAATTTTTAAAAAATTTAGTCTCTCTAAATTTCTAAACAAACCGTTAAAGTTTTTAAATGTTAATTTTTAAAAAAAATTAGCCTCTCTAAATTTCTAAACCTCCATATTTTTGAAATTATAATTAGATTTTTAATTGTCACATTAGCATTTATTTAAAATTAGAGTTTCTTAATTGAGCGAATATGGAACCCTAAACCCTAAACTGATTTAGAATCTGTCACCTCAGATTAGAAACTCTAAAAGTTTCAGAGATGTAGATGCTCTAAACCGGACCAGATATTAACCCGATAAAGCTTTGGGTTAACGGTTTATTGATCGAACCGATAGTTCAACCGATTCAATTGCTGGTTTATTTAAATACCTGTTATGAGAATTATTATAAGATAATCATATCTTTTTATAAAATAGCTGTGAAAATTCATACATACATATTAAATAATATAAGAAAGTATTTATAAATATATTTCAAATTTTATCATTTAAATAAAGTAATAGTACTGATTTTATTAAAAAACAACGATTGAATGTTTTTACGGTGGATAAAGCTTCTATTTTGTTTGATAATTTGTAAAAATAATAAATTATATCTTAATAAAACATATTAAACTTCAACAAAATAATGAAAATTAGAATAAAAATAAAATAGTGATCATTGTTACATTGAAGAGAAGTAAATTCAAAAAATAAATATAGTTTGATTTAAGCACAACTTACCTCCTTGAGACGTTTTATCGTATATACATAATTTATTCTCTTAGAATATCTAATATTTTGAGGACTTGTGTGTAAAATTTATAGAATAAAATAAGTCCTAGCATAGCATGTACTTTGCTGACTTTACATTTGATGGTGTATGGATGCAAGAAGCTAGCCAATAACAATCTCTTACTTAGTCAAAGCGGATTGGATACGGATCGGATAGTAGTAAAACTATATCCATATTTATTTTTATTTTTTGGATACTGATACGGATTGGATATTAGATAGATACGGATACGGATGTCTGTTTTTTATAATAGTGAATAACATAAAATTTTCAATAATATATATTAAACTATATATTATATATCTATTATTCAGATACAGATAATTCAAATTAAAACCCATATCCGTATCTGTATCTGCACGAATATTCAGATATCAGATATCCGTATCTAATTTTCAGATACGGAGTCGGATACGGTTGGATAATATCCGACCCGTTGGCACCCTACTAGTCTTACTTCTCACATTTAATGCAAAAAAAGTTGTACAAAAGTGAACCAATATAAAACCTAGTTTCTTAAAACCGAGGTACTCATTTTTTTTAATAAAAACCGATCCATTAAACCGGTTTCTAGCAGTTCAATAACAAAAGCAATCTCCTAATCGAACCAAACCAGAAAGGGCTCCAGTTTAATCTGGTCCAACCGACTGGTCCGATCTGATAGCATTGTTCCTATTTCTTTTTATTTTTTCGGTTACCAACAGATATTAAATGAATACAAATTAGGGGTGAAATCGGAGCGGACATTGGTAAAATTATATCTATACCTCTTTTTCATTTTTCGAATATGAATACAGAGTGGATATCAGACAGATACGGATATGGATCTGGATCCGCATCGGATCAAATATTTATTAAAATAATATAAAAAAATTATTAAAAAATACTAAAGTTCATAATATTTATTTAATTTTAATGGTGAATAACATGATTTTTTTCATAATATATATTAAAATATATGGTATATATCTATTATTTAGATACGGATAATTAAAACGTAAAACCATATCAGTATCCTTATCCATACGAATATTTAGATATCGGATATCTACATCTAATTTTTTGAATACGGATCGGTTATTATCCATACTGTTTTCACCCCTAATACGAATACATATATAGATCGAATGTTAAACATATATGAATATAGATAAAAAAAAATGAATATCTAATTTAAATATTGTAACAAAATTAATAAATTATTTTTATTAGAAAAAAATAACATAAAATGCAGATACTTAATTATTATGATGAACAAAATATTTTTCTCATATTAAATTTATTATATTGTTACTAAATATCTTCTTAACAAGAATTAATCACCAACAAAACTATATTTTTAATCAAAAGATACAAAAAGACTCCTCTGTAAACATATTTAATTATAAAACAAATGAATAAAAATTACGAATATGGATAATTATCCGTATCTGGATCCATATTCACACAACAAATATTGAAATTTTTAAAAATATACGGATACAAATGGTTGGATATGGATTTTAACAACCATTTGTCATGAATTATTTAGGTTGATCTAAGGCTTAGATAGTTAGATCAGATGAATTTTAATGACCATTTTTCATGAATTAGCTAGGTAGGCCGTTTGCCTGTCTATTCAAAAAGAAAGGACTGTTCTTTTCTTCCGTTTCGGAAGAGGTGAATCGATTGTTCTTCGGGGATTGGGTTGTGTCTTAAATAAATGTAATTTAATGCTAATAGATGGATACAACGTACACGCAATGTTTTCTATCAAAAAACAGAAAAGTTGATGTATATATGTCACCAAACAAAACGCAAAGAGGCTGTTCATAGGGTGAAAACGGAGCGTACAATGGTAAAATGATATTTATATATATAATTTTAATTTAAATATGGATACAAAACGGATATCAAACAGATACAAATACAGATATGAATCATATTGGATATTTATTAAAATAATATAAAAATTATTAAAATATACTAAAGTTCATAATATTTATCTAATTATAATGGCGAATAACATAATTTTTTCATTATATATATTAAATTATATGGTATATATGTCTACTATTCAGATATGGATAATATATTGAAACATAAAACTATATCAGTATTCTTATCCACACGGATATTCAGATATCAGATATCCACATCTAATTTTTCGAATACGGATCGAATATTATCCATACTGTTTTCACCTCTAGCGCAACCCTACTTAATATATTTTAATTTTTTTTTGGGACTCCTTAAATTTTAATTCGTCTTAACACTCACTTTTCAGTGAGAATCAATTAACTTGTGTCATCCGAATTTCTAAACTTAAATTATTCTCTGTCTGAATTCTCTAAGGTACCATTTCTCTTATATTAAACTTTTTTTTTTCTTTAGGTCTATTTAAAATTTAATTCCATATTAATTGCCGAACAACCTCAAAATGTTGGAGGATGATACACTTTTTACCAATATTTGTCATACTGTTTAGTAGCCGAATTTTTTTTCTTAGCAATCTAAAAAATCGAAATTAAATAAATATTACTCTGTGCTGATTATCTCAAAAAAAAATGTCACTCTCACCCATCGGATCTGTGCACCAAAATTTCCATATGCGCGAAATGAGGAGGCGCATTAGTGAGTGCGTGCACTGAATAAGCATATCTGGATGCACGGATCGTTTAGACGCACCCACGAATGCGCGAATCGGTTAGGTGCACGGCTGGGCATGCCTACCCAGTCTCTGTTTTAATTTGAGTTGACTACAAGCCGAAAATTAATTTCTTACAGTACAAAATTGAGGTTTGTTAAAAAAAACTACAGCTGTACTGTGAGTATCAAAATATAAATTTCAAAATAATATATCATCCCGAGGAAGTTATAAAGTTACAGTTCATTTTAATAAAATAGAGGGAACTAGATATGGTTCTCAATGAAAGTCATCCGTGGCGCTACATGGGCCTTGTTCAATGATTAAAAAAAAAGTATACCTTCTCCCGTGTACCATGTGAGTTTTTTTTATAAACCATAATTAAAAAAAAAAAGTTCGGATTTCAGTATGATTAGCCGAGTTTTTACAAAAAATCATAAGAAACGGACTGCCAAACCGTTCCCTATATCCTCCAGAACGGATTGCCAAACCGTTCTTGACTTTTTTTCCAGTTTTATCTCAAAAACGGGTTGCCAAACCGTTCTTGACATTCGCTACAGTATTTTTTTTAATTTTTTTTTTACAGTTTGATTATAAAATAAATCATATAATTTGTTTGATTTTGTATATTAACAATAAGATTAATGAAACAATTTGAATATATATTTTTTTGTGTATTTTGACCATTTTATCATTTTATCATTTTAACAAATCAATTGATTGGTTTTTTATATAAAAAAATATATTCAAATGGTTCCATTAATCTTATTGTTAATATACAAAATATAAAATAAGTGTTTTATTTATGAAAAAATATGTTAGTATTCTAATTAGTCGATTTTTTAAAATAATGATACATTGGTCTACTACATGGAGGATTTAGAAGTTTCTGTAACCATAAGTTTTGAAAAAAAAATTAAAATAGAGTCGGTTTTTGCCATAAAAGATGTTAGATTATGAAAAATATGTCCATTAATCATTCAGAGACATTATTTTCTAGAAAAAAGTATCTAGAGATACAAATTTTTAGTATTGTTATTGTAATTCACTTTTACATTTTCTTTTAATTTTCTTCACGGAAATATTTATTGATTTTTTTACATAAAAAACCAATCAATTGATTTGTTAAAATGATAAAATGATAAAATGGTCAAAATACACAAAAAAAATATATTCAAATTGTTCCATTAATCTTATTGTTAATATACAAAATCAAACAAATTATATGATTTATTTTATAATCAAACTGTAAAAAAAAATAAATAAAAAAATACTGTAGCAAAAGTCAAGAACGGTTTGGCAATCCGTTCTGGAGGATATAGGGAACGGTTTGGCAGTCCGTTTCTTATGGTTTTTGTAAAAACTCGGCTAATCATGCTGAAATCCGAACTTTTTTTTTTTTAATTATGGTTTATAAAATAGACCCGTACCATGTGGTTCTATTAAAATATGTTCAAAAAATGCATTTTTGAAAAAAAAGAAGCTTGGTGTGCCTAACTAATTCGCGTATCCGTAGGTGCGTCTAGCCAATCCATGCACTCAAGGTGCGCCTTCTCAGTACGCGCACTGCTTGATGTGTCTCTCCAGTATGTGTAGCTACTAATTTTGATGCGTGGATTAAGTCCGCAGGAGTGACATTTTTTTAGATAATTAACACAGGGTAGTATTTAATTATTTCGATTTATTGAGTGGTAAGAAAATAAATTTCGGATTTAGTAGGCATGGTGGCATTACCGAATTAGTCAGGGACAAAATGAAAAAATTCAGATAGAGAGTTTGAATATAAAGTACAAAAATATTTAATATGTAGTAGATAGAATTTAAACTCATTTGGAATTCTAACTATTAGGTCCTTTTTTTTTTTGTTCAAAGTCCGTAGGCATATCATATAACTATAACAAGCGAGTTACAAGATTATTTACATGCAGTGTGCCAGTTTCCATAAAATCATAGTGTGTACTCTAGTTTACATTAACTAAAAACAAGACAATGCACAAACTATAGAGGACAAAACACTTGCAGGCTACCGCACCATGTTATTGATTGAACAGTTGGAAGCCAACATACGATAAGTTTTGCTGGTATGCCTAGGTAACAAGAAGATGGGCCTTTTCTTCCAGTATAACGCTTAGAAGGGAGGACCAGTACCAGTGTTGTAGCACGAGTAGATGGTACTAGTTGCATACAAGTATTTGTAGCTCTGAAAGCAGCCAAAAGGAAGAGCTAGTACCAGATTCAAGAGAAGCCAAAAGAGATCGGTACTAGTCACATACCATTATTCCAGAACCAAACTCAGAGTCAAGACCCAACCAAACATTACAAAGAGAAGGAGAACATGAAGGAGGAGGAAAGGCACAGAGAGAAGATGAGAGGCAAGAGAAGAAAGAAATCAACAACAGCATCACTCAAAACACTATTACCACTACAGTAGAAAGGGATATCAGCGACCGGTAAAATCGGTCTCTGATAACCAAGGCACCGGTACCTGATAATCAATTTGGTCGCTGATTCCAATATGTAGTCGCTGATATCTCGGTCGCTGATAATCAATTTGATGCTTCCTAATGACATCACCGGTCACTGAATAACGTCATCCCGGTCGCTGGTATTTCATCAGCGACCATGTTGTTCTGGTATCTGAAAGTATTCAGTGACGTCATGTTAAGTTATCACCGACAAACTATTGTGGTCGCTCATATCCAAAAACGGTCGCTGATACCCTTAGTATCCGAGACCATATATTCCGGTCGCTGATACGTAAGGCGCCGATCGCTGATGCCCTGAGTATCAGAGACAAGATACTGGTCGCTGATACTGTGTACCGGTCACCGATATATATATATATATATATATTTTAAAAATTTGTTTATGGTGTTTTTTTTAAAGTATTTCTTCTGATTGTATTGTTTTTATTAATTAGATATTTTGTCGTTTCGAAATTGTTATTAAACGTACAATTGCATCGATATTCTATATACAATCAATATAAAAAAAACATAAACAATCACATAGAAAAACAATCAACATAAATATCCCAAAAACATAAATATGCCAAATATAAATATCTGAACCTAAACGATAACATAAATAAATATGCCAAACATAAATATCTGAACCTAAACTATAACATAGATAAATATGCCAAACCAAAAAAAATCTAAGAAGTACCATCTCTGCCGAGATCCGACAAATGGTCTTCGCCATCCTCGTCGTCATCCTGAGGATCGGGCATCGAGGCATGGTCCGAGCTTGAATCTCCCTGTCAGTTGTTTAGATAATTAGGATTTAGGATATAGGATTCACAATTAAAACATACTGAAAAATCTAATTTCGTACCTGAGCAGCTCTGAAAGCTCTATTGATCTGCTCGGTGATCGTGTCGGTGATCTGAGGCATGATCGATGCGGTGATCTGAGGCACGATTGAGGACATCACCTAAGAAGATATCGCATCAATATCCTCTTGTCTGAGGCGTGGAGCTGCCGACGCAGAAGAATATGATCCTGAAAAACGTGACGGAGTACTGCTATGCCCACCATCACGATACATGGCTCTCGTCTGGCCTGGAACATTAAAAATAAGACAATTAGCATTATATTACAAATTTAAAAAATAATTATACATTTCAAGGAATGTTTTTTTTACCTAGAGCACTGAGGCCATAGTTGTCGCCATGAGCATTCTGATCATCAATAGCCGAAGAGTACCAGACATCTTTGTCAAATGGGGGCCATTCGTTTTTGTTCTCTCCATGCTTCAGCCTCATCGTATTCTCATAATCTTCCAGCAAATTTTGTAGATATAACAATAATATTTTAACCAGTTTAGAATGAATTTTATAAAAAAAGTTCTTATGTTCTATTACATATGCCTTTTGAGCCTTGGCGGAAATAAATTGCCCCGTCTTCTTGCTCGTTTGGGTCAGTGCGAATAGCTCATAGGATCATCTGGGTTCACGCTAGTGTTCCTTCTCCTGTAAATAGTTTGAAAGACAATTTCAATTACAAAAGAAATTATCAAGGTTATTTCGATTTGATTCAAATGAAATGAAAATTGATTAACTTAATAAAAAACCAACTTACAAAGTGCTGTTTGTGAACAAGCATGTTCATAGAGCCTGTCGTGGCACCAGAACTTTCTGCAGCTGCCCTATTGATTTTATTTCGCTGGCTCTGACTAGCAAAGGCATCGCTGCACCAATAATCCACGACTCCGGGCCAAAATGCAGACGGGATCCAATCGTGCGGGTGAGGTGCCGAATGCTCCTTCCACTCCTGCATATTATATGAGGCATGATCACAGATCGCTACAGTCTTCGCCTTGTGCAACATGTCTTATAACCGTCTGTCCGCTACCTTTAAAAAAACTGCCCAGGCATCAACTTTAGAGACCTCATCAGCAAACTGGTATTATTTCTGCAATGCATAGTTAAAAAGTAATGTCGTTGGTTAGCTTAAAAAAAGGAAAAAAGTAATAATTGTTAGTAGTTTGATAAAGTAAAATTTTCTCACTAAAAACTCTGCCTTGCAACATGTCTGAGTCGTCTCGAGAAAATGAGAGTATCTGGAAAACGGGCCAGGATAATTATTGCAGATAGTTTGTGAAACAATTTTGTTGATTTGGGCGGTATGTTCTGGATCCCCTGCATCAAAAGTTCTGCAAATAGAAATAATTATTACAATCAATACAATTAATGTATAATTACAACATAAGACAAAAAATGAGTATTACTTGTGTCCCGTCACCGTAATAATGGGTTGTAAATCTGGATGTGCTGGCGGCACAATATATACATTCCTACCCCACACATTTCTCTGACTACTACTCTCTTTTCCGGATCCCGCTGTCGCCTTTCTCTTTTCCTTTCTACTCGGTGCCATATCTAGAGTGGAGATGATAAAAAACAATTAGTTTCACAAATAATTAAAAAAAAATGATACGTTACATAAATAGTTTTTCTAAATAAATGTACATTGAAAGATATTAACCTAATATGCCAATTTATGTAGTTTTTTTCTTTTTCCTTTTTTGGGTTATTCTTTTCTTGATTGTTTTGTTGTTGTAATTCTTGTTCTGTGACAATCTCAGGATCCGCCCCATCAACGAATAGACTTGGATCATTCAACTCATTTGCAGCATGCACTTCAAATTGGGTGGTTGGGCCGTCTTCTTGAAAGAACTCGGCCAAATGTGGAGTGTTTTCCACAGAAGCATCTCCATCGAACTTGGTTATGCCACAATCCGCTTTAATACTGAAGAGTTCGGTAACACATGCAAGTACAGTGTGTTCCTTATCACAACCATCCCACAGCAGCTCATCGGCAACTTTCATCATGTTATAAAACTCCTGAACTTGTTGATTCGAGGGTTCGTCCGTAGTTCAATCAAAAGAATGGCCTACAACATCAAGAACCATGTTCACCATAGCATTTGGCGACTCCACCTCGACCCTCTCTTCAATGACCGTTTGGGGCTGTTTCGTTTGGCTCTGTTCAATGCCTTGACTTTCACCATGCATGTACCAAGTTTCGTAAAAAAGTCAGAATCCCAATTTCATCAGATGTTGTCCAATAGTTTCCATATCCAACAATCTAGTACACCCACACTTGGCACATGGACACCTAATGCGATCACCACTACTTATATTTTCTTGAATACTAAATGCGTAGTAAAAAAAACCCTCCACACCATTCACAAATTCAGGATTCTTTCGCTTGGTCACATAACGAGGACCGTACATCCAATTACGATCACCCTCCATTTCTCCTAAATGTGTTTCAATTCAATTCAATATATGACCTAATTTAGGTTGACCGGACTCAAATCCTAACTACACCTTAGTTCATTCAATTCAATTCAATACGAATTCAGTTATTTTAGCCCCATCACTACAATTTTGACTCAAACAAATGAAAAATCCATATCTTGATCTTAGACCCTCCAGATATCATCAATTGATAACGGACCCTCTAAAGTAGGTCATGGAAAAAACACAAAATCAAATCAAGTGTTGCATCATCCATGCAACAGGACTTGTATACAGTCATACAAGCGACATCTACGTTACTTATATTTAAAACATATGTACCAGAGAGGGAGAGAGAGAGCGCTTCTCCTTGCCTTGCCTTGATTAGTTCTAAATTATAGCTTTCATCAATAAAACAATACCAATTCAAATATTAATAGGTACAAAATCTTTTACCGATTCGGGCTTACACAGGGCCTGTGTACCATCTTATCCCACTCTTTGAATGCTATGTCTCAGTAGTGACGAAATGTATGTCAATTTAGTATTTAAGAAAAATTCGGCAGCATTTCTCCTTAGTTCTCCAAGTACGCGTTAGAAACACATGTTTTTGGACATGTAATTCAATACGTACTCGTTAGAAACAATAAGGGAAAATGATACTAAAATTTTCTTAAATACTAGACCCACATACATTTTGTCGCATCCTAGATGAGATAAAGCATTCAAAGAGCAGTCTCAAACCGGAGACTATTCAAAATTAGTCTCTATTGGATTGATTTTGAACTGGTATAGACCTAAAAGGCATATTAAATGTTCCGGTTTAGTTAGATCTTAAAACAATACTACCATTTCTAATCAAACGAGCAAGTTTAATTCACTAAGCAATTCAATTAAATAGTAATTCACTAAGCAATTAATGTCAATTTAATACTAATTCATCACCATAACCAATTCAACACCAATTTGGGCGGATACCAATTCATTTCAATACCAATTTAACCTCAATTTAATTCAATCTCAATTCAATCCTAATTCAATCCCAATTCAATCCCAATTGGTTTCAAAATCAATTCAATCACAATTCAATCCCAATTGGTTTCAATATCAATTAAATACCAATTTAATTCAATTCAATCCCAATCCAATCCCAATTGGTTTCAATATCAATTCAATACTTGAATTCAATGTCAATTAAATACTTACGGCGCGAGCAAGTGGCAACGAAGGAGAAAGAACGGTATCGCACCCCTACGGCGCGAGCGAGTGGCAGTGAGTGGGAAAGATGTTGATCTTCTCCACCTCATATCCTAATAAGAACACAACTGAATAAGAACACAATAAAAGAGTTGTCATTGCATTATTGATTTCTCTCCAATTGAATAAGAACACAATAAAAGGGTACCGCCCATGCATATTTAGCTACAATTCTTCATAGTACTAAATCATTAATTATATGAAAAATATATACTCAACACAACCATTTAAAACATGACAACTTGACAAGCACACAAAGCAAGCAAATTAATACACTAACAACAATTTCAGAAAAAAAGAACAATAGCTAACAACCAAGAATATGAATATTAGCTATAACAGCCAAAATTAATTTAGAGTGAGTCTATGGTACTATGTATATCATGATTTAGTCTATAATACGGTTCAATATTTTCTTTTTCAAAATCTTAATGGTCGATCCGAACCGTTGAACATGGTTTCCATATGAATATGTACTTGCAGACCAAATTTTATATTTTTTGGAATTTTTTTACTATTTTTTAAGGTAGGTAGAAAATCGCTGTTTTTGGATGGTCCAGAATTTTCAGATCAAGGGATTTTCAGTCTACCTTAAAAAATAGTAAAAAAATTCCAAAAAATATAAAATTTGGTCTGCAAGTACATATTCATATGGAAATCATGTTCAACGGTTCGGATCGACCATTAAGATTTTAAAAAAGAAAATATTGAACCGTATTACAGATCAACCTGTGATATGCATAGTACCATAGACTCACTCATTAATTTATTATTAATTTATTATACTATGTCTGACCCATCTGTTTTTTGTCACCAACCTTTTGTGAAACCAACCCGATATCATACTCCATAACCAGACCCAAGAAAAGAACAATTATTCATAAGTTGTACCTTGAAAGACAAGAGCTTCTTGTCAGTTTGGACGCATTTGCCTGAGTAGCGTCTGCCAATCAACCGTTTGACAGCTAAATGAAAATGTAAACAAGCAAATCAATATGCTATTTTTATGCGTCAAATAAAGGACTATTTTTCTAATATGTCCGATTGTCAGTTCTAATATAAATACTTGATTACTTTTGCAGCATCCGAAGACACCTATTAGAATTTTGAATAATATTGAGCAAAAATTTTCCAAAATAAATTACAAATTTTTCATTTCCTGCTATGATAAACTCTTCTCAATGTTTTTCCATCTAGATCACATGATGAAGCTAAATAATGACAATTTGCATCTAAAGATAACTGGATCCAAATTCTTACTGATATCCGATTCTCAATAAATTTGCATATTTCCATATGACCATATCCACTTTAAATTGTACTTTAAGTTCCACAGAAATATAGAATTCTTCCCCAAATACTTAATAAGATCCAAATTCGCAGATAAATTGTGGTTAAGGCCATAGTAATCAAGTAGCTAAGGCTACAGTGTTTTGAACATGAGAACATAGAAAAGAGTTGGTTACATGGCAAACTTCAATGAACTAGGAATCTGTGGTCAAAATATTAACTTTGATTTCATCTAAAGAAGCATCAAGCAGGAGCACCAAATTAAACAAATAAAACAAAAATCGAGCAAATTGATAAAGGAAAGAGAGAGAGCAACCGAGATACCGAGAGAGAGAATCAGGGAGAAGGCCGGCGGGGTCGATTTCGTCGGATGGCAGGATCAATTTCACCTAAATTTGGAAAGGCGCGGCAGAGAGAAGAAAGGGATTCGCGGGGGTTTTTCACCCAAAACCTTCAGCGACCAGTCGCATATGGTCGCTGATGGTAATGGCACCAGTCTCTGAAAGATTTTGTCGCATAATTTTTTTTTAATAAATGACCTTTAGCGACCGGCGAACAAATCGGTCGCTGATAATATGGTCGCCTGATTTTTTGGTAATTTTTTTTTTTTGAAGAAAAATGGACATCAGTGACCGGCGATGACACCGGTTGCTGATACTCAGTTTTGCTGTAGTGTATCATCACCCAAAACAGAACTAAAAAACATAATACCTAATTTACAAAAATTAACAAGAAAGAGGAGTTCCACCTGAGCTCCATCGCGATAGGAGGCAGAGCAGCAAACGACGGAGTGATAGAGCAGTCGGAGCAATGGAATTGGCAGAGAAAACGGCGGAGGCACAGAGAAAATCTCGAAGAAGAAAGGAGGCTTGAGGAGACAGAGGAGAGGAAGGTGGAGGTGGAGTGGTCGGATAAGAAAAAAGTGGGGGGGGGGGGGGAGGCGATCGGCTAGGGTTTCTTACGACTCTCAAAACAGCGGCTAGGGTTTTATTAGAATAATCATTTATTAAGTCCATGTTAGATATTTTATGAGGAGTTGAACTATATAAAATTAAAAAAGATAAAAATTTAATTAAATCTTACATATATAATTAAAATTTAAAAATCACAAGGTGACTAAGCATCTCTTTTTGAGTTGCATTAAGATTCGGTTACCCAATATGCTAGTAATTAACAATATACAAAATATATTCTTCTTTTTATTTCTTTTGTTTTGTTTTGTTATGAGGTTTTGACTATCATTATCAATCAGATTAGGGGTGTATATTTTAACAGTAATATTTTCACTCAAGCCAACATATTTCTTTTTAGCAGAAAATATCAATTAGGATTGACTGTCAATTAAAGAGGAATCATCAATTGATTATATCTACATAATGAGGTGTTTATTAAAGGATTAAACAACCACCACTACTACAGAATATGGTGATTGTACACGGATAAATCACGAAGAGCTACACGGATTTTCAGCAGTGTAGGATATTAGGGTGTAGGAATGTCCCATCTTTTACAAACGGATATTTATCCGTGTGCAATTATCAACAATCTACACGGATTTCTACTTAAAAGCCGTGTAGAAATCCAACTAGAGCTACACGGTTTTTTAATAAAAAATCCGTGTAGGAATATCAACATTCCTACACGGATTTTTAAGTAAAAATCCGTGTAGAATTGTTTCCTACACGGATTTTTAAATAAAAATCCGTGTAGGAAGGTTGCTGAACCGTTTTTTTTTTTTTTTTTTTTTTTTTTTTTTTTTTTTTTTTTTAAAGCTAGCCAGTAATTGTATATTTCAGATTGAATATACATAATCTTTTGCAAAAATAAATTTATAGCATTTTGTATATGCATAGCCTTTTGCAAAAATAAATACATAGCCATTTGCAACATATATATATACATAGCATTTTTTACATGCAATCCCATGTGATCTAACACATAACATACACTTCTCAAGATCCAATACAATGTTTGTATAAACATTATGTCCTTACCACTTAGCAACCATGTGATCAAGGTTTGGGCCAAATTTCCATAAGTTGGGCTCATGTTGCCAAAACTCATGGCTATGATCTACTCTAGCACGAAATTTCATACATACTAAGTTGTATTAGATCCAACATATCAAAAAGGAAGTTTGCATGTGATCCATGACATGGTGTATCTTGATTAAAGGTCTCCAACAATATTGCATCTCCAATAAAAAATACAAGAATCAACATATTAATTTGTGCATACATACATACATCATAGAGAATAAAAATTCTCAATTAAAATTTATACATAAAATTAATTGAACCTGTATGGCTTTTATACGAACCACTGAAAATCAATTTCGTAAGAAAAAAATTATTGCATCTTATATGAATTTATGGAGGGAGGGTGGTGAAGAGGATAGTAACCAACCAAAACCCTACAAAACTGAAAAGAAAAATAAAAGAGAAATAAGCAATAATAATTACACATGACCTAAATAAGCAATAATAAGTAACAGAAAATTAGATAACCTTAGCAAGATAGAGAGGAGAAAATAACAACTTCAAATATCTCAGATCCCAGTTGTGCTACGAGCTGAAATCAGACCAATATTTTAATACAGAGATAGAGAGAGAGAGAGAGAGAGAGAGAGAGAGAGAGAGTATTATAAAATCAAAACGGCGTTGGAGGGAAAAGGCCTTTTTATATAACCAAAACCCTAAAACTACCTTTCTACACGGATTTTTTCACTATAAATCCATGTAGCTCTCTAGCTTTTTTACATTGTTATTTAAAGAATAATCCGTGTACAATAATCTCTTCCTACACGGATTTTTTAATAAAAATCCGTGTAGCTCTCTATCCTTTCTACACTGTTATTTAAACAATAATCCGTGTACAATAACCCTTTCCTACACGGATTTTTTAATAAAAATCCATGTAGCTCTCTCACCATTCCTACACGGATATTTAACTAAATATCTGTGTAGGAAATGTAAACTTCAGACGGCTTTTTTGAAACATTGTTTTTCAATGAAATATCCGTGTGGGATTCTTAGAGATATCATTGATCATTGGAAAAATCATATTTGGTACACGGTTTTACATAAAACCGAGAAAATCCGTGTACAACCACAGTGTAGGAAACGCCATTCTGTAGTAGTGCACTTTATTAGTTTCATTTCTGAAACGAGCGTGGAGAAAGTGGTCCAAATAATTTTTTTTCTCTCACCTCTTCGCTGCTTTGAGCCAAAAAATTTGTTGTTAAAATCTACACCCATACTACAGTTGAACCTCCTACGTACCTAACTACCTCTTTTATGGCGAATTAACCAAACATCACTTAAAAATAAACAAGTATCCCTTATTTACTTGCCATGAAAGAAATAGCTAAAAATAAGAGAACCATGATATACATATATTCCCGTTAGTCCCCGTCACCTTTTTATTTAACTTTAGATTGAGGCATTAGGGGTGAAAACGGTATGGATAATGTCCGATTCGTATAATCTGTATTCGAAAACTTAGATGTGGATATCTAATATCCGAATATTCATGTGAATAAGGATACTGATATGGTTTTACGTACGTTTCAATTATCTGTATTCTAATAGTAAATATATACCATATATTTTAATATATATTATGAAAAATTTATGTTATTCACCATTATAATTAGATAAATATTATGAATATTAATATTTTTTATATTATTTTTAAAAAATATTCGATCTGATCCGGACCCATATCTTCACATCCGTCTAATATCTGCTCCGTATTCGTATCCAGTAAATAAAAAAAATGTGATATGATATAGTTTTACCACTATCCGCTCCGTTTCCACTCCTATGAGGCTTGCATCATCCTTGTTTGAGAGTTAACGTTTTAGTTAAACCATTTGGAGATTTCCCAATCAATATCAATATCAAAATATGGACCCCGATAACACTGATATTTCTCAATCAATATCAAAATATGGCAGCAATACTCTTTCAGTGCAGGGCCTATCTTGCTATGTACGTACGTACCTTTATTATCCTTTAAAATGAATTCTTAGTAAATACATAATTTCACTGTATGAATAACTTTCTTTATCCCTACTCCCTAGTCGAAGAAACTGTATTGTTCTTGACATTTTTCGGTACAAATTCCCTTCTAAAAAAAAACTGTATATTGCATATTTTGAAAATATAAAAATTAGATTATAATATTGCAAACATTATTAATTTCCTTCAAAAAAGGATAACTATTTAGTAAATTACTAGCAGAAATAAGAGTGTTAGGATTCTCTGTCCCTCAGTCACATTAATGTTTTCTAAAATTGTTGTACCTGTTGGTACTGTAACCAGTACTATTGCACCAATTGGTACTCCCCAACAAGCACCTGGTTATTTAGCCATATAGTTGATAAATTTATTTTACCAAAATTACAATCTCACGAAAATAAATCTTTGTAATCAAATTGGGGCTTTACTAATATAAAACCATGTTTTTTTTTGCTAATATGCGACATTTGCAATCCTTTCAAAATTCTCTTTTCTCATCGTGGAATTTACATAAATCATTTTGATACTTGAAACCGTGATAAGCAAATTATAACATAAAACGCTAACCAATCCTAGATGCCCCTAAATAAGATTCTTTTTATTTCTTAATTGATCTTATTTTGCCACCTCAACTTTTTTTTTTAAGATGTTAGGTCAATGCGTTAGATTGGCAACCTGACGAGAAGTAATTATCATTTTTTTTGCACTGAATCTGTTTTTTTAGAGACAAAAAAATATTGAATTCAAAAATACATAGATAGTTTGCCTTCTAACCTTCTGCTCGAGAATTCGTGGATAACAACTCATTTTTAACTAGTCTCTCTTGCTGAAAGCATAAGCCTTTAAGTTTGCTGGTGTTGAGAGTTTCAACGTATATGACAATCACACAATTTGATTTCATACCAAGTTCCTCTCCGATTAATATAGTGTGATTCATTTCTAATTTTTGGTGCATGCTGAACAACAATTTCAAATTTAAAAAAAATGAAGGAGAGAGAGAATCATGGAGAGAAGAATTCTTGAGGATTTAGAATCATAGAAAGAAAGAATTTTGGGGGTGTGAGTTTTCTAACGGAAGGGAAAAATCTATGCGGCCGATTTTTCTAACTGAACTAACTTTTTTTTATTATTATTTTTTATTAATTAAGGTAAGAGAGAAAGTTAAAGGATGAAATCGGTATTTAGAGAAAAAAAATTCTATTCTCTTAGCTCTCAAAATTTTAATTCCTCCCCCATTCCTAAACTTATCCAATCTATTTAAAATCGAGTATATATAATTGGGTGATGATATGATGTGCCCTTGCTAAATTTTGAAGTACACAAAAATGGGTGAATTTCATATGGTATTGAACAATTTTACACATAGAATATTGAACAAGGTAGCGTGTGATGTGCTTACTAAATTGATTTAATGAGTATAACTCCAAAAATATATCAGTTTGGTTTTAAACGATGAATTCAAACCGTTGAAATCAATATACTTCACGAGTGATGCTTGTACATACAAAATTTTAAAATTTTGAAATTAATTTAGTACAAAGTCAAACATTAAAAAAAATAATGAAAATTGAATGCGTTAAAATAACTTATAATATAAGTTATAAAACTTCATTTTTTGACCATTTAATTTTGTGCTGAATGATTTGAAAATTTTACATGTACATAAATTGATCACTTGTTTAGTAGATCGGTTTTAACAGTTAAATTCATCATTTGAAATCAATACAATAGATTTTTAAAGTTGTGTTCAACAAACTCTCTTGACATAGCTTTACTCTATGTGATTGAAAAATGATCTGTACGTTAAACACCTATCTGGTCAGATCTGATCATATGTCGATTTAAAAACTATTCAACCATCTTATTTAGATTCATGAAGTGAAATGTTTTAACTAACAAGAGTCTAATTATGTCACTTACTATGTGTTATATATCCGATGCTTTTCGATCATTTTATCTCTGTCATTTATTTATTTATTTTGAAGAGATTATCTCTGTCATTTTATTGACATGTTAATTATCTCATTTTGTCATTTTGTCAATACGTGCTATGTTTACTATAATGGAAGACTAAACATATATACCACTTATCATACAACCGTTAAATATGTCATTTTTTATTATTAGTTTTTGTCCATATCAATATCCTCGAGGGATACTGTCGATATACTCTCGCAAATACTCCCGTCGTTAATAAAAATAATACATTTATGTCGGTATACTCTCGCTGATACTCCCATCGTTAATAAAAATAATACATTTCTGTCGGTATACTCTCGCGGATAGTCACTTTTACCTTCACGGATACTATCTCATTCTTATAATATGACACCAGATAATGTTCTCATGTAATTAATTATTATATATGGATATACATTATAAATTCAGCATGCATGCGTATTAATTTGATTTTGATTAGGTCGTTAGCCCGTCCACCTCGCCAAATAACTACCAAACCACGGGGCTAAGTTCTATTTCTCCCTATTTTATTCCAATCTAAGATTAATAATTGACATCTTATTCCTAATTAATTTATTACATGTATACTCTTACTTAATTCTTTTCAGGAATTATTTGAGAGCTCCTTTGATGGTTTTCTTACACGCCACCTCAAACTCGAGTCTCTGACCAATCAATAAATCTTTGACAATTTTTAGTTCTTTCTTTCGATTTTGATAAATTTGTCTGTTGTTAATTTGTTATTTGATTATACGGGATGAGAATCCAAGAGTCGGGTACGCACATGATTAATTATAGAAATGTGCTGAAATAAAACAGTATGGATAATATCCGATTCGTATTCAATCTGTATTCGAAAACTTAGATGTGGATATCCGAATATCCATGTGAATAAGAATACTGATATGGTTTTACTTATATTTCAATTATCTATATTCTAATAGTAAATATATACCATATATTTTAATATATATTATGAAAAATTTCTGTTATTTACTATTATAATTAGATAATATTATGAACATTAATATTTTTTATATTATTTTAATAAATATTCGATCTGATTCGGACCCATATCTTCGCATCCATCTAATATCTGCTCCGTATTTGTATCCAGAAAATAAAAAAAATGTGATATGATATGATTTTACCACTATCCACTCCGTTTCCATTTCGAGATTTCCCTGGCAGCACATATATCGACCCCGATAACACTGATATTTCTCAATCAATATCAAAATATGGCAGCAGAGAACTACCCTTTGGTCTAGTGGTTAAGGCACATGGCCTCTATGTGAGAGGTCATGGGTTCGAAACCCAGATGGGGGAAATCCTTTGTTGTAATAACAAAGGTATTAAATAGTTGGGTGGCTTGACCTGAGTAAAAAAAAAAATATGGCAGCAATACTCTTTCAGTGCAGGGCCTATTTATAGCTTTGATTTTTCTGAACTTTTGCAGGGCCTATATATCTTGCTATGTACATACCTTTATTATCCTTTAAAATGAACTCTTAGTAAATACATAATTTCACTATATGAATAACTTTCTTTATCCCTAGCTAGTCGAAGAAACTGTATTGTTCTTGACATTTTTCCTGTACAAATGCCCTTCTAAAAAGAAACTGTATATTGCATATTTTGAAAATATAAAAATTAGATTATAATATTGCAAATTTTATTTCCTTAAAAAAAGAATAACTATTTAGTAAATTACTAGCAAAAATAAGTGTTAGGATTCATATTAATGTTTTCTAAAATTGTTGTACCAGTTGGTACTGTAACCAGTACTATTGCACCAGTTGGTACTCCCCAACAAGCACCTGGTTATTTAATTAGCCATATAGTTGATAAATTTATTTTACCAAAATTACAATCTCACGAAAATAAATCTTTGTAATCAAATTGGGGCTTTACTAATATAAAACAATGTTTTTTTTTGCTAATATGCGACATTTGCAATCCGTTCAAAATTATCTGTTCTCATCGTGGGATTTACATAAATCATTTTGATACTTGAAACCGTGATAAGCAAATTATAACATAAAACGCTAACCAATCCTAGATGCCCCTAAATAAGATTCTTTTTATTTCTTAATTGATCTTATTTTGCTGCCTCAACTTTTTTTTTTTTAAGATGTTAGGTCAATCCGTTAGATTGGCAACCTGACGAGAAGTAATTATCAATTTTTTTTTGCACTGAATCTGTTTTTTTTAGAGAGAAAAAATATTGAATTCAAAAATACATAGATAGTTTGCCTTCTAACCTTCTGCTCGAGAATTTGTGGATAACAGCTCATTTTTAACTAGTCTCTCTCGCTGAAAGTATAAGCCTTTAAGTTTGCTGGTGTTGAGAATTTCAGCGTATATGACAATCACACAATTTGATTTCATATTAAGTTCCTCTCCGATTAATACAGTGTGATTCATTTCTAATTTTTGGCACACGTTGAACAACAATTTCAAATTTAAAAAAAATGAAGGAGAGAGAGAATCATGGAGAGAAGAATTCTTGAGGATTTAGAATCATGAAAAAAAAAAGATTTTGGGGGTGTGAGTTTTCTGACGGAAGGGAAGAATCTATGCGGCCGATTTTTCTAACTGAAGTATAACTTTCTTTTTATTATGTTTTTATTAATTAAGGTAAGAGAGAAAAAGTTAAGGGATAAAATTGGTATTTAGAGAAAAAAATTCTCTTAGCTCTCAAAATTTTAATTCCTCCCTCATTCCTAAACTGGACCAATCTATTTAATAATCGGCTACAGCGAACTAGTCATGTGAGGTGTCGGTCGGGTCCAGGGAAACGAGGACATGCTACCTACTAATTTTATAACAAATTGAGAACCTTGCTTCCAAGTTCCAACTTCGAACTTCGGAGTGTAATGCTGAAATAGTGAAATAGCTCCTAAATTTATGGCAACAAGTACAAAAAATAGTAAGTGCGTCGATATCAGAAAAAGATTGCCCGAGAATTATTAATTACAAAAATAGTAAGTGCGTCGATATCAGAAAAAGATTGCCCGGGAATTATTAATTACAAAAATAGTTGATTAGTTGAAGAAGTTATAATACTGTGCCGTCGCTAGCTTCTATATATTATCGCTTCTATTCTCATCGACGAGCGGCGGCTATATATTTTCTGATTCTCACCAGGAGTGTAAAGGAGAAGAGGAGAGGAGAGGAAAAAATGGGGAAGAAACTGGAGAGGTTGGTATTTGCTCTTAATGGAGAGAGATACGAGGTGTCTCCAGTGGATCCTTCACTTACGCTGCTCGAGTTCATTCGGACAAAAACTTGTTTTAAGGGCACCAAACTTGGCTGTGGTGAAGGTAATATATATAATTCTGTTCTAGTCTTGGTTTTAAATTCTGGTTTCGCATTTAACTAAATATGTGCATTGTTTCTTGAGTGAGTAAGGCTATGGTACTATGGATTTCTATTTTTATTTTCAAAATTCAAACCAACTAGTCAAATTTATTCAATATGATCTCCATATAAAAATATACTTGGAGGTCAAATTATTCAATATGATCTCCATACAAACGTGAAAGTGATGGGGCCAAGGTGACTACTGTTTAGATTAAGAGGGGAACTAAAAAAATTAGATTGGAGGGTCAAAATGTAAAATGCATAATGTTTGGGGGGAATTTCACGTATACCCCTCAAAAACTTCAAAATTACGTATTTCCCCCTCTAAATTTTAAAATTACATATTTCCCCCTCTAAACTTCAAAAAATTACATATTTACCCATTTTATTATATTTTATATTAAAACACATTCTAAATTAATAAAATACCCATTTTACCCTTTATTAAAAGTATAAAATGCTTCATCGAACTGAAATTTAAATTTGAAGGGTTCCTCTACCGTCTGATTTGTCTGAATCGCAATAAGATATGTGCGTGTTCACTTCAAGATTTGTGCTGATGTAGTGCGCACGTATCTTCAAGCGATTTTGATGTGCATGTCTCGCATCAATATCTGTGCACGTTGCTTCAATATTCGTGCGTGTTCGCTTCAAGATTCATGCTGACGTAGTACACACGGATCTTAAAGAAATTCGGACGTTAATGGAAACTTTCAGATTCAAATTTGAGTCAGATGGATGTTTTATGATTTTTAATAAAGGGTAAAATGGGTATTTTATGAATTTAGAATGTGTTTTAATATAAAATATAATAAAATGGGTAAATATGTGAGTTTTTGAAGTTTAGAGGGGGAAATATGTAATTTTAAAATTTAGAGGGGGAAATATGTAATTTTGAAGTTTTTGAGGGGTATACGTGAAATTCCCCCTAATGTTTGACTCAAGTTTTCATTATCAAAAAATAATTTTCTTACCATAAAAATCGGAATCGGATTTGGTCTTTTGACCGTGAGATCTGAATCGGGTGAATTAGTCGGAATCGGCCGAATCGGATCGGAAACTTGGACTTTTTTGCCAGAAACTTGTTTTATAATAAAAAAATTAGAAAAAAATTGATAAAAAAATAATTTGTCAACAATTTTTGCTTAGACAAATGATTACAATTAAATAATCCACTAATACTATATATATATGTTTTGAATGGATTAAATACAGTACAAATTACATGATATATACATGTAGTTATATTTTCTAGTAACATAAAGTTGTATAGTGTAGTGATAGTTGTGTTAGATGATATATTGTCCTTCTTAGGTTCGAATCCCGCCATCTACAAAAAAAAAAAAAAAAAGTTGGTGAGTATAGCACGTTTCAGCTGAAATTGAACCATTTCAACCGAAATTTGACTGGAATCAACATATACCGTGTAACTCGGATTGAAATCGGATCGATATTGTCTGATTCTGGTGCGAAACTGCCAGTTCTGCGCCAGAATGGCCGATTTTGCCTTCTATAATTCTTACCACCCATCTATACAAGCACACATTTAGCATTTTATAAAGGGTTAAATTATATAAATTTAAACTAACAATTAAATTTCAATATATACACATGATGAAAACACTCCTGACTTTGTAATATTATTGTCCCTGTTTAAATGTGCTCTCTAGAGATTCCGATTGCGATGTCAAAAGATGGAGTCTTGTTCACAACAGCGACACTCCTCTGTGTCGTCTCGTCATTATCACCCTCTTTAGTGATGGTTGAAATCTCAGTGTTCTCTTGTGACTTCTGAGTCACCGTACACCTCACAACTCCGGTCTTCTTCTCGACTTGTTCTTCAACTAGTTCTTCAAAGAACCATGACTCGAAATTGATCTCCTCATCCTCAGGCTCACCAGTCTCTTTGACGTCTTCTACGTCGGCCACCAACTGCATCGCAACAACAGCTACTGCGTCCCACTCTTCTTCATTTGGGACCTCCTCTAGTGCCTTCTCCTTAGTGGTCACCACAAAGCTTCCTTCATTCTTTCTGAACTAGCACTCTCTCGCATAATGCCCTTGTCGTCTGCAATTGTAGCACTCTACTCTTCTGCTCCGATATTCACCACTTTCAGCTTCTTTGCCCTCTTGGCCTCTAGGAGCTCTCCCTGAACATGAACACCTCTTGTATTGTTTATGACAAACATTCTCCGTCTCACGTTGTCGTCGATACTGGTCCTTGTTCGACCCTCCGTGTCGACCACTATACAAGGCCTTCTCTTCTTCGTGCTTCACCGTCAAACTTGCTAATTGCTTGGCAAGAGCTTCCTGACTGACCAATATATTCTCTAATTCCAACAAGGTTGGTTGCGTCGCCCATCCTTGAATTGCTGTGATGAAGGCGCTGTACCCCGACCTCGTGCCATTCAAGATTATTCACCACATTCTATTCTCACCAATTTTCGTATTGGCGTCTAGCTGCTCAATCTCCCTACACAAATTCTTTACTTTAAGAAAATACTCACAGCCATGTCACCTTGGGAGATATTCATGAGCTCCCTCTTGAGGAGTTGCAGCCGACTTGTGTTATTCCTTGAAAACAACGCAGTGAAGACATCCAATGCCTCTTTTGGTGTGTCCACATCTTCAATGTGAGACAGTATGCTCTTGTCCACCGTAGCCTTCAGCACAAATAACGCTCAGCATGTCTTCATCTTCTACTTCTTGTAAGCACGTATCAAATTCGGTGGCGGCTCGATCTCATCACCACCCACAATCTCCCACAAGTCTTGACCCTTAGATATGACTTAATACACTTGCGCCAGTCTATAATTATAATTATTCAACTTCTCAATCAAACTAATCATGCCACTCAAGTCTGACATTTTGGCACCACGACGAACTTGGGTTACACAAAACCTCCTAGCCAACAGGATCTTCAAAACAATGACAGACTCACGGGTTACACAAACCTTCTAGCCAACATGATACCACTTGTTGATTATTAACTTCTACTATGATAGTAGAAGAGAGGAATTTATAAATACAATACTTTGATATATTTCTTACTTCTCAGGGGAGGTAGCACAATTGGCTAGGAAAATATTCTATAATTGTTGTACCTAAAGGTCGAGAGTTCAATTCCCCCTCACGACTTCGCAACCTCTGCGAAGGTTTCCAAAAAGATATATTTCTTACTTCTCACTCTCTCTGATTCATTACAATCACGGACACACTATTAGGGTACGTTTGGATAAACTCTAGAATAGCTAGAATAACTATTGTTTAGAATAGTAAATAAGAATAGCTACTGTTTAAGAACAGTGCTAACTCAAGCTATTCAGAATAGTGAAAAAGTTGTTTGGATTGCATATTTGAAATAGAGTTTGGAGAGAATGAATAAAGTAATAATTTATGTGTTAGATTAAATATAATACAATATAATATTAATTTAAATATTAAATGTCATGTAATATTATTTTAATTACTAAATTAGTATTAAATAAAATATTAATATAATATAATATAATATTAGGTTAAATGTTAAATGTAATATAATATTAATTTAAATGTTAAATGTAATATAATATTAATTTAAATGTTAAATATAATATAATATTAATTTAAATATTAAATTAGTATTAAATAAAATATTAGATTAAATGTAATATAATATTAGTTTAAATATTAAATGTAATATAATATTATTTTAAAAATTAGATTAGTATTAAATAAAATATTAGATTAAATGTAATATAATATTAGTTTAAATATTAAATGTAATATAATATTATTTTAAAAATTAGGTTAGTATTGAATAAAATATTAGATTAAATATAATATAATATTAGTTTAAATATTAAATGTAATATAATATTATTTTAAAAATTAGATTAGTATTAAATAAAATATTAGATTAAATATAATATAATATTATTTTAAATATTAGATTAGTATTAAATAAAATATTAGATTAAATGTAATATAATATTATTTTAAATATTATATTAGTTTTAAATTAAATATTAGATTAAATTAAATATAATATAACATAATATTAATTTAAATATTAAATGTAATATAATATTATTTTAAATATTAAATTAGTGTTAAATAAATATTAGATTAAATGTAATATAATATTAGTTTAAATATTAAATATAATATAATATTATTTTAAACATTAAATTAGTATTAAATAAAATATTAGATTAAATGTAATATAATATTAGTTTAAATATAATACTATACAATATTAATTTAATTATTAAATGTAATATATTATTATTTTAAAAATTAGATTAGTATTAAATAAAATATTAGATTAAATATAATATAATATAATATTAGATTAAATATAATACAATATAATATTAATTTAAATATTAAATGTAATATAATATTAGTTTAAATATTATATTAGTATTAATATTGAAAGCAACAAATACTATTCCATGTTTTTGTAAGAATAGCACATTCTTATTTTTACCATTGTTTGGATATCTCTTGAATATTCTAGATTTGTTTAATGGGCTGGCCCTCAGTGCTGTTTAATTTTAACAAAAACTTTAGTTAGTGGGCAGTAGCTCTGAAATGGGGTACTAATTGTATCTAGAGGTGCTATTCTGACCTGATTCAGATCTTAATTCAATCCGACTCGATTATTTTAAAAAGTCAAACTGATTTGAATTTGATCCGATTCGACAAAATCTGATGGCTTAAATGACTTCAAACCTAACAATATATAATCCGAACCTGAAGTACTTAGATTTTTATTATAATTTTAAAAATATGGAATGATTTATTGAACTTTCAACATAAACTAAGACAATGAAAAATTAATGACTAGGTTAATTAAGGCATTGAACTTAATTCTACGTTCATGTACGTACGTGGTATAATATCAAATTAAATGTTTGTAGTTTAATTCTTCTTTATATTTTTCATTGTACTTATACATTTTTGGGTGTGACAAATGCAGTTGGACCTTCCTATAAACTGTAACCCTTTAGAGAAAATGGCTTATTAATATGATATCGCTTGGCATTAACGACTAGTTTAACTTCAATTTATTATTTACTAATAATTCCATGTTAGGGGTTCATGATCAAGTAAATAAGAAAAACGGTCTTTGGTCTAGTACCTAAGACAATTTTTTCATGTCCGAGAATCTAAGTTCAAACTTCGAATGGAGAATTTCTTATGAATATTTAAAATTGGATGAATTGATCATATTTCTATCTTAGAAAAATATAAGTTCAAACTTGTAGACCTACTGAGCTGTTAAAAGGCTCAATTGATCATGATTAACTGTTAACAGCACCGAAGTTTCAGTTTGAAACACTACTGATTGCTTGATGCCTCGTAAGGTCATACATATTTTCTTTAACCTGTAAAAGCATATTTTGTTCTTCCGAAATACCTGATTAAAAAATAGCTATCCGAGGTTTCAGATTCTGAACTGTAAATGGAGGTCCGCAATTAATGGGCCATCAAATAAGACCACCAAGTAACAAAAACAAAAAAACAGAGTAATGAAATTCATGATATTCTCAAGAGGTTTTGGATCTGCTAGGGGTTTTGGATCATTGTTTATTAATTAGATTCATGATATTCTCAAGGGGGGTAGAACTTGTGTATCTTTTAATGGGGAACAAGGTAATTATTTCTCATGCAAGCAGGGGCTTCGACAGGGTGATCCTCTTTCTCCTCTTTTATTTGATCTCGTAGCAGATGCTTTAAATAAGATTCTTAGTAGGACACAAGATGCTGGGTTAATTTCTGGTTTAGGCTCATTTTCTAATAATAATATTAAGGTGTTAAATCTTCATTTTGCTGATGACACACTTCTATTTTTGGAAGCAGATTCAGTTCAACTAGAATATTTAAAGTATCTCTTGTTAGGTTTTGAAATTGCTTCTGGTCTTAAGATTAATTTTGACAAAAGTGAACTAGTTGCTTTAAATATCTCGAATACTTGTGCTATTTCGTTAGCTTACCAATTAGGATGTAAGGTAGCCTCTCTCCCTATTACTTATTTAGGTGTTCCTCTTCATTGGAAGCGATTACAGATTACGGATTGGTTCCCTTTAGTTGATAAATTTACTAAAAAATTACAAACTTGGAAAGGTTCTTTGCTTACTTTGGGTGGTAGGGTCACTTTACTTAATTCAGTCCTCTCGTCAATACCTCTTTATTGGTTGTCCCTCTATAAAATGCCTGTTAAGGTTCGCGACCAACTTGATAGAATTCGACGGAAGTTTCTTTGGTCTGGTTCAGGGTCCCCTACTAGGAAAAAATACCATCTTATTAATTGGGCCACTGTTTGTTTACCTAAAGATCAGGGTGGTTTAGGTGTTTTAGACCTCCATTACATGAACATTGCCTTGTTAGCTAAGTGGTGGTTCCGTTTTAAAGACCCCACTGTCACTGGTAAATGGAAGACTCTATTAGTTGTTAAATATGGCCTCACCGGTTTACACATTCCTCAATGTTCTTCATTCTGGTCCGGAGTCTTATCATTTTTACAAATTTATGATTTGGGTATTAATAGGGTAGTTGGTAATGGCCATGATACCTTTTTTTGGTTAGACCGATGGTTAGGTGACTGTGCACTATATTGTGTTTACCCTAATCTCTTTAGAATTGCTTCTAATCAACAACTTCTAGTATCTAATGCTTTTTCTGATTCTGTTCTTACTATTCATTTTACTAGACAGCTTACAGGTATTTTGTTTACTGAATGGCAACATTTACTTAACTCCTGCACCTATAGCTCTCTATTTCCTGAGCCTAACTCCCCCGATAAAATTTTTTGGAGATGGACTCCCTCGGGTTTATTTACTGTACATTCTCTCTATTTGTGGTTGTTCAATAGGGGCATCCCAAATACCTCGTATTCTACTTTATGGCATGCCAAAATTCCTTTAAAAATTAAGATTTTTGTTTGGTTACTTCGACAAAATAAGATCCTTACTAAATGTAATTTAGTTAAGCGTGGTTGGCAAGGTAACATAGATTGTCCATTTTGTGGAGCACCTGAGACAGTCGACCACCTTTTTGTGACTTGTCCTTATATTTCTACCCTTTGGTCATGGATAGGAAACCATAACAATTTTGATTATAATTGTACCACTATTGCGGATTTATGGCTTTTTGACTATTGTATTCCTTTAAAAGATTCATTACTTGTAGAATTAATTAGGGCTGCAACTTTGTGGTTAGTATGGCTTACTAGAAATAAAATTTGCTTTCAGCAAATATCGGTCCCTCCCATTAGCTCTGTAGGTTCTGCCATTATAGTTTTAACTTCGTATTGGTGTAAAGTCCGTCTGGATAACTCCTATTTTAAATTAACTTTGATTCTACCTATGGATATTACTTCTTTGAACCAGGCAGGCTCCTTGACCATTCTTTCACCTCAGGATACGGATTCCGACGAGGACGCTTTTCTTGGTTTAGAGGGGCCGGACCTCTCTGACTATATCCGTCATAGAGCTACATTTGATTACTAGTTTCCCTGCTCGTATTTCATTTTATGATTTTACTTGATTGTATTCATGGACTATTTCTCGCTTTACTTAGGTTTTATGTTTAGTATTGCTTTTAGGTATTTTGTTTAGTTTGTTATTTGCTTATTGGTTATTCTTGTATGAACATTTTAGTTTCATAATGAAGCTGGTGGTATCCCCACTTTTTTTCAAAAAAAGAAATTCATTTTTTAATTTTTTTTTCACTTGATGATACTTTTCCCCTGTTATAGGTGGCTGTGGAGCGTGTGTAGTCCTCATATCCAGGTACAACCCCACTACCAATGAAGTGG
This sequence comes from Carex arenaria, assembly GCA_964058825.1. Classification (NCBI taxonomy): domain Eukaryota; kingdom Viridiplantae; phylum Streptophyta; class Magnoliopsida; order Poales; family Cyperaceae; genus Carex; species Carex arenaria. The sequence goes on from CAXKVW010000150.1 coordinate 325,902, forward strand.
TCGATGTCTCGGCAAGTTCATGCTTGATCCTTCTTTGCAATATCAATTACTGTTCAGTTACCACCACAGAAGGCCTTGGAAATACCAGAGATGGCTACCACGCTATTCATCAAAGATTTGCGGGGTTTCATGCCTCACAGTGCGGGTTTTGCACTGCTGGCATGTGCATGTCTCTTTTTTCATCCCTTGTCAATGCAGATAAAGATAATTGTAGACCTGAACCGAGGGATGGGTTTTCAAAGATCACAGTTTCAGAAGCAGAGAAGGCTGTAACAAACAATTTATGCCGGTGCACTGGATACCGGCCTATTGTAGATGTTTCCAAGAGCTTTTCTACTGACGTAGACTTGGAAGATTTGGGATTGAATATATTTTGGAAGAAAGGGAGTGATGCCAGTAGTGAAAACTTGCCACGCTACTGCAGAGGTAGTGTGTGCACATTCCCAGATTTCCTTAAATCTGAGATTAAATCACTGTCAAATATTAGGTGCATTTCCCAAATAAATATTTCTGGGGAGGGATGGTACCGTCCCGAAAGCATTGAAGAACTATATGAATTACTTAATTCAGATGTATTTAATATGGGAAATGTTAAAATTGTAGTAGCGAACACAAGTAGTGGTGTCTACAAGGACCAAGACTTGTATGACAAATACATTGAGCTTCAAGGGATCCCTGAGCTTTCGGTAATTGAAAAAAGTAAAGAGGGCATTTTAATTGGGTCAGCAGTGACAATTACCAGGGTCATTGAACTATTAAAAGAAGAAAAAGATTCCAGTTTAGTTTTTAACAAACTTGCCGACCACATGAATAAAGTGGCTTCCCAATTTGTTAGGAACATAGCAAGTATAGGAGGAAACCTAATCTTAGCTCAGAGAAGGCAATTTGAATCAGACATTGCTACAATTCTTCTTGCTGCTGGTTCAATTGTTAATATCCAAGAACCATCGAAAAGATACAGTTTAACCATGGAGGAATTCTTGGAGAAGCCTCCCTGCGACAACAAAACTATACTTCTGAGCATAGTCATCCCATCATGGGCTTCATCAAGTAATCTCTGTTTCGATACATACAGAGCAGCACCACGGCCTCTGGGAAATGCCGTGTCTTATGTTAATGCCGGTTTCTTGGCTCTAACTTCCACTGGTAATACATCAGAAAATACGGTTTTAGATCACATACATCTTGCTTTTGGTGCATACGGGACTGAACATGCAATAAGAGCACGAAAGGTGGAGGAATATTTAAAAGGAAAAATTGTATCTCCATCAATTATTCTGGAAGCTATAAGGTTACTTAGAGAAACAATCATTCCTAAAGAAGGCACAACACATGCAGCCTATAGAGTTAGTTCTGCAGTTGGCTTTCTGTTCAGATTTCTATCGGCCATGGGAACAGAGCCAACTGACCTGTCTCTATCTTCAAGGCAGGATATCATAGTCAACAAGGAGTATAGCCCAGTTGGACTACCGATTAAAAAGGTTGCAGCTGAACTCCAAGCATCTGGTATTTTTCTCATCCAAAAAGTACTTACATATATATATGGTTTGTCTTCGTTTTAACTTTACTCTCATCCGTGACATTACCAGCCTTTTTTCTTATTTAGAATAGCAATATTGATTGGACGGTACCTAAACGAACAGATGTATGTTCATCCAATATTTCAGCATAGGTAAATATATAACCCCAATTGTGATATTTTTACTAGTGTTCACATCGGCTTATTAGTCAGCATGTTATCTTTGCATCCCTACTTGTATCTTGGATGCTTATTTTGGTCCACCAATATAGGACTTATTTACTTCAAATATATGTTATCAATTCTGTCTACATCATTTATTATAAATTATCTATAATCAATTCTATCTACATCAATAATTATATATTAATTTTTATTGTGCATGTCAGGTGAGGCGGTATATGTCGATGACATCCCTTCCCCAAAGGATTGTGTTCATTGTGCATTTATTTATAGCACAAAACCTCTTGCTCGAATAAAAAAGATCGACTTCAAAACCTCCTTGGCATCAGAGAAAATATTAGCATTTATTTCTGCCAAAGATATTCCAAAAGATGGTGTAAATATTGGTTCTCTCTCCCAATTTGGTTCTGAGGCTCTGTTTGCTGATTCGGTAGCTGAATGTGCCGGTCAAGCACTCGGCATTGTGGTACTTCCTTTAAAACTAGCTAACTATTTGTGTTAATATTTAGGTCCTTCATATTTAATTGTTTAAGATCCCTGAATATAGCCTCGTAGGTTTGGTTAGGTTCAGAGGTCTGAGGTTTTTGGCTTGTCTAACTAATTTAAATCAAATATGTGTAAATCATATAGATAAAAGCTGTATTAATTTTGTAATATGTTCCAACATGGAAAAAATAGAAGCTTGTGGTCTCTACTGTACTAATCGGTCAAATCTCAAGAATCAGCCTGTTTTCATGCATCAAATCTAATACCTTGGATTTTCTTTTGCAGGTTGCTGAGACGCAGAGGTACGCAAACATGGCTGCTAAGCAAGTGATTGTTGAGTATAGCACCGAAGATCTGGAGAGTCCAATTCTGACTGTTGAGGATGCAGTTGAGAAGAGCAGTTATTTTGATGTGCCACCTGGTTATGAGCCTACGGAAGTCGGTGATTTCTCCAAAGGAATGGAAGAGGCTGACCTTAAAATTTTATCTGCTGAGGTACTTGTCTTTGTAATATTGAGTTACTACTTTGATTTTCATTTCAGAGGCATTTAGTAACTGATTGGACCTTGGTGAATCACTAAACCAATAGGACTCGGTTGATAAGTATAGTGCCAGTATGTTCTGGAATATAAGAAGAGACAATTTTGTCAGTGGTTATTAGAATAGCTATGCTGTTATGAATAGATGCAGGATAATGGGCTGCACAAGGACCCCATATGAGTTAGTTGCTATTCTGATATTGGTGCGAACTTGCTGGCACCATCCAATCCATCTTGTCTTCATACAGACCCTTAAAAGAATTATGTTCATTATTACCCTTTTTCTTGTAGGTAAAAGTTGGCTCACAGTATTACTTCTACATGGAGACGCAAGTTGCTCTGGCCATTCCTGATGAAGATAACTGTATCACAGTTTACAGCTCGTCACAGTGCCCTGAGTATACACAGAGTGTTGTAGCAAAATGTCTCGGCATTCCTTTCAATAATGTCCGTATTATCACCAGAAGAGTAGGAGGTGGTTTTGGTGGGAAAGCTTATAGATCAATACCGGTGAGAATTATAATTATCATACAATAAATTAGTAGATTTGTATCCCTATCCAATTAAAGCACCATCATAGGTTGCTGTCACATAGAATTCCCAAATTAAAGTTTCTATTCACTTGTGCAAGGAAAAATATCAAATTCTACCAATATTGTTACTCAGAATTAGGCACTCATCATATCATTTAGAAGAATTTTATGACATGCAACATTATCAACACAAAGTTATATATGCCTACATTACAATTTGAACTTATGGCTCATAATTCTTATAAAAATGCCAAAGTGAAAAACTAATACCTTTTATATCTATATTTTAATCATGTTTTTTCTTTCCTGCACACTTAATTCTTTGTTGATATTTTTCAATTTAAGATGGGCAATTTTCTTAACAACCAGACCATAATAGGTTACTGACACCTTTAATTTGAGAAGTTTTCTCCTAATTGACCTGATTCATTAGTATAAAGGCTCACAATATGGATTTTTATTTCTAGGGTATGAATGGCTCACAGTTTAAGCCATAGGCAAGTAGACTCGATGTATTCAATGTTTCTGGTCTCAATTATTTTATCTGCAAACTTAATCATATATTCAGAGATAAGAAAACCAAATTGATCTGACCTAAATTTATTATCCATTGTCAGATTGCAACTGCATGTGCACTTGCTGCATATAAACTCCGTCGGCCAGTACGGATGTACATGGATCGCAATACAGACATGGTAATGGTAGGAGGCCGGCATCCATTGAAAGTACTGTATGATGTTGGTTTCAAATCAGATGGTAGAATCACAGCATTGAACACGTATGTACTAATAAATGCCGGCATATCGACAGACATGAGCCCATTTTTTCCCCTTGCATTCATAGAAAGCCTGAAGAAGTATAACTGGGGCAACCTCTCCTTCGACATAAGGATATGCAAGACGAACCTCACTTCCAAGTCTTCCATGCGGGCCCCAGGAGATTTTCAAGGATCTTTTGTGGCTGACACTATATTGGAACATGTGGCTTCAGTTCTCTCCCTGGAAACCGATACTATCCGGAGAAAAAACCTTCATTCATTTGAGAGCCTGATGCTCTTTTTTGAAGGCGTGAATGAAGAAGCTAATAACTACACTTTGCCTTCCATTTATGACAAGCTCACACTGGCTCCAGATTATAAAAACCATTCTGAAATGGTACGGGATTTTAATCGTGCCAATAAATGGAAGAAACGGGGCATTTCTTCTGTTCCAATTGTGTACACGGTCCATTGTTTTCCGATTTCGGGTAGAGTATCAGTGCTTAATGATGCATCAATTGTTATTCAAGTTGGGGGAATTGAGCTTGGCCAAGGGCTATGGACAAAGGTGAAGCAGATGACAGCATTTTGTCTCGAGCAGTTGTGGGAGGATGGGAGTGAGAAGCTTCTTGAGAGAGTGCGTATAATTCAGGCAGATACTTTAAGTTTGGTACAAGGAGGGTTCACTTTTTTGAGCTCCACATCAGAATGCAGCAGTGCAGCAGTTCAATTGGCATGTAGCATTCTTGTTGAGAGGTTAAAACCTCTCATGGATAGGCTGCGAGAGGAAAAGGGTACTGTTTCATGGGACGTGCTGATTTCTCAGGTTTGCCACTCTCTGTACTATTATGTTTGCAATGTTTGCCACTCTCTGCACATGTACTTAAATATTTTGTTTTGTTAGTTTTTTATCTTCATGCTGGTTATAATTTAAATATTCTGGTGTCTATCCTTTTTATTCTATGCAGGCCGTTGTGGAATATGTGAACTTATCAGCAAGTTCTTTGTACATTCCCAGCGAGTCTAAATATTTAAATTATGGAGCCGCAACTAGTGAGGTTAAACATGCACTTGTATTGTTCTTTTATTTATGCGAGTAACATTTTTTAAATTTCATCTCTAAATCTATTGGGGACATTTAATTTCAGGTTGAGGTTGATCTTCTTACTGGAGCAACTACTATTCTAAGGAGTGACCTTTCTTATGATTGTGGTCAGAGCCTGAATCCTGCTGTGGATCTGGGACAAGTTAGTACCATTATTTTATAACTACAAAAATAAACAAAGTTTTGCATAATTTTTCAAAAGAATATATGAATCCTATGCTTTAGGAATTGGGATCATAACTTCTTGTTGTTGTTGAATATATGAAGGCTGAAGGTTGCTTTGTTCAAGGAATCGGTTTTTTCTTGTACGAAGAATGTTTGACAAACTCTGATGGCTTGTTGGTCACGAACAGCACTTGGAATTATAAGATACCAACTATTGATGTCATCCCGAAAGAATTCAATGTTGAGATTATCAACTCCGGACATCACAAAAACCGGGTCCTTTCTTCCAAAGGTAAACTCTTTGGTAGATAAAAAATCATATGATATGTTAAGTGTAAAGCCAACTGCACGTCTCTGCTTTCAAGCGTGTATATATATCAAGTGACTTTTCCTAACTAGAACTGAGGACCATTAATTGTAACCGGCTATGTTCTGTGCTATTGTTCAATTTCTCCAACAGAGATTTACATCGGGCTCAACTTGAATTTACCATAAAATTATTCTTCATTTTCATTTTAAGAATGTACCTTGGAAAATCATTTTAACAAAGTTTTCTACAGTTAACATAAAATTTAAACTCGGATGCCCACAAACCAATTGTGCAGATTACTTATAAATGAACAATTAAGTATCCAGGATAGATTTTTTTTACTGTACAATAAACTAATAATTAATGTATAATGTGTTGCAGCATCAGGTGAGCCACCATTGCTTCTTGCAGCTTCTGTTCACGGGGCAGTTCGAGAAGCCATTAGAGCTGCTCGGTTGGACTACTACTCCACTTCAGACGGATCAGAAGGCTCTGCTCTAACATTCCAAATGGATACTCCGACCACAATGGAGATGGTAAAAGAGCTATGTGGGCTTGATATTGTAGAGAAGTACCTACAGAGCCTGATCAAGTGAAGTGGCAAAAATGATTGGTGGTTTCTATTATAAAAGAAAAATGCATAGTTTTGTAGTTATCTTAAATTTTCCATGAAAAGTATATTGTGGACTTGTTATTTCACAGAACATAATGTTATCATGCAATAAGATTCTTCTTTGGGACCAAATATTGCTTAATATCAGAAGTCTCTGTTTTTCCTTTCTCTGTTTATGAATTTTGTTTCAAAGCATGTGAATGGTTTTTTTTTATTATGAAAATTAAGTCCATTGTAATTAACTCGTGTTAAGAAGAAAGTTGCACCATTTTTCAGAAATAGAAGACGTTAGATCAACCCTTTAAAACTGAAGTACCAAGCATTTAAAGCTAACGATCAATTAAATAATCATACTGCAATATACAATAAAATCTAACCTTCAAGCCTCAATCATCAAGCCTTTAAACCTCAAATATCAAGCCTTCTAATATCAAGTATCAAGCATTTTCCCTTGAATGGGAAAATTGTGAAAATGCCACTCCAAAACTTTCAAATTGTGAAAATGTCATCTCAAACTTTGAAATTGTCAAAATACCACTCCAAACTTCATTAATTTATAAAAATGGCACTCCAAATAATTAATGGCTATCATCCGATTTTTTTTTAAATACCCTAAAAAAAATTTACTGAATATGCCACCACTGATTTTTTTTTTTAAAATAACATGACTGCCCCATTTGATCCCGTTACTTGACTGCCTCACTGAGGGGCGGCCTACCCCCTATCAAATCGCCCCACTGAGGGGTAGACAACCATAAATCCTATAAAATAATGATTTCTCTCTCTTGCCCATCCACAATTCATTCCACAATTCCAACATAAAGACAGAGGAAGAGAATGCAATTTTTAGGCAATTTTAGGTACTTTTTTTTTTATTTTTCTTAGTTTTTAATTCAATCCCAGTTACAACAGATAAAGTGCTAGCCTTACCAGTATAAATATAATGAACAAAATTATCGTCCATTACGGGTGGCTCTGGATCAACTTTTTTTTAAACCATAACCATAGGAGTTTCTACAAAATCATCGTCTGAAATTTCATACCGAATAGGCCACCGAAAATATTCCTCCATAAAACAAACTTGACAATTTTTTTTATGCATACAGCATACTTGACAATTTTTTTGTTTTTCCTCATTTCTACCTCGATCACTTGTTGACCCTCCTCTCACTATACCACGATTGGACGATCTACCTCGATTGTTAATGTTCATATTTTTGTCTAAAAAAGTAAATCCAACAATAAAACTAAAAGAGCTCAATTCAGAAAAAAAAAAATAAGTAAGCAAACATAAAAAACTAGAGAAATTAATTTACTAAATTTCAGTAATAAAACAACAAAATTAAGTTGAAATTCAAACATAAACCACTACAATTCAAACTAACTAAATCTACAGCCAAAACATAAACCACTACAATTCTAATTGGCGTCTCTCAACATGGCACTGAGACACCCTTAGAAACTAGAATTATGCACGATGCGTTCATTGTGGCATATCTCTCCACAACCGGTCTTTTTCCAAAAAAAAATTGCCATAATGAACACATCGTGCAGAATTGAGAGGACATGAGTTCAAATCTCACTCACCACATGTTTTGCATATTAATTTTCAGCCACCTCTATTGAAATTTTCTAGTTCTGCCGCTAACTGCCCCGTCAGATTATTTTTTTTTTTTAAATCAAGGGCAGGGCATTTTCAGTATTTTTTTTTTTGAGAGTATAAATGAAAAAATTCGGCCCTCTCATTGAATGCAAAAGCAAAGGAGAACGCATTTAAACCGTTTTTTATTAAACTGGTTCACAGTTTTTTCATAAACCGGTTCATATATTTAAACCGCTAAGATCTGCTTCTTATCAAACCGTATGCATGTTCTTAATAATTTCGTACAGCAAATTAGGAATTCTCCAATCTGTGCCAGACATAACCCACATGGACATTGTGCATTCTACAGTTGAAGTGTCATATGAAACAGTATATTATTTATTTCATTTCAATTAAGTCGCCCTTGTAATTATCAAACATTATGAACACGGTTCTATTAAGGATGCAATAAACATAACCACATGGACATTTGTCTTCTTAACTTTTGGACTTGTTGTTTTGGCTTCTTCAAGCTCTTTTGATATTTTATTTTGAAAAATATTCAAATATCTTCATTTTTTTTTCTTCTGCGCCTATCTTTGTTTTTTATTTTTTAATAATAAAATTTTAAAATTTACATATAAAAATAAAACATTATATGTGATCTATATTAGTTTCTGTACACACACATAAACAATATCACTTTTCGATTCTTATTTTATATAAATCAATAAGTTGAAAAACTAACGACCAAAATTTATCCACTCGTTGTATTTTCACAAGCTATTGATACTAACTAAAACAAAATCGAAATGTTGTGATCTTTTACACGTGCTCATAGATCATATTAAAATGTGGTTGGAGGCCAAAATTTATATGTATTGATTTGTTTTACTATTTTTTTAAGATGGATAAAAAAAATAACTCTTTTTTTATGGTCCAAAATATTGTGAAACACAATAATTTTCTAAATTTAATTTTTTTTAGCCATTTTTCATTCTTTTTTTTTTCTCTTGTTTGAAAAATATTTTATTGGTAGCAAAGATGGAAATATTAATGACACTCTTTTATTCATTTATCTAACCCTATCTTATTCGATCAAACATATATAGATGTAGATTTTATGTTAATATATTATTTTTTATTATTAAAGAGTCTCGTTACATTCCAACATCTTTTAAATATTATTATCGAGAAATAATATGTCTCTTCATAGAAAGATGAAATCTTGTGCCACTAAATTAATTAAGCTTACAGTTCTTTTACATCAAGTTATCGAATATGAATATAAATAAGATTTTTTTTTTTTATTTACTAAATGAATATGAATATGAATATGAGAATTAAATTTTTGTATGTACATCTCTAACCTTAATTATATCCAATCTATTTTAGTCGTCGGCTATGATCAAGTGATATGCGGGTCGGGTATAGAGGAATTGCCACCCAATAATTTTATCACAAATTGAAATAGCTGCCAAATTTCTCCGAGGGGAAACGAGAACAAAAATAGTTTGTGCGTCGACATCAGAAACATAAAGTTAAGACTAAGTACCAACCAAAAAAGAAATAGTTGATTGGTTGAAGTTGTATAATTAATCACTGCATGTCCCGTCTCCTAGCGTTTCCTGTTGATCCTTCTATTCACATCGACAGCTATATATTTTCTGATTCTGATCACCAAGTGTAAACCTACCACTCAATACAAAAACAGAGAAGGTGATAGGGAGAAGGAAATTAAGAGAGGAGAGAGGAAAAGATGGGGAAGAAATTGGAGAGGTTGGTGTTTGCACTTAATGGAGAGAGATACGAGGTGTCTCCGGTGGATCCTTCACTTACGCTGCTCGAGTTCATTCGGACAAAAACTTGTTTTAAGGGCACCAAACTTGGCTGTGGTGAAGGTAATTATATTTATAATTCTGCTCTAGTTTTGGTTTTAAATCTGATTTTGCATTTAACTAAAGTGTAATGTTTCTTTTATGTTTGATTAGATATAAAATACTGTTGATTATTAATAAATTTGTAACACTCAAGTTTCTCACTCACATTCACTCTCTAATTCACTCCTCATGTGTTGCTCTATTTATATTCATACATGTCGGTGGTGATTGAATATTCTAGAATCTAACTTTCCTATATATTACCGACTTTGTATTGTCGGTTTACAATTCTCTAGATTATACAAGATAAACAAAAATATAGAGACTAATAGCACATTCTTGTTTTTACCAGACTATGCGAGTCCTTTAGATATCTCTTGAATATTCCAGAAAGAATCGGTGCTGTTATTTCAACAAATACAACAAAACTTTGAGTTGATTTGGCCACGTTGGTTTTGTGTTCATACCATTCGGTGGTGTCTACGGTGGCATTGCATGATAATCAATTTGGAATTAGGAAATAATGTAGCAAGGTTGAGAAACTCATTGTTCGGGTAAAATTAATATCAAAAACTCGTCAAAATATTTTGCTGATATATAGTTCGTTTTGTAATGAAACAATTAATATTAAATTACATAAATAATAATTATTATGTTTTTATATATTCAAAGATCCTTGACATTATAAATTTTAATTATTTTGAAAGATCTTTGAACTGTAAAACATCTTTATGATTCTTCCTAGCAAGTAATGAGCAACTTTTAGTGGATGTATTGCCTACTATAAAAAAGAAAAGAAATAGGCATTGTTTTGACACATTTATCTTCTTTTTACAATTTGTTATATGGTATCGGAGCACATGGACTCTGATCCAAATTCAAATAACTCTTCTACCACCTCCAATTCAGATCCAAATGATTCAACAGTTCTTCTCAATCTTTCTATTTCCACAAAATTAACAAGAAACAATTACCTTGGCAATCGCAAATCATTCCTCTCCTCCAGGTTTCTTAATGCCACCCGCCTTCTCCACGATTGCTACGGCAACTGGAAGCACTCGAGTCCTAGGTTGGCTCCGATCATCACTTTCCGAGCAGCTACTGGCGGAGGTCGATCGTTTCGGCTAAGACCGTTGCCGACCTATGGCGAATGCTTCAAACTTCAAAGCACTTTTTTCTGCCACTTCAAGGGCTCGTCTCTCTGAGCTCCGACCGTCGGACGGCACCTACAAAACACCACAAAAGGCGAACCGACTTGCACTTTAGTATCTTCAGCGAATTAGATCCATAGCCGATGAACTGGCTTTCATTGGATCGCCTGTGACGGAGGAAGATATGACGCTACACTTCGTTAACGGCCTCGGACCTGACTTCGATCCATTTGTGGTAGCAGCCCCAAGGCGCACGACCTCTGCTCAGTCTTTCTCTCTTCCCGATTTTCAAGCGCTACTCCTCACTCCTCAGTCACGACTCTCAGCACACCGCCATTAATCCTTCTTCAACTTCGGATCTGGATCTGACTGCAACCTTCTATACCCATACCTATCAGGGCCCAAAACCTAACGGGCTTAGGCCTCCGATCCGTCCCCAATTCGATCCAGCAACTGGGCTACACAACTCCAGACTGCCAAATCCATATTGTTTCCCAGTGTTCCAGATTTGCTCCAAGAAATGTCATTCAGCAAAAGCTTGTTGGAACAGGTAGGATGCAACACATCACATAACTGTTGTAGGTGGCTGTGGATTGAAATTCATTTCTTTCACTTGATGATACTTTTCTCCTGTTGTAGGTGGCTGTGGAGCATGTGTAGTCCTCATATCCAGGTACAACCCCATTACCAATGAAGTGCTTGATGTATCTGCAAGTTCATGCTTGGTCCTTCTTTGCAATATCAATCACTGTTCAATTACCACCACAGAAGGCCTCGGAAATGCCAGAGATGGCTACCACGCTATTCATCAAAGGTTTGCGGGCTTTCATGCCACACAGTGTGGGTTTTGCACTCCTGGCATGTGCATGTCTCTTTTTTCATCCCTTGTCAATGCAGATAAAGATAACTGTAGGTCGAAACCAAGAGATGGGTTTTCAAATATCACAGTTTCGGAAGCAGAGAAGGCTGTCACAAACAATTTATGCCGGTGCACTGGATACCGGCCCATCATAGATGCTTCCAAGAGCTTTGCTACCGATGTCGACTTGGAAGATTTGGGATTGAATATATTTTGGAAGAAAGGGAATGATGCAAGTAGTGAAAACTTGCCACGCTACTGCAGAGGCAGTGTGTCCACATTCCCAGATTTCCTTAAATCTGAGATTAAATCACTGTCAAATATTAGGTGCATTTCCCAAATAAATATTTCTGGGGAGGGATGGTACCGTCCCGAAAGCATTGAAGAACTCTATGAACTACTTAATTCAGATGTATTTAATACGGGAAATGTTAAAATTGTAGTAGCGAACACAAGTAGTGGTGTCTACAAGGACCAAGACTTGTATGACAAATACATTGAGCTTCAAGGGATCCCTGAGCTTTCAGTAATTGAAAGAAGTAAAGAGGGCATTTTAATTGGGTCAGCAGTGACAATTACTAAGGTCATTGAGCTATTAAAAGAAGAAAAAGATTCCAGTTTAGTTTTTAACAAACTTGCCGACCACATGAATAAAGTGGCTTCCCAATTTGTTAGGAACATAGCAAGTATAGGAGGAAACCTAATCTTAGCTCAGAGAAGGCAGTTTGAATCAGACATTGCTACAATTCTTCTTGCTGCTGGTTCAATTGTTAATATCCAAGAACCATCGAAAAGATACAGTTTAACCATGGAGGAATTCTTGGAGAAGCCTCCTTGCGACAACAAAACTATTCTTCTAAGCATAGTCATCCCATCATGGGCCTCATCAAGTAGTCTCTGTTTCGATACATACAGAGCAGCACCACGGCCTCTGGGAAATGCCGTGTCTTATGTCAATGCTGGTTTCTTGGCTCTAACTTCCACTGATAATACATCAGAAAATACGGTTTTAGATCACATACAACTTGCTTTTGGTGCATACGGGACTGAACACGCAATAAGAGTCCGGAAGGTGGAGGAATATTTAAAAGGAAAAATTGTATCTCCATCAGTTATTCTGGAAGCTATAAAGTTACTTAGAGAAACAATCATTCCTAAAGAAGGCACAACATATGCAGCCTATAGAGTTAGTTCGGCAGTAGGATTTCTGTTCAGATTTCTATCTGCCATGGGAACCGAGCCAACTGGCCTGTCTCTATCTTCAAGGCAGGATATCATAGTCGACAAGGAGTATAGCCCAGTTGGACTACCGATTAAAAAGGTTGCAGCCGAACTCCAAGCATCTGGTATTTTTCTCATCCAAAAAGTTCTTACATATATGGTTTGTCTTCGATTTAACTCTCGTCTTTGACATTACCAGCCTTTTTTCTTATTTAGAATAGCAATATTGATTGGACGGTACCTAAATGAACAGATATATCTTCAGAGGATAATAAAATATCACATTTTTGTATATGGACCATTATAGTTTGTCACTTGAGAAACAAGTTATAGCCAATATGTTGAATTTCCTGGCTCATTAATAAAATATCACATTGTTTCTTCTTTTTAAGAGTTGGTCAAAGCCTGGCATGAAGGCAGTCTTTAAATTCATTCAATATCTCAGCATAGGCAAATAACTAAATATATAACCCCAATTATGATATTATAACTAGTTACCACATCGGCTTAATCGGTCTGTGATCTTTGCATCCCTACATGTATCTTAGATGCTTAATTTGGTCCTCCAAAATAGGACTTATTTACTTCAATATATATTATCAATTTTGTCCACATCTCTTTATTAATTATATATAATCAATTTTATCTACATCAATAATTTAAAATATTTTTTATTGTGCATGTCAGGTGAGGCAGTATATGTCGATGACATCCCGTCCCCAAAGGATTGTGTTTATGGTGCATTTATTTATAGCACAAAACCTCTTGCTCGAATAAAAAAAATCGACTTCAAAACATCCCTGGCATCAGAGAAAATATTAGCATTTATTTCTGCCCAAGACATTCCAAAAGATGGTGAAAATATTGGTTCTTCCTCCAAATTTGGTACTGAGGCTCTGTTTGCTGATTCGGTAGTTGAATGTGCCGGTCAAGCAATTGGCATTGTGGTACTTTTTTAAAGAAAACTAGCTAACTATTTGTGTTAATATTTAGGTCCTTCATATTTAATTGTTAAAGATCCCACAATATATCCTCATAGGTTTGGTTAGGTTTCGAGGTCTGAGGATTTTGGCTTGTCTAACTATATTTATAATAAAAAAATGTATATATCATGTAGATAAATGCTAATTCATTCCAAAATGGAAAATATAGCATCTTGTGATTTCTACTGTGCTATACGGTCAAACCTCAAGGATCAGCACCTGCTTTCATGCATCAAATCTAATACCTAGGATTTTCTTTCGCAGGTTGCTGAGACTCAGAGGTACGCAAACATGGCTGCTAAGCAAGTGATTGTTAAGTATAGCACTGAAGATCTGGAGAGTCCAATTCTGACTGTTGAGGATGCAGTTGAGAAGAGCAGTTATTTTGATGTGCCACCTGGTTATGTGCCTAAGGAAGTCGGTGATTTCTCCAAAGGAATGGAAGAGGCTGACCTTAAAATTTTATCAGCTGAGGTACTTTTCTTTGTACTATTGAATTACTACTTTGATTTTCATTTCAGAGGCATTTATTAACAGATTGGACCATGGTGAATCACTAAACCAATAGGACTCGGTTGGTAAGTATAGTGGCAGTGTAGTCTGGAATATAAGAAGAGACAATTTTTGTCAGTGGTTATTAGAATAGCTACGCTGTTATGAATAGATGCAGAATAATGGGCTGCACAAGGACCCCATATGAGTTGCTATTCTGATATTGGTGCGAACTTGCTGACACCATCTAATCCATCATGTATTCATACAGACCCTTAAAAGAATTATGTGCATTATTACCCTTTTTCTTGTAGGTAAAACTTGGCTCACAGTATTACTTCTACATGGAGACGCAAGTTGCTCTGGCCATTCCTGATGAAGATAACTGTATCACAGTTTACAGCTCATCACATAGCCCTGAGCTTACACAGAGTGTTGTAGCAAAATGTCTCGGCATTCCTTTTCATAATGTCCGTATTATCACCCGAAGAGCAGGAGGCAGTTTTGGTGGGAAAGCTTATAGATCTTTACCTGTGAGCATTATAATCATCTTATAATAAATTAGTGGAGCTTGTTATACCTCACTGGTATCACTGTCCAATTCAAGCACCAGCATGGGATGCTGTCACATAAAATTCCCAAATTAAAGTTTCTATTCACTCGTGTAGGGAAAGGTATCAAATGCTACCAATAGTGTTACTCAGAATTAGGCACTCATCATTTCATTTAGAAGTTTATGAAATGAACCATTTTAGCGACAACGTTATTTATGCGCTACAATAAAATATGGATTTATGGCTCATAATTCTTCAAAAAATGCCAAAGTGAAAATCCACTACTCTTTATATCTATATTCTAATCATGTTTTTTTCTTTCCTGCACACTTAATTTTTCATTGATATTTTTCAAATTAAGACAGGCCATTTTCTTAACAAGTAGACCGTGATAGGTTACTGACACCTTTAATTTGAGAATCGTTCTCCTAATTGAACAGATTCATCAGTATAAATGGCTCACAATATGGATTTTTACTTCTAGGAGATGAATGGCTCACAGTTTTGGCCATAGGCAATGTACTTGAGAAGTATACCTGATTCATTCAATGTTTCTGGTCTAAATTATTTCATCTGCAAACTTAATCATATATTCAGAGATAAGAAAACTAAATTGATCTGACCTAAATTTATTATCCATTGTCAGATTGCAACTGCGTGTGCACTTGCTGCATATAAACTCCGTCGGCCAGTACGAATGTACATGGATCGCAATACAGACATGGTAATGGTAGGAGGCCGGCATCCATTGAAAGTACTGTATGATGTTGGTTTCAAATCAGATGGTAGAATCACAGCATTGAACACGTATGTACTAATAAATGCCGGCATATCGAAAGATTTCAGCCCAATTTTTCCCCTTTCATTCATAGAAAACCTAAAGAAGTATAACTGGGGCAACCTCTCCTTTGACATAAGGATATGCAAGACCAACCTTACTTCCAAGTCTTCCATGCGAGCCCCAGGACATCTTCAAGGATCTTTTGTGGCTGACGCTATAATGGAACACGTGGCTTCAGTTCTCTCCCTGGCAACCGATACTATCCGGAGAAAAAACCTTCATTCATTTGAGAGCCTGATGCTCTTTTTTGAAGGCGTGAATGAAGAAGCTAATAACTACACTTTGCCTTCCATCTATGACAAGCTCACACTGGCTCCAGATTATAAAAACCGCACTGAAATGGTACGCAGTTTTAACCGCGCCAATAAATGGAAGAAAAGGGGCATTTCTTCTGTTCCAATTGTGTACATGGTCAATTGTTTTCCGGTTCCGGGTAGAGTTTCAGTCCTTAATGATGCATCAATTGTTGTTCAAGTGGGGGGAATTGAGCTTGGTCAAGGGCTATGGACAAAGGTGAAGCAGATGACAGCATTTTGTCTCGAGCAGTTGTGGGAGGATGGGAGTGAGAAGCTTCTTGAGAGAGTGCGTATAATTCAGGCAGATACTTTAAGTTTGGTACAAGGAGGGCACACTGTTGGGAGCACATCGTCAGAATGCAGCTGCGCAGCAGTTCAATTGGCATGTAGCATTCTTGTTGAGAGGTTAAAACCTCTCATGTATAGGCTACAAGAGGAAAAGGGTGCTGTTTCATGGGACGTGTTGATTTCTCAGGTTTGCCACTCTCTGTGCTATTATGTTTGCAATGTTGCTTGGTAAAAAATAAAAAAAACGTTTATTTACAATATACCTATTGCACAGGTATTTAAATATTTTGTTTTGTTATTCTTTTTATCTTCATGCTGGTTATAATTTAAATATTAACATATTCCGGTGTCTATCCTCTTTATTCTATGCAGGCCGTTGTGGAATATGTGAACTTATCAGCAAGTTCTTTGTACGTTCCCAGCGAGAATTCTACTAAATATTTAAATTATGGAGCCGGAACTAGTGAGGTTAAACATGCACTTGTATTGTTTGTTTATTTATGCAAGTAACATTTTTCAAATTTCATCTCTAAATCTATTGGGGACATTTAATTTCAGGTTGAGGTTGATCTTCTTACTGGAGCAACTACTATTCTAAGGAGTGACCTTTCTTATGATTGTGGTCAGAGTCTGAATCCTGCTGTAGATCTGGGACAAGTTAGTACCAGAATTTATATAACTTCACAGAATAAACAAAGTTTTGCATAATTTTTAAAAGAATATATGAATCCCATGCTCTAGGAAGTGCGATCATAACTTTTTATTTGTTGAATATATGAAGGCTGAAGGTTGCTTTGTTCAAGGAATTGGTTTTTTCTTGTACGAAGAATGTTTGACAAACTCTGATGGCTTGTTGGTCACGAACAGCACTTGGAATTATAAGATACCAACTATTGATGTCATCCCGAAAGAATTCAATGTTGAGATTATCAACTCCGGACATCACAAATACCGGGTCCTTTCTTCCAAAGGTAAAACTCTTTGGTAGATAAAAAATCATATGATATGTTAAATGTAAAGCAAACTGCACTTCTCTGCTTTCAAGCGTATATATATATCAAGTGACTTTTCCTAACTAGAACTGAGGACCATTAATTGTAACCGGCTATGTTTTGTGCTATTGTTCAACTTCTCCAACAGACATTGACATCGGTCTCAACTTGAATTTACCATAAAACTATTCTTCATTTTCATTTTAAGAATGCTCCTTGGAAAATCATTTTAACAAAGTTTTCTACAGTTAACATAAAATTTAAACCCACAAACAAGTTGTGCAGATTACTTATAAATGAACAATTAAGTATCCAGGAAAGATTTTTTACTGTACAATAAGCTAATAATTAATGAATAATGTGTTGCAGCATCAGGTGAGCCACCATTGCTTCTTGCAGCTTCTGTTCATGGCGCGGTTCGAGAAGCCATTAGAGCTGCTCGGTTAGACTACTACTCCACTTCAGACGGACCAGAAAGCTCTGCTCTAACATTCCAAATGGATACTCCGACAACAATGGAGATGGTCAAAGAGCTTTGTGGGCTTGATATTGTAGAGAACTACCTGCAGAGCCTGATCAAGTGAAGTGGCAAAAATGATTGGTGGTTTCTATTATAAAATAAAAATGTATAGTTTTATAGTTATCTTAAATTTGCCATGTAAGATACGACCTTATTATTCACCGATTTTTTTATTAATCGAAAACAAATAAATAAAATATCACGAAAGGGGATTGATTTGGTGAAATTTTGATATTTAGGTAAACTGAGATTGATTATCCCGTCCCACAAGACAGGACAATTTATCCCATCCCACTAATCCAAATTCATAACCCCACTAATTTAATTGAGCAGAGAAAAAAAAAAGTGAGATGGAATATTCTATCATGTCCCACAATTTTTCCCCCTTTGTCTGAATATTTATCCTACTCCACAATTTCATTTTTTTTGTTTTCTCTCTTCTTAGTTAATAAGTTACGTACAGAAAAAAAAAAATTGTGGAATGGGAATAGATTAACCACAATTTGTTTTTCTCTTCTTAGTTAATTATATTAGCATGGTTACGAATTTGAATTGGTGGGATGGGATAAATTGTTCCGTCCCGTGGAACGAGATAAATGATTTCGTTTTACTTATATTTTGATTTCCAACATACATGCCATCCTATCGTGATATTTTTTATTATTATTTTCGATTAATATTTTTATTTGAGGTATTGTGTGAAATGTGTATTGTGGACTTGTTATTCCACATAACATAATGTTGTCATGCAATAAGATTCTTCTTTGGGACCAAAGATTGCTTAATATCGGAGAAGCCGTGGACTATTTTGAGACATTTAGCCTACATCCTACCACCATTCGAGTTGTTCTCACTATCGCTCTCACATATATGGTTGGCCAATCCAACAACTCGATGTTAAAAATTGTAAAAATAATAATTATAAAACATTTAAGCTCCTCTCTTGCAATCATAGTACATAATAACTACATATATATGTTTTTTGGTTTCTAAATTCTAATAACTACGTATTAACGGAGGGAAAGGGGGAAGAGAGTAAAATGGGTCCCACAATAATATTTTATTAATAAATTTGAAAGATTTTGATTTTTGTTTTTTTAAAAAGCAGAACCATTCTGTAAAATAATTCGTGTAGTACTCATTCGATGGCCAGAAAATAAAATGTTGTTTCACTGTATATTGCCAACTTATCGGTCTCAAACTTTGAGTGCTTTTTTGGATGGACCCATCCCTGCACTATCATCCTCCAATATCTCTCTACTAAAAGACAAAAAAAATTAGTTATCAACAATTTAATTGTTTAAATTTTCTGCAGTATTTAACTTCAATCTTTAGTGTATTTACCGTGCATCGATCTAGTATATTTAACTTTGTTCATTGTAGTATTAACCATAGGAGTCCAACAGCGAAAAATGTTGTCCCAGCACCACCATCCCTCCATATCCCCCAACTAAAAGACAAAAAAAATTAGGTTCTGACCCTTTTGAGTATTTCAATTTCCTGCATTATTTAACATCTATCTATAGTGTATTTATAGTGCATTGAACAAATATTTAACTCTATTCGTTGGAGTATTAACTGTTTGTCCAACAGCGACACAATCTTTGTCCCTGCAAAAATAAAAATATTTGTCCCCGCACATCCCCGCACTAAAAGACAAAAAAAATTGGTTCCGACATTTGATGGTTTAAATTTCTTACAGTATTTAACTTCAATATTTAGTGTATTAATAGTGCATCGAACAAGTATTTAACTCCATTCATTGGAGTGTTAACCGTCCGCGTCCAACAACCAGACAATCTGTGTCCCCTCAAAAAATGACAAAATAATTTGGTATCGTCCCCGCGTCCCCACACATCAGTATTAACTTTAGAAATGTTAATATTTAACAATATGAACGTTAGTATTTATCTTTAAAGTCAAAAATATTAATCTCTAAAATTATAAATAAGTTGTATGGATTCTATTTAGCATCCAATATCTTAGTATTTAATTTTATACACATCAGTATTTAACTTGAGAAATGTTAGTATTTAACTTTAGAAACGTTAGTATTTAACATTATGAAAGTTAGTATTTATCTAATGAAATGACAAAAGAAAAAATATAATATTTATTCAGATTAAGGAAAGATATCAAATTTAATTAAGGTAGATAATTAATGTGGAGAATGATTCTAATTATGGTAGTTAATTAATTTGGAGAAAGTGCAGAGATAGAAATGGAATGTGGGGAGGATGCTAATTAAGGTAGTTAATTAATGTGTGGAGGGTGTGGAATAGTGGGGTGATGAAAATAATTATTCTTTTTGGATAATCTCAATTGTTTAAATACATTCTACACGAATCTCAAAGCACAAATAATGATGCTCCCTGTGCTATCCCCGAATAGGCACATCAGTCACGCAAAAGTTGAGACATATGAGTGGATACCCACCCACTCTTTATACAAGGAGGAATTTCATGTATACCCCTCAAAAACTTCAAAATTACATATTTTTCTCTCTGAATTTTGTAATTACATATTTCTCCCTCTAAATTTAAAAAGTTACAAATTTACCCATTTTATTGTTATTTATTTTAGAACTCATTTTTAATTTATAAAATACCCATTTTATCATTTAATAATTAAAAGCATAGTTGGATGGACATCTAGACTATTGAGAAGAGCATCGAGATTCGTGTTAGCATACCTCAATCTCACTAACGGATGTGCTTCGTTAATTTACCATCGACAACTTCATCTTCTTTAATGCCTTCGCACTCCATCTTTCCCTTGGCACCAACTCTCATTCGATTGAACAAAGCAGTCATTCTCTCTCGCTCCCTCCCTCCCTCTCATCTTCTCTCTCTCTATTTGTGATTTAAGAGCTAGAACAGCTATGATGGCCTCAATCCTTTGACTATCGTCTAGCCTTGATCTCCACTCTGATCACTTTCTTGACCACCTCTTTTATTTTTAGTATCTACGCCGTGTGTCTATTTATTCATGCGATGTTTAATTGTTGATACTTTCTTTTGTTGTACGTAGGTGCAACCTTGTGACATGTCAATTTTAGAGAAAATTTGGTCTCTGACATTTGGCTTTCTGGAAATAACTAGTTTATATCAATTGTTCATCATCAGTGTTTTAGACCAAAAGCTGTAACTGTCATTAAGACATCAAGTCTTTTAATTAGTAAGTCTATTAGTAAATTAATTATATGTTTATTACATGGTTAGTCAGACTTTTGCTTAGCTTTTTTTTCTATAATTTTGTTACTAGGAACTCAATATCGGGCATTTGATATGAGGCTTGCAAGCATTAATTAGTTAGAGAAATAAATTAATGTTGCCTTACGAGTTTTTTCTCTTGCAAAAGTTACAAAACCGGATTAACATTGTCAATTGTTAATTCTATATGGCATTGTACTTGGCTCAATTATGTCTAATTAAATTTAAACCATCTAAGTTCAAAGCATATTGAGCTAAAACAAAACAAAAATGAGCAGAAATAGAAAACAGTGCAAAGGAAAACTTATAAATAAAAAATAAGGTAAAAAATGAAAAAGCAATGTAATGCTCTAAATAAACAACTAAGCGACTTGCAGCTTGTATCTACTTTACTGTATCGATTGTACCAGTACCATTATGGTATGGTGTGGTACGTGCCTCAGTGCACTGTAATTGCCAAAGAACTTCGTCTTCCAACTAAGGGGTCTTGCTCTATTACGATATATTAACGAAGCACTACAATTAGTGTTATTGAGGTCTGCTGACACGAATCTCAACGCGCTTCTGAACGGTCTAGATGTCCAACGAACCATGCTTTTAATTATTAAAGGGTAAAATAGGCATTTTATAAATTAAAATAGTTCTAATATAAAAAATAATAAAACGGATAAATATGTGACGTTTTGAAATTTAGAGGGAGAAATATGTAATTATGAAATTTAGAGGGGGGTATACGTAATTTTGAAGTTTTCGAGGGGTATACATGAAATTCCCCCGGTTCTAGATGGTCATCGAAGCAGAGCATCTTTAGTCCTCATGACCATAGTGACAAATGAATTATTCGGGTTCGGTTTGGCGAGATCAAAAATTTGTCATTCGGGAATAATTCGGGTATAATTCGGGAATGATTCGATGTTATTCAGATCAAAGATCTCGGTCTTGTAATGGAGCAAAAAAAATAACCAAAAAATAAGGAAAATTCGGGAAAATTTCGGAAAATTCACGAATTATTCGGGAATAATTTGGCCAAATTTCGGTCAACCAAATAATTCGGTGTTTGGTTCAGTATCACAAAAAAACAAATAATTCGCAGATCTTGTTACTATCCTCATGACGACAGCACTGAAGTATTTTATGCTTGATCTCCGAGTACTATTAATTATGATATAAAGGGAGCCTACGGTCAATGTGAAATATAAAATAAAATTATGCAGTGCGAGGTTAAGATTTTATGCTCTGCATGTCTCCGTGAGAGATATGCAATTAACTTGCTAGTCGAGTGGGTACCACAGATAATAATTTAATTGGAACATTTAAACACAAATAGTAACCATAATATGTTTTATGTTGGCACATTCAAATATGTCTAATAAAACTGTTCTATTATTTGTTTCTAGATTTTTTTTTTGTACCTCATTGATTAATTAATTATGTATAGCATTCATAATATTTACATATCATTAACATATCCAGTAAATTAAATTGTAAAAAAAAAGGAAAATAGTCATGCAAAGAGGATATATACATTATGTTAATAAAAAAATTATCTAACCAACGATGACAATTAAACAAATGATTATTAAAATAACAAATATGTAATTATAAATGTCTTCTCATCAATTTTAATATATAGTCCATTAAATTTAGCGTAATTTAAAATTTAATTTATCATGCATTAAGTGATATATTAATTGTTCAATTTTGCTAACACTTGAGCAGTGCTCCAATAATACTTAATTGTAATATTTCTAATATAAAACCTATGTAAAATAAAACAAGTATATTTTTTTTTAAGTTTCATAACTAATCTATTGATTGTCATAGTTATGAATTAAATATAAATATCAATAAAACTATATATCTAATAACTTGATCCATCACCCAAAATTATAAAGAATCAATACTAGGTTACATCTTTCTAAACACGAAACTAATCCATAAGACCATAACAGAACCCGATTCTATCATGGGTGACGGATGCAACAAGGTGACTTCATTGCTGACGCCAGAGACGGCATATATATCAAACTCAACAACTTTGGTTGTCTTTATGTTGACACTTGAACCCTATTTAAGCCTCCATACAACACAGAGAATTAAATCATATCAATTTCCAAAAACATTAACCCTCAAGTGAAAGTGAAAGTAACAATGGCAGAAGGTGATCTCAAGCTGTTGGGGTTTTGGCCTAGTCCATTTGTAATCAGGGTCAGAATGATTCTAGAACAAAAAGGGCTGGATTATGAGTATCTCGAGCAGGATCTTTCCAATAAGAGCAAGCTTCTTCTCGAACACAATCCGATCCATAAGAAAGTACCGGTACTTATCCACAGCAATCGAAGCATTTGTGAGTCATTGGTGATTTTGCAATACATTGATGAGAATTGGTCTGGTACAGGGCCTCCTGTGCTTCCTGCTGATCCTTACGAACGTGCCGTTGCTCGCTTTTGGACAGCTTACATTGACGAAAAGGTATTTAAATTACTATTTTTTTAATTTCACTATCAACCGCAATATATATGAAATTTATTAGTTGTACAATAAGAGAAGTTAATTATATGATTGAAGATGAATTGCAAAATTAACAAATGTTTCATATTTTTTATCGTTTCATCAGTTGTTCTCTTCATATTCTGGAATCCTGAAGGCTACAACAGAGGAGACCAAGGCAGAAAAAATTGCCGATACACTTGTTGCACTAGAGCAGTTGGAAGGGGCTTTCAAAAAATGTTCCGTTGGTACTGGGAAGAAATTCTTTGGTGGAAACTCCATTGGATTTGTTGATGTGACTTTGGGTTCCCACTTAGGATGGATCAAGGCACTAGAGAATATATTTGGCGTCAAGCTGGTCGATGAGACAAAGATGCCATTATTTGTAGAGTGGCAAAAACGCTTCCTCCATGTAGATTTTGTGAAGCTTGTTCTCCCGAGTGCGGAGAGGGTAGAAGAGTTTGGGAAAATGCTTCGAGCTAGATTTAATGTTGTTGCTGCCAATTGACGGACTTTTTGGAGCATAGAAATAAATAAATAAATTGAGATATGTATGCGTGTCATTGTAGTCTGTGAAATAATGTTTGCATTTCGAAAAATTTGTATTGAACTGATATGAAAATGATTTTTTTTTACCAATTTGTTGTCAGATATATAGAAAAAGTACAAATCAGAGATTTCATACTGTTAACATATATATTAATTAAGTTTATTGTTGAATTTTAAATTAAATATTATTGACTGGACTAAAAATATATTTTCGTATAGAGATTATAACTAGTTTTGTCTCTGACATTTGGCTTTCTGGAAATAACTAGTTTATATAAATTGTTCATCAGTGTTTTAGACCAAAAGCTGTAACTGTCATTACGACATCAAGTCTTTTAATTAGTAAGTCTATTAGTAAATTAATTATATGTTTATTACATGGTTAGTCAAGACTTTTGCTTAGCTTTTTTCTATAATTTTGTTACTAGGAACTCAATATATATCGGGCATTTGATATGAGGCTTGCAAGCATTAATTAGTTAGAGAAATAAATGTTGCCTTACGAGTTTTTTCTCTTGCAAAAGTTACAAAACCGGATTAACATTGTCAATTGTTAATTCTATATGGCATTGTACTTGGCTCAATTATGTCTAATTAAATTTAAACCATCTAAGTTCAAAGCATATTGAGCTAAAACAAAACAAAAATATATGAGCAGAAATAGAAAACAGTGCAAAGAAAAACTTAAAAATTAAAAATAAGGTAAAAAATGAAAAAGCAATGTAATGCTCTAAATAACAACTAAGCGACTTGCAGCTTGTATCTACTTTACTGTATCGATTGTACCAGTACCAATATGGTATGGTGTGGTATGTGCCTCAGTGCACTGTAATTGCCAAAGAACTTCGTCTTTCAACTCTTGGAGAGGTACTAAAAAATAAAGTTAGTGTTGAAAATTGTGAGAGGTACTAAAAAAGAAGAAGATGATTCAGAAATCGATCGGAGTGGTGATTGGGAGAGGGAGGGAGGGAGCGTGAGAGAGAGCAGGTGAAGCGATGCTGGTCGTGGCAAATGAAAGGAGGTGAAGCGACTAAGGGGTCTTGCTCTGTTACGATATATTAACGAAGCACTTCCATTAGTGGAATTGAGGTCGGCTGACACGAATCTCAATGCGCTTCTAATAGAGTCAACAGAGTCAACCGAGTTAGTTAGAAAGGTTGTTAAGGAAGTTAGTTAGGCAAGTTTGTTAGGCTTAACAACCATTGTAATAATGATTAGGTGGTTAGAACTATGGTTAAGAAGAATCTAACTATGATTAGTTATTGTATAATTCTTCCTATAAATAGGGGTATCATGTACTATACAAACATACAAGGAAATACAATTTCATTTCTCTTTCTCTCTTCTATTATGGTATCAGAGCTCTAGGAAAAGCTGGAATTAGGCTAACGCCTATTCCAGAATTATGCCTCAAAACCCTCTGTTCCAGATCTGAAAACTTTTTTTTTTATCCAAAATTAAGCTTCTTTTCCTCTCTATTCCCTCAGTTCAGATCTATTCCTCTCCCTAAATCTCTATTCTGTCTATTCCAAACAAAAAAAAAAACAAAACAACAGCAACAGCAACCAGATTAGTTCTCAGTATTAGCATCGTACCAGATCAAGAATAAGACAACCGGAGCACCTCCACCTACGGCAATCAGCACGCCACACCAAAGCACCCAACCGCTACGGACACTCACCGGAGACGTTCTTGCTCAGGTCCAATCTCCCCAGCAATCGTCAGAAGCTACGTCAGAGAACAAAAATTCTTGTCAGATCGATCCGCCGTCACCTGAGACGGAGCTCTGTGAGACGACACGACACCGATATCCGCTATCTGCTGACCTCACCATAGTCGCACTTTACATCAGACCTGCTGTCACCACCACCGCACGATTCGCCTCCAGCCTTCCCTACACCGCAGTGCTGAGAAGGCGAGCAAGGGTTAAGCGCTGAGAAGGCGGCAGGTTGCTGAGCCCGGTGTTCAGATCTGCCGTCGCTATTGCTGAAGTTTACGAATAAAAAGAGCTTGGGAAGGTCGAGAAGACAACAAAATACAAAAGGGAGACGGAGAGGGGTTGATTTCAATGACAACAGGCCGCATGGATCTATTTCCTTTTCTGATTTCTTTCATTTTTTTTTTCTTCTCTCTGGGCCGAAGTGAAAAGCCCGCTCTAATTCCCCTAATTTGCTATCAAGCATAATTGATATCAAGCTCCAACAAAACAAAATGCTGCTGTTCCGTTTCTTCCTTCTTGAATCAAATTCTCATAAATCCCTCCAATTCCTCAAAAGTGATTATCAAGCCGAGCCAATGCCGGGCTCCTTTACATTTTCTCCTTTCCACTTCTTTTTTTTTTTACCTTCAAAATGCTTCTCAAGAATGAGACAAGAGAGCTAAAAAGCCTCTTGAGACCATGTACTTGTCACAAAGTTATGAGCTATCGATTTTTTTTTTCTTTCCTTTTGTTTTTATTTTTCAAAGAGGACTCAAACGAGCCTCTCGAGTACATGGAAGCATTCTCGAGCCAAAAGAGCCCATTCTTCTCTCTCTACCTTCTTCTATCTTCAAGGAGACCTGATTGACGATTCAAATCGCAAGAACAATGACATTGAGATATTGGCATCAACTTTCTTCTTTTTGGAGCAAGCTCAACATTGCTACCGCACACTATGTTTCGCTTGAGGGGGCGTAATAGAGTCAACAGAGTCAACCGAGTTAGTTAGAAAGGTTGTTAAGGAAGTTAGTTAGGCAAGTTTGTTAGGCTTAACAACCATTGTAATAATGATTAGGTGGTTAGAACTATGGTTAAGAAGAATCTAACCATGATTAGCTATTGTATAATTCTTCCTATAAATAGGGGTATCATGTACTATACAAACATACAAGGAAATACAATTTCATTTCTCTTTCTCTCTTCTATTAGCTTCTGAACGGTCTAGATGTCCAACGAACCATGCTTGTAATTATTAAAGAGTAAAATGGGCATTTTATAAAATTAAAATGAGTTCTAATATAAATAAAATAAAACGGATCAATATGTAGCGTTTTAAAATTTAGAGGGGGGAATATGTAATTATGAAATTTAGAAGGGTATATACGTAATTTTGAAGTTTTTGAGGGATGTACATGAAATTCCCCCAGTTCTAGAGGGTCATCGAAGCAGAGCACCTTCAATCCTCATTACCATAGTGACAAATGAATTATTCGGGTTCGGTGAGGTGAGGTCAAAAATTCATCATTTAGGAATAATTCAGATATAATTCGGAAATGATTCAATATTATTCGGATCATAGATCTCAGTCTTGTAAGAGAGCAAAAAAAATAAACCAAAATTTTTTTTTGCAAAAAATTCGGAAAATTCGAAAAAAAAAATTTGCAAATTATTCGTGAATAATTCAGTCAAATTTTGATCAACCGAATAATTCGATGTTCAGTTTGACATCACAAAAAGCTAAATTATTTGCGAATAATTCACTGGATAGATCCTGTTGCTATGTTTACAACGACGGCACTGAAGCATTTTATGCTTGATCTCCGAGTACTATTAATTATGATATAAAGGGAGCCTACGGTCAATGTGAAATACAATAAAAAAAAGTTTATGCAGTGCGGAGGTTGGGATTTTATGCTCTGTATGTCTCTGTGAAGAGATATGCAATTAACTTGCTAGTCGAGTGGGTACCACAGATAATAATTTAATTGGAACATTTAAACACAAATAGTAACCATAATATATATGTTTTATGTTGGCACATTCAAATATGTATAATAAAACTGTTCTATTATTTGTTTCTAGATTTTATTTTTAACTCATTGATTAATTAATTATGTATAGCATTCATAATATTTACATATCATTTAGAGTGTAACATATTCAGTAAATTAAATTGTAAAAAAAAAGGAAAATAGTCATGCAAAGAGGATACTTTATGTTAATAATAAATTTATTTAACCAACAATGACAATTAAACAAATGATTATTAAAATAACAAATATATAATTATAAATATCTTCTCATCAATTTTAATATATAGTCCATTAAATTTAGCATAATTTAAAATTTAATTTATCATGCATTAAGTGATATATATTAACTGTTCAATTTTGCTAACACTTGAGCGGTATTCCAATAATACTTAATTGCAATATATCTAATATAAAACCTATGTAGAAAAAAACAAGTATAATTTTCTTTTTAGTTTCATAACTAATCTATTGATTCTATCATGGGTGACGGATGCAACAAGGTGACTTCATTGCTGACGCCAGAGATATATGGCATATATATCAAATTCAACAACTTTGGTTGACTTTATGTTGACACTTGATAGCAAACACTTGAACCTTATTTAAGCCTCCATACAACACAAAGAAATCATATCAATTTCTAAAAACATTAACCCTCAAGTGAAAGTGAAAGTAACAATGGCAGAAGGTGATCTCAAGCTGTTGGGGTTTTGGTCTAGTCCATTTGTAATCAGGGTCAGAATGATTCTAGAACAAAAAGGGCTGAATTATGAGTATCTCGAGCAGGATATTTTCAATAAGAGCGAACTTCTTCTCGAGCACAATCCGATCCATAAGAAAGTACCGGTACTTATCCACAGCAACCGTAGCATTTGTGAGTCATTGGTGATTTTGCAGTACATTGATGAGAATTGGTCTGGTACAGGGCCTCCTGTGCTTCCTGCTGATCCTTACGAACGTGCCGTTGCTCGCTTTTGGACAGCTTACATTGACGAAAAGGTATTTAAATTACTATTTTTTTAATTTCACTATCAACCGCAATATATATGAAATTTATTAGTTGTACAATAAGAGAAGTTAATTATATGATTGAAGATGAATTGCAAAATTAACAAATGTTTCATATTTTTTATCGTTTCATCAGTTGTTCTCTTCATATTTTGGAATCCTGAAGGCTACAACAGAGGAGACCAAGGCAGAAAAAATTGCCGATACACTTGTTGCACTAGAGCAGTTGGAAGGGGCTTTCAAAAAATATTCCGTTGGTACTGGGAAGAAATTCTTTGGTGGAAACTCCATTGGATTTGTTGATGTGACTTTGGGTTCCCACTTAGCATGGATCAAGGCACTAGAGAATATATTTGGCGTCAAGCTGGTCGATGAGACAAAGGTGCCATTATTTGTAGATTGGCAAAAACGCTTCCTCCATGTAGATTTTGTGAAGCTTGTTCTCCCGAGTGCAGAGAGGGTAGAAGAGTTTGGGAAAATGCTTCGAGCTAGATTTAATGTTGTTGCTGCCAATTGACGGTCTTTTTGGAGCATAGAAATAAATAAATAAATTGAGATATGTATGCGTGTCATTGTAGTCTGTGAAATAATGTTTGCATTTCGAAAAATTAGTATTGAACTGATATAAAAATGAATTTTTTTTTACTGATTTGTTGTCAGATATATAGAAAAAGTACAAATCAGAGATTTCATACTGTTAACATATATATTAATTAAGTTTATTGTTGAATTTTAAATTAAATATTATTGACTGGACTAAAAATATATTTTCGTATAGAGATTATAATATTGAGCATTTCAGATTGATTGATTGTCCGGTTAGATTTTAAAATGAAGATATATATATATATATATATATAGAGAGAGAGAGAGAGAGAGAGTTGGGCTAACTTGCTTTGGGAAGTAAAGCGGGTTCTTTACTTCCCGCTCGTATCGACATTTTCAAAGTTCAAATGGCCGATCCGAACCGCTCAACATGTTCTACATATTGAAATGTGCTTGGAGACCAAATTTTACATTTTTTGGAATTTTTTTACTATTTATTAAGCCACTTTGAAAATCGCTGATCCAACGGTTTCACTGTTTAAACAGTGAAACCGTTGGATCAGCAATTTTCAAAGTGGCTTAATAAATAGTAAAAAAATTCCAAAAAATGTAAAATTTGGTCTCCAAGCACATTTCAATATGGAGATCACATCTAACGGTTCGGATCGGCTATTTGAACTTTGAAAATATCGATACGAACGGAAAGTAAAGAACCCGCTTTACTTCTCAAAGCAAGTTAGCTCAACTCTATATATATATATATATATATATATAGGAATTGGCTAGCATGCAACGCGTTGCTAACTCTCAAATTTGCTACGGACTTTTAGACTGTCGGATTGCTTTAAAAGTCGTGCAACAAGATGGGCGCTGAAGAGGATTAACGTCAATAGAACTAACGGTGACGAAAAATATTTCGTTGCTCTCTCTCTCTCTCTCTCACTGTTGTCTCTCCCGTTCCGACCTTGCCATTTCCACCGCCCGACCCTTGCTAGGGTTTAACCATGCCCTCTCCCTGTCGCTAGGTTTTGTCGTGTATGGTTTTTCTGACTTCTCCCCCTCCTGACTTCTCTTGTATATCTCTCTTCCAATCGCTAGGTTTTGTATTAAAAAATTGAAATTGCTGAAATAAATTTAAGAATGGCTTTTTTGTATTTTTTTCTTTTAGCATACCTAATTAGGTATGCGATTGCATACAGCCCTTCGCTATGTGGAAAATATAATTAATTTAGTATGATTTCATTTACAAGGGCTTTTAATATATTTTTTTGTAGTTCATAGAAAGTAAGCATGTACTGGTACTGTATTGATTTTAATTAAGGAGCTTGTGCAATATATAATTTAATGATGTGTAATAGCTCTTGTTTGGTGCAATTGATTGAATTAAGGAGCTTATACTGACAGTATTATCATTTGCTGGTACCTATTGTTGCTAGTAACAATAGTATTATTAATTTGCTCTTTATGTAAAAGTATAAATAAAAATAAGCATAAGGTCTTTTCTGCAAATTTCTCCTTCACAGTCACTAACAAGTTTTCAAGGGCGTAATTGAAATTTTTTTTAAACTTGATGTGGATTTATTGAACTTGAGAGCTTCTTTCTTGCTTTTTACATGTACAGTATGGTATGAAAAATCCTAGAACAAAATCAGAACCAGTAGACATTCCAGCCCCTGGGCATGAACCAAACACTGCAGCAAGTTGCAATACAAAGAAAATCAAGTAGAGCTCTTCTTGGCATCAAAACAGCACAAAAATAGTAAATAGCACAAGCATAAAGCCATCTACACTTTAATATTCATTCTTTATTAGAATAACATTAAAAGTTCTTACAAGCATACATCATACATTCTTTCCAAGCATTAATCACAAAGAGGAGAATTCAAAATTCAAAAATTTCAACATTTAACATCGAGAAATATTTCAACTAATCAGTTAATCAATATTCATATAATCAATAAAAGGTATAAATGTTAAAACCTGATAACACAACACCCTTGATATGCAACTTGGAATCAAATGGAATTGACAGTGGGATATGAATAAATTGCAAATATGATCCAATAAAATTTTAATTTACATAATTCTATTACATCAGCACAACAAAATAAATATTAAGCACTATGCCCTTAATCGAACAATTCTTCATAATACAATGAGAGTGCTTTCATACAGAAAATATAGAAAATACAAATAAGGAAAATTGCATCCTTTCTAAGCAACTTCAATTTGCACATCCAGTCTAAGCTCTCAATGCCTGTATCAATACAAGCTCTCACAGCCATCTCCCCCATCATAAAACTCATATTTTTCTTGCTCTCCAGAATTGACGGTGAGTACAGTTGCACTGTTTTTAGGTGAAATTTCGCCAAAGAAGAGCCCAATCGGTGTGATGATGTTCCTTCGGTTGCTTTTTCTTATGTAATCAGCTCTCTTGGATTTGATTTGGGGATGACAAAGAATTGCATGTGAATTTATTCTTAACAAATATTATTGTCAAGGATACTGGCTTTTAACTGTTACAGGGATCCAATAATGGTTTGTCTTGTGGTCATAAAATAAAGAACAAGCTTACTGTAATCCAATTAAAAAAAGTACCATTCAACTATGAGAAAATTACCATTCATTCCAAACAACTAAAACTCGCAAATAAGTCAGAAACTACAATTAAAAAATAATAATATGGCTTTAGCAATGCCAAGGACCAAGTGAAGCAAAAAAGAACCTCAAGTTACACCTTCTCAAAACACAATTTTGTTTAAGTTTTGAGTTCTTGTCAGGTGTTGGCTATGGCACAAACTATTGGGCTACTAAGAAATTCTAATTCAATCAAAAAAAAAAAAAGGAAAAACAACTAACAAACTGGAACAGTACCAGTACATGCTTAATCCATGAACTATAAAAAAACATACATCTCAACTCACTAGGATGAACATTAGAATTATGCAGAAAAATAACAATTTTATAACTATGTTTAACAGGTGTATGCAGGGGCAGTCTGGTAAATTATGAAGAAAAATAACAGTTTTGTATTTTTGAAATTGTGAACTTTAAAAATACCCAATAAATGACTAGAAACTGTCTCTGCATTTTGTCTCGGTATAACGACATTTGAGGCATTAAACAATGATAATCGTGTTGAATAAAATTAGACTTTAAAGAACCTACATATCTAACAGCACAATCTTATATATACAAATGTTAGAAAGAATGTGCACAATATATACTTTACCTGTTCAAGAATAAATACAATTTTCTCAGTCTTTGCCATTGCTCCGAAAGTTTCCACCTGAAAACAAAAAAAATTAGAGATGAAACTTCGAATCTTAGATGCAAGCAATTAGGCTAAAATACCAGTAGAAAACATGCACAGTACAAAGGACCACAAAAGGGGCAAAATGGATCTACATATAAATAAATGCATACACCATAGTAATAAAAAATTATATCAATTACAAGAACCTGTAAATTACATCAATTACAAAAGGGGCAAAATGGATATACATATCAATTAATACCACTGGAACCTTGCCGTTAGTCACACAACAAGCAATCCAAAACAACCACTAAATCAATTTCAGAAATTTGCACCACTAACATTGTTTAAATAGGCTAATTGAGAATGAGAGAGATACCTGATTTTTGGAGAGGGCAGTGCGAGAGGAGAGAGGAGAAAGCTACAGGAGCGCGGAACTGGCAGAGGTGCGGAGGTCGGGGAAGGGTGAGCTGGGAGAGAGGCGATAGGGAGAGGCACGGGCTAAACCCTAGAGAAGGTTGGGGCGCGGGACGGGGAGAACAAAAAGACGCAATCGGGAGAGAAAGCGGTTTGTTTTCTAATTTTCCGTCTCCGTTAATTCTCTTCAGCGCCCATCTTGTTGCACGAATTTTAAAGCAATCCGACGGTCTAAAAATCCGTAGCAAATTTGAGAGTTAGCAACACGTTGCATGCTAGCCAATTCCTATATATACAGAGAGAGAGAGAGAGATTCATATATATAGTACAGACTGGGCTACATATAGTACAGTAGCTAGCCTCGCTCTCAAAACTTTATTTAACCAATAGATTGGTAATTTATTTATGTATCAATTGAAAACTTTTTTGAAGCTAACTACTGAAATTCATTTTGGTTAAATGTGCAGTTTCAACGAGATTTCAAATGCTAAAGCGTAGGTTCAGAGAGATTTCTAGGAATATCTTACATCTTATATAATTAAAGCTTTTAAATAAAGAGAAATTAATTTATATGTTTAAAGTAATTAGGTCGCATGCAGTAGTGACAGTGTCATATGCAGATTAGATTGGTGCCTAAAAATATCATTATATTAGACTCATAAGAAGACATGAACCCTAGAGAATCTCTATTACTCTGCCGATCACCTATAGCGCCACCAC
The DNA here is from genome assembly GCA_964058825.1 of Carex arenaria. Taxonomy (NCBI): domain Eukaryota; kingdom Viridiplantae; phylum Streptophyta; class Magnoliopsida; order Poales; family Cyperaceae; genus Carex; species Carex arenaria. Next base: position 359,701 of record CAXKVW010000150.1, read on the forward strand.
ATTAGACTTTTATATAATTCCGATTGTATTTTAAATTTACATTTATAATTACTTTAAGATCACACTAAAACCCTAATTAACAACCAATCCAACCTAGACTAGTGAAAATTGTTATAGCTTAATATACTATCCCTGTGGATCGATACCTGATTATACTATGCAATCTGAGTCGAAAGTAGAATCAAGATTAAAAGGTATAGTTTACTATACTGAAACTTTGTGCCGTTGTATTTCACGTAATCAATCAACCATTTACCTTTGAGCCTTAGTTACTCACTTTGTTATTCTTGAGCCTTTAGTGCTCGTGAGCCAATTCCGTGCTTGGACTGTGTGACTTTTCAGAATATTGTAATTAAGGGACCGGTTCCACCTTGTACTTCCTTTCTCATTGGATAAAGAAAGACGCGTTATCTCGAAGGTCGTGAGCTCCGAAGACGTAGGCGTTAGTGTCGAACTCCTTAAACAACTCTCGTGTCAAGTGTCTCTAAACTCTACTCTTAACTTTATTATTTTATATTTTAGTTTAGGACCAAGTTATTCAAGTTTTCGCTAAGAATAATTTTAAGACATGTTAGGGACTTATAATTTAGCTTAAAAGTTAAAAAAAATGCCCTATTCTCCCCTTACCCCCCCCCCCCCTAAGGGCATTTGTGACCAACATTTCAGTGTTATTGTATTTTTATTGGTAAATATATGTACATAGAGTAGGATGTAAAACATTTTTTTAAATCTAATATAATTGTCAGTTGGCAACTGATGACGTCCAAACGAACACACAGAGTTTCAGCATAGATGAATATACCTTTTAACCGTAATTTCACTCTACGAGTCAGATTGCAAGTGCACAGTCCTATCATGTAGTATGATCAAGGTGTGGATCCACAGGGATAGTATATTATATTATAACAATTTTCACTAAGTCTAGATCGGTATGGTTGCACTAGTGGTTTTAATGTGATCTTTAATTAATTATTAATGTAAATTGATTATACAATCGGAGTTGTAGCAAGATTTAATGCGGTGGCACTACAGGTGATTGGCAGAAATAATAATGATTCTCTAAGATTCAGGTTTACTATGATTTTATATTAATTCGACTCCTATCTACGCTGCATGCGACACTGTCACTACCGCATGCGGTATAGACTTACCCGCAGGCAACCCCGCATGCCGTACTGTCACTATCCGTAGAGTGCCATGGTGTTCTGTTATGTTTTTTGAAAGATTTCATGATCTTTCAATTGGCTTTTGAGCTACTAAGACTTAACTATTTTAAGTACAAAATTATATTATTTTATTATACTACTCCTGTAGTTAAAATATCCCAATTACCCGTCCGAAAAAGATGTAATATTAATTTCAAATAAAACAAATATAAGAATCGGTAGTCTTTCTAATAAATGAAATTATATAGTATCGGATATTTTCGGAGCTTAAATGAAGTCATTTATTACCTATCAGACATTCTCAAAACTTGATATTTACTAATTAGTCAATGCATGTACAACAAATAATATAAAAAAATAGTCTTAATATAAACTCAACAATTAATATAACTATCTAAAAAAACACAAAAATCGGCCAATAATTGGCCGGTCCTAATAAAAAAAAGGACCGGCCAATTAATTGGCTAGTTTGGATATTTTTATTAATAGCCAGCTTCTCTGGACAACTTTGACAATTTATATTTAATTTTGAATATTAATAAAAATCACGGGGATTAGAGTACCAAAAATATATTTCACGGTTGGAAAATACTCTATAATGTATGGAGAAGAAGTAGCACAGGAAACGGAACATATATATCAACCATATGGGAATACACAAGGACCGATTTGCAAAGCAGACTGAACTAAATGCTTTTTCAGCTACCTCAAATGAATTAAATTATTATTATTGGTATTATTATTATTATTATAATATATTTTCGAGATCATCATTATCTCCTATATCTAGAATGATCAAGCTGAAAACATTGCAACTGCTTTGTAAATAACTTTTTATCATTAATGATATCGTAAGTAGAGCTATGCTCACTGGGAAAGAGATCACTTGCCTCTAGTGAGGCTGACATATGGGTCCAGACGGGTTTATAAATTTAAATATTGGTTTTTAGTTTTGGTGTGAGTCCACGTGTCAGTGACTCAGGGACAGGAAAATGCTGCCTCCTGGGGGCAGAAAATTCGGTCCCTGCTCACTGACCTTCAAAAAAAAAGAAAACATTGTAACTGCCCTCTTGATTGTTCTTAATCATAGAATTAAAAAAATGAGTTAAATTCATAACAATCATTGATGAAAAAAAAATATAAACAGTAACACATTATATTTAGAATTTTAGATATATGCTTGAGTATGCGTTAAAAGTACAGAAATAAACTATTTGTTCTTGAAAACATACCAAGGAAGTACAAATAATTCAAAATATATTGCACTTAGTAATGCCTGTACAAGGCACTTTAGAGAAATTTGAATCATTTAAGCATGACAAGTTGAAAGCTCTGTTTGATGTTATATATATATCCTGAGCTTGACATCATGTGAAAGTTTTCCTGGGCCTACCGGTGAACTTTCGTTAATTTTGATATCCTTCTTCGTGTTTATTTTGAGAGCAGTTTGGGTCCGATGGGCTCCATAACCATCCGATCTACTTTAAGATCCGTGCATACAGATACTAAAGCAAATGCACACATATATTAAAGCAATATGCATGGATCTTAAAGCGAATCGGACGGCTATGGAGCCCATCAAACTCAGTTTGAGTCCGATGGGCATCAGACCCAAACTGCTCTCCATGTTTTTCATTTAAAGTAATATATTCAAAGCTTATTAGTTTATTTATGTTATCACTTTAATTATGCTTTCATAAACTCAACTTTAGGCAACGTCAGCTTTTAGCATATATGCAATCTTATTAGTTCATCTATCCCATACTTGCTGGTCAGGTTTGGTACAAAATCAAAGCGTTTTACCCAAGAAATAATAACAAATAGACATTCAAACTTTAAAGCATATGAAGAAACAAACATGTGGGTGTCAATGGTTACGATACGAATAGGATAGAAGCACTTTCATATCCAAACTCATTAAAAATTGATCTTATGTATACCCTACATTTACCAATTAGAAATTGACCTTACCCTACCAATCCTTACCCATTAAAATTATCAGATAATAAAATAGTAGCAGATGAATAACAAATAATACTAATATAATAATTAATTTTATTATATTTTACAAATAGAACATCAAAACTTATTCATTTCATACATATGAAATCACATTACTAATAAAAAAAAACAAATGTGCAATCAATTCTAACTAAATTATTTCTTTATAAAGAAAGAGAATTAAATTATATATGAATATGCCTATGGACAAATTCAATTAAATTACTAAATAACAAAACATGCAAATAAAAGTAAAATGTTAAACATTTTGTTATAGCAAAAAATATACACTAAATAACAAAAGTACATCAATAATTATTGCTCAAACATTATCATATGAAATATCACCCAAATAAATTTTACCATTTCTAATTATTGCTCAAACATTATCATTAAATATCACGCAAATAAATTTTAGCCTCACTAATTATTGCTCAAATATTGTCATATTTAATATCACACAAATAAATTTTACTATCACTAATTATTGCTCAAACATTATCATATAATTTTATGTTATATACTTACCTTACAAGGTAACGGGCAAGTATATTGAATTAGAATAATGCAATATATAAAGTTGTTGTGAGGATATTGAACTTGGCATTTTTATGTTGTTCCGGTTCAAGCCGTTTGATCTAATTTAATTGTGCAATTTATAATTTATAATTAAATTTTATTCAACTACACTAAATCCAAGTAAATATGTCACAACATTAAATAATGTAAATATTTACAACCACAATCACACTAGATTGTATGTAATAATTGTCATATATTTTGAACATCCAAATGAATACAACTATATATACTACTAAAATGAACACTAAAATTAACATTAACAGATAAATTTTGTGAATTGTAAATTATATAGTGAATTGGTTCATAATTAGTGAACACGTGTTTCGCTGTTTAAATGTATGTTTCAAAATTAAGAAAACAACATAGCATTCACACAAATAGCACGTGTCCATATCTGAATGCTAAAAACTTGCATTCACAAAAATAGCATGCTAAAACTGTAGTGCGACGCCAAATATTTTTGAAATAGCATGCCGAAGAAATAAAAAAAATATATTATCAATGCAGTATATGCAATCAATCAAAAGTTATCCTACACAAGGGAATCTTTTACAATTACTGAATCCGGACCATTCATTTTAACTTGGCACGAATCTCAAAGCCCAATAATACTGCCCCCTATTTCCCTCCGAATCTCAAACCGACTGAGATTTAATCTCAAATCGTAAAGTGAGGCCCATCCTCTGTAGTAATACAGAGAATACAGATCCGAAAAGCTAGAGCAACAGATGGATATCAAGATTCGATAGAAGGATGGATTTCGACATGATGACGAGAGCAGATGTCAGATGGAGAAATGAAAGTGCCTCATCCATCATCAGACGGTAAAAAAAAAGGGTGTGTTATTGTTTATCGTTGATGTCACATCCCATTCAAAATTAAGATTTTATAATATATTCATGATCTAATCTGAAAACAACTTCTAACGTGACGGCAAAACATAATATTATATTTCGTTTGTTAGAAAAGTTAAGTCTAGTATATTCTAAAATTTTTATCTCAAACTGACATACAAGATATATTTGAGATAGAACCATAGCACAATTGGCTAGAAGAAAAAGTTCTAAAACTGTGATTACTCTACGAAGCTTTTAAAATATCGAAATATTAATATACACATTGTAAATGTAAATATCTGAATATGCTATGATATTTTGTAATTGATATAAGTTTCAAAGGCTTCATGTAAATTAAAGTCGCGCTAACTCCTTTTTCTTTATGAAACACTTTCTCAGAATGTGTTCAGTATTTAGATAGTTTTATTGTTTAGTCCATAGAAAATTCCAAAAGAAAAATCGACAAAGTTAAAGGGAAAAAAGGGAAAAAAGGGAAAGATGAGAGACTCTCCAGATACGCACAGATAACAATGGTGCCCTTTTAATCTTCCTACGAAAGCTACTATTGGGTTCCTAACAATTTTATACTGATACGAGGTTAATTAATCTCGGAAGTGATAGTTACTTTCTCTTTAGAAAACTTCAATTGTTTTTGGTTGAATATATCTGAATTCAGAAATACTTGGAAGATTAATTCAGTATATAAATGTATATTTTTTAGTTTATCACCACTACTGCATGACCTGATTGGAGGAGAAGAACAAAGAGAGGGAATGTAATATCAAGTCAACTACAAAGCTCAGTAACCGATTATTTAATAATGCACTTTAATCTCTATAATTGACTTAATTAAACAACTATTCAAATATACTTGATTAATCCACACAATTTCATATTAAATTATATATGCATATTTAACCGGCTGCAGCACCTGGGTCTGAGTAATTAATAAAACAAGTCACACAATATCCGTATTATTTCATTTCACAAATCAAATTCAAACATCACAACTGCTATTATGTTAAATATGCCCTCATAATCCAATACCCAATTCAATCATTCAATTTAGCTATACAAACCGAAAACGCAGAATATAGAGAAATATGGTTACCTTATAGCGACAAATTCCAAATTGAGTTGCAATGACTATTCAGAATCAATGCAACGTAGTCGTAATTCCAACCGAAACAACAATCAATATCAAAATATTTATCAAAATATTTCTTTTCCTTTCTCATATTTTTCTCTCATTTTCTTCGGTTTTTCTCTTTGAATTTTAACCCTTTTTTTTCATTTGTTTTTTCCTTTCAAGAACCATTGAGAGAGATTTTAAAGGAATTTAAGGCGGTAACAAAATTTTCATGCAAGAGACCACGTGGCACGGATGCCACGTTGGTCTCTCTCTCTCTCTCTCTCTCTTAAAACTTTTCCATTTTCAATAAGAAATCTTTAAATTTACAAAATTATAATTAAATCCAAGATAATTTAGGAAAAGAATTAGATTGCCGGATGTGACAAAATTTCACATGTGAAGACATTATTATATATTTAATAGAGAGTCGGGATTTGTTGAAATTTTTAGTTATACCACTCTTTTTTTTTAAATCAAATCGCCACTTTTGCTGTGGAATTTTAATTTTGTCACATCCGCCAAATGAAATAGCGGACACAAATAGGTATGTCCGCCATTTCATTTGGTGGACACCTATATGGATCCACTATTTTAAACGGTGGACATGGGTCTGCCTACAAATTCAGATCTCAGCCCATTTTTTCATTTATCACTTCACACACTCTCTCTCCTGGCCAAGAAGCTCTTCCCTAGCGCAATTGTAAGTTTTTTTTTTTTTCTTAATCCTTAATTTTATTTATTTTTAATTAGGTTAATAATTAATTTAGTTAATTTTTAATTTTAGGTTTGTGTGATATAATTGGTTGAAAATGAGTCTCGTGGTATATGTTTACACTGGTGGTGAGGTTTTGACTAACCCTAATAGGGTTAATTACAGTATCGGGCTTGTTGCTGTGATCCCGGTAATGCCGGATACTGATTATATGGAGATTAAGACCACTATTTGTCAGAATTTAAGATTGAATCAGGGTCAGCATGATCATATTATTCAGGCCAAAATTAGCATGCCCACTTGATTAGCACAAACTTGGTTTCAACTATTTCCAATTCAAAATGATGAAGTCTGGAAGGTATTGTACAACCAAACAATGAGTTTTTCTGGGGGTGGATACAAGGTAATTGACCTATATGTGGAGGTCACCCATGTCTGGCATTCAAATGATGTAATGAGGTTAATCCGAGGTGGGAGTCGGGTTAACTCATCTAGCTCAAGTCAAGCCACACCCCAGTACAGAGAGACTGACCATCCAGTAGTCGGGCCCCTCATCAGCCTTGAGAATAAATAAATAAATACCACTTTTGCACATGAACCCCTCTGACTATACAAAATCTCAAGCGCAGTCCCTGCACATTTGCAAACAGGCCCCTAGCAGCATAAAACATTTTCAAATGGGTCCCTGGAAGCCCAAAATTACACTCCAGTCCTTGTCAAAAGCCCTCATATATTTACAAATAGGTCCCTGGAGACATAAAATCTTCACAAACAAGTCTTTTTTTGCCATAACTTTCTCATATCAAATCCAAATCAAGTCAAACCAGTTCCAAATGAACTCAAATCAAATTCCTCGTGATTTTAAACCAAATCCAAACATGTCCAAGCTTCAGCCATAACCTGAAATGACCAAAATACCCTTTTCATGAATAAAATGTTATAATTTCATGATAAAGTTATATATTTTCAAAGGTATATTATGCATCTCATATTATAATCAAAATGCCAAACATGCATATAGATTTTCCATGATGTTATAGATGATTAAAATATTCTTCTTTGCATAGATATTCATGATATGACAAATATAGATGCATACATACACATGACCACACATATATACATACATACACATGACAACATAGATGTCTGAAGTAATCGAGAACCAACCACATGACCACATATGACCATACATGAGCCTTTTTTAGCTCCATTACTCAGTTCAAACCAAATAGGCACAAATTCTGGAATGAACGAGGTGTTCAGTTAGACCCGAAAGGTCTTTCTGATGTAATTAACGGCAGGGGCTTGCGCCCGTCGAGAGTTAAACGTCCCCACAATCAAATAATAAAACCCTGGCTGGCTGATCATGAATGTAGGTCTGGCTAAGGGTGAACCGAAAGGTATGTAGAGAGATATTCAGCAATGCCTCGAGTTCGGTGTCCTGCTCATGTTCGTTTGGAAACCAGAGCACTGAACCCATGTGGGAGCATTCCCCTACCAAATATGTCCGCATCGTTAGCTAACCTAACCATGCAACTTTCTGTGCCCTACAGGTATAAATAAAAATTTCAGCAGGATTTTATCATACAGTACATATCAGTTTTAGACTTATTTCAAATTTGATTTTCTTTAATTTATTTTTTAATTACACACACATATATATTGGTTGACTAGGGTGAGACGTGGAGTAAAACACGTTTGTACTACACGCTATATCTTCATTTTCAATGTTCAAATAGCCGATCCAAACCGCTCAACATGTTCTCCATATTGAAATGTGCTTGGAGACCAAATTTATATTTTTTTTATTTTTTTTACTATTTATTAAGTCACTTTGAAAATCGTTGATCCACTGTGAACAATAAAAAATAGTAAAAAATTATTGATCACCGGATCAGCAATTTTCAAAGTGACTTAATAAATATGGAGTAAAAACTTCCAAAAATGTAAAATTTGGTCTCCAAGCACATTTCAATATGGAGTAAAAACTTGTTTTACTCCATGAAGCGCCGTAGCCCAGCTCTATATTACTATATATATATTGAAGAATAGAAAGAGGTCAAGCCTCTCTTTTTTTTCAATTATGTATTTCTGTTAAAGATCCGTCTTTATGAATATATTATTTTAACAAAGAATTACATTTCACATTCTCTTACTGTTCAATCTCTACTTTAGAGAACGTCAGCTTTTCATTTAAAACTAAAAATGCTAGGATATATGCAAACATATTATGGCATCTATTTCAGACTTGCTAATCAAGTATGGTATCTAGCTTGGTGTTTTGCAAATCTATAAACATTTATTAAATGAATAACTTAAATCAATAACCATTACTTTCAGTAATTAAACACCAAAGACGCTGGCTGGGTAAATTAAGGTCCCCACATATTTAGTCTCAACTTTAATTATGCCTCCAGACACTCAACTTTAGACAACCTCAGCTTTTAGCTATATAGTATGTACATACATACCATTTCATCAATGCCAAACTTGCTGGAGAAAAATAATAGACCATGTCGAGCCTCTCTCTCGAAGAGATCTAGAAGGTGGAGAAAATTATTTACTAACAAAACTTTACAAAACACTTAATGGTGAGAAGTACACTATAGAGGACTACTATGGACATCCACACACTACTATAGAAAATGGTCTCAACCCGATAGAATATTTACAATGGGATTCCCAACCGCTAGAGACCAACACGATCGAAGAGGACGGTCCCATACCCATAAAATATATACCAGTGTCACAACCGAAAAAATACCTTCTTGTCTTAGATGATATCTGGACAAATGATCTATGGATTAAAATTGGCGGAGCGCTACCTGATGCAAAGAATGGAAGTAGAGTAATCATAACTAGTAGATTCTTAAACATTGCCGATGATGCTAAACCATATAACCTACCATTTTTAACCGAGGAACCAAGCCTAAAGCTTTTTTTCAGAAAGGCTCTACCTAATCGAGATATGAGTAAAGAATATCATGATGATCGTGATGGTCTGTATAAGCTCGGAATACAATTTGTTAAAAAATGTGGTGGATTACCTCTTGCATTGGTGGTTTTAGGAGGTTTATTATCAAAAAAAACCTGACAGTTATGCTGTTTGGAATAGAATGTTGCAAACTATGAACTGGGTTACAGATGGGAAACAATGTACTGATATCATAGCCACTAGCTACAATGACTTGTCATTTGTTCTTAGATCATGTTTCATGTACTTCGCGGTTTTTCCTGAAGACTATGAAATTGACGCTCAAAGATTATTTCGGTTGTGGGTTGCTGAGGGGTTCATACAGCAGGAAAAATCCAAAACATTGGAGGATATTGCTGAAAGCTTCCTAGAGGATCTAGTGCAAAGGTATAGTTCCATAGTTCAAAATTCTATTACAAATTCATTTATAAGATCGGTTGATTTAATTTTTTTTACATAAGATATCTTATTTCTAAAAAAAATTTGGCTCTTTAATAGTCAAATCCTTTACTAACATTTTCTTATAGAATTTAGTATGCTATTTAGTTTAAAAAAATGCCTAAAAAGTTTCTCTGTTGCATTTATATAAAAAAAAAAAAAAAAAAAATTGTTGAGTCACGCATTTAAAGATATGATTATATAATACATCTTACTTTCAACTTTGAAAAAAGCAGGGAATAAAAAAAAATAATAGAGTAGTTTACATCAATATTTTTTTTCTCATCCCTGAAGGCCTAACTAAATTTTATGTGTATATATGTTCTTTTGGAAAATAGTATTAGTTGTGAGGCCTCGTTGCATGCACCCTTAGATAGTTTTGTGCTGATTAATAATAATATCTACAGTAATTATGTTCTATGAAAAAAGAATAAAAATTACAAATGAGCCTCAATAACATACCTATATATATATATATAGACAATGACTTCTCTAATTTGTTTGGATTTAATGTTTCAGTATAGTTGATTTTCCATTCCGGTAAGTACACTCGTTATGTTCTTAATATGCTTGGTTTGCTCATTCGGATACTCTATTCTGTTATTCCGTTGCTTCATTTACATATTATTCTATGATTTATAAAACTTGAATCTTAGATACAACAAGGCATATATTGGGGGAATTTTATAAACTGATATATTTCTTTGAAAAAATTCAAAAAAGATATCCCCTCTCAAAATTTATTGACAAAATGTTCTTATAGACCCACCCATGCATACAACATTTTTCCCTCCTCCCAATTTACTCATCTTCTTAGACCAACAAATTAAGAGGGAAACAAAAAAAAAAACACTTAATAATTTACATAGGTACAATTTCTTGGGAGACATCTAGTCCCTAAATGCTTGTCATTTCTCAACATTTGTTTTCAGTTTATGATATGTACTTTTTGTGTTTTGTGTAAGATTACAATTCAAAGAATTCCATTTTATTAACCTTCCAATTTCATTTCAATAGGAGTTTGGTTCAAGTATCAAAGAGATCTCACACTGGTTCCATCACAAGTTGCCGTATACATGATCTCCTTCGTGAAGTTGCCATCCAAAAGGCGAACGAGGATAACTTTCTAACAATTTGCTCAAGCGCTGACAATTAGGAGAGTGTTGCCAAGGCACGCCGTGTGGCAGTCCATTCCTCAGGTTGTGATGTATTGCTGGAGCATGCAAATCCAAATCTCCGTTCTTTGTTGTGCTTTGAGAAGCCATTGCCAAATTGCTCTCGGCAAAGGCTGCTTAAGGTGCTAAGTGATATCGGACATACTAGGTTCGTAAATTTCGACTGCTTTCATGGACTAACTCAGTTAAGGTATTGTGAGCTTACAGGGAGCTTGTTTATTAACAAAAAATCATTGGAGTCATTCATAGGCGGCCTGAAATTTGTGGAGACCCTTCACGGAAATTTTCCCGACTTGCCTGATGATATATGGAATGTGAAAACACTTAGGCATGTGGTGCTAAAGGATTATACTTCAGGACCCTCATCATCTGCCGACCTAAAAAATCTGCAAACACTGATGGGTGTGAGGTGCCGGGAGTCATGGGATGCACAGTTACCTAAGCTACCAAATGTGCGCAATTTAGATATCCTTGTGGAGAGTCCACTTTTGTGGGACTTATTTGCCAAGTTGCTTGAAACACTGATGCATCTAACCTGTCTTGAATTACACGGTTGTAATGTGCCAGAAAATATAGTCAACATGCCAAGGTTTCCATTTTATGGGAATTTGCAATCTCTGGCTATATATGAGGAGGACCCATATGCCAACCAGAAGTTGCTGCTTGAGGTTGTCATGTTTCCCATTCACGTCATCGAGCTTAAACTCGACAACCTTGAGTTCAACGAAGATCTGGTACCAGTGCTAGAGAAGCTACCATGCCTCAGGATGCTCTATTTGCGAGAAGGAAGGGCGAATCGAAAGATGAGCTGTTCTGCTGAAGGCTTCCAACAGCTACGTGAGTTGATATTTGACGGCCTAGATTATCTGGAAGAATTGGAGATAAAGGCGAGTGCCATGCCCGAACTTGAGATAGTGACACTAAGGAATTGCTCCAACCTGAAGGTGCCTCTCGGGCTTCAGTACCTGTCCAGCCTCAAAGAACTCGTAGTGATTGGAAGCGGGAGAATGAAATTGCAGGAAGATAAGATCCGCAACATGTGCAAACGTGTTCCCTCCATTTCTATCAGTGATTAGATAATTGGTCGGATTAGATCTCGTAGTGAGACACATAAATTCTGTAATTGCATGGTTTGCTGTACTTAATTTACTTTTGAGGTTTCTTGTTATTTTTGCCTTTATAGAAAGTGCTGCAACAATGTTGTTTAGGTACTGTACGTGCTGCATATATTTTAATTTATGCTTCAAACAATGATTTTGTTTCTGTAATGTGCTGCATATATTTTGCTCGTTAACTTTAGACTTATTGTGATACATACATGGCCATTATTCTGTTGGTTCCCTTTGTAGCAATTCTCCATACAAAACCTACTTTTTCGTACCTTTTTTTTTGTGTCTATAATTTTAAAATTATGCTGCATAAGCCGGCATTTTTATTCATAACCAAAAAAAAAATATAAAATATTATTAATAACCCGACTCCCGAAAGTTTTCCACCCATGCCCAACCCGCCCCCCCATGGGACGGTTTACCCCCCCCCCCAACCCGCCCCCCAGTGGGGCTGTTTACTATTTTTTTTTTATTTAATACGATGGATTTATTTATGTATTTGTTTATATTTTTAATACGATGGATTTTATGATTTGTGAATAGTTTAAAACATAAGTGAACAAAATAATCAAATAACATCTGATCAACATAAAATATAGAAACGAAAACAAAGTGAATAAAATCAGCAAATAACGTCTAATCAACATAAAATATAGAAACGGAAATATAAAAATACTACTGTCAGGTCTACAATATGAAATATAAAAAACTATCAACGAGGAGGACGACGACCGGACAATGACAGTCTGGGAGCCGCCCCGCACGCCCTCGGCGGCTGCGTGCGGGTCTTTTGTCGCTGCACACGCCTCCTCCGTGGCTGTGGAGGATCCTCGTTATGAGTCAGATCCACATGCACGTCCTCCTCGTCATCAGAATAATCCACATGCATGTCCTCCTGCATTGTGCCCGTGGATCGTCGGTATGAATCGGGCAATGGATCATACTGAGTACCCTGTGATGGATTCGTCTCCCATGGATCGAACTCCCAGTCCCTAGTATATGTGCTCGGGGGCTGTGTCCCGAACGCAGCAGTCTCCCAAGCATCAGTGGGCTGCTGTGCCCCACTGCCACTAGCCTCGTGGTCGTGCTGCCTGGGGGGTGGCATCGATGGTGTGGCTCCGCTGACATCCTCTACACCAGTGGCGGTGAGGCCAAAGTCTGCTGCAGTGAAAGTGGGTTCAGCACACCACATAGGATTTCCATCCTGCAGTTATATAATGTTAGTTTTTCTTTATGAAAATAACGAAAATTTAATTTATACAGAGACGAACCAGCTTACCTCGCCAAGCTGCACCGGCACATTAAATTTATTGTAGTAGGCGTGCCATTTTTTGTTGTCGAGCACCCAATCGTGGAACGCCCAATCCGGGTTGTCTTCTGCAACATTTGAGTTGAAGTTGTTAAGAACACACTTTGTAAAACAAAATTGACGTGTATGCCCAATCCGGATCCCCGTTAGTACCTGTTCATAACGATTAATTAGAAAATAAGTTGTATGGAAAAAACTAATACTACAAGTAATCTTTATTACTTACCGCTCGAGTACTGGTCGGGCCCCATGGCAAATGGGTCTTACTCTCGTCACCCATCATTCTCCGCCGAAGAGAATCACCGTAGTCGCCCTGTAAGTACACCGAATTCATGCACCACCGCTGGTACCAGACCATATATCGCAATGCCCATGGTCCCGCTCCCAAACTGACGTCTGCCGGGTCAGGCGGGACCCACAAGTGGTTCTCAGGCGTGCGGGCAATCCTATAGTGGGCTAAATGGCGGCCGCTCCAATCCACCTCTGGCTTCTTATGGAAGGTACTGCATTATAAGTTAGTTAGATACAATTTGTAAAATAATATCAATATTCGGGTGTGTATTACTTACTTGTGCAACTTCTCCGTCTCATCCTCACCAAGTATCGGGTCATCTGGGATGAAGGCATCGAAGCCGAACTGACGAGGAACCCGATCAGGATAGTGATACTCAACTATCCAGTAACAAACGACCGGACCCCGATATAAACCGAGATCCCTCTGTTCCATCGTCAAGCGACAGAATATCCTAGCCCGGTACCACGGCCGATACGGGAACCACTCGATGTTTGCCTGGTGCAACAGTTGGAGCTGATTTCGGACGTACGAGATACCCGCCGTCCCTCCCCTCGGCGTGTTAAAATAGCGGAGGCGGCTACCCCATATGGCGCCGTATGGAGGGCTTTTCTCGATGTCGGAGCCCCTTTGCCACTTCACATTTGATGGAATTTCGGGTCGGCAGACCGGTAGGTGCGACCAGGACCATTGCTGTAGTAGAAGGAGTGGCCCATTGAACTGCTGGCTGCCTCTCTGAAATTGTAGATGTGTATTTGTTATTATCAAATAAAAAAAACGTAAATAACATTAATTGAAGAAGACTTACCAGACAAGCGTGGCACAGTCCTCTGTACAAACATGCAAGCACGGCTCCACCCCAGTTCCACCGCGATTGCTTATCGAGTAGCTCCAGCTGCTGGAGGAACATAATCGGAACCGAGTTGCCACTAGAATCGACAAACATCGTGGTACCACATAAGTCAAGCACGAATGCCCTAACATACCTACAGTTTCAAGAGAAAGTAAATAACTGTTTATTTTTTTCAAAAATATTTTTAATGTAATGTAATGGACTTAGAAATTACCTCTTGACATGCTCCACGTCAGACGTGAATGGGGTAATGGCAATTTCGACGGCATATTGGCGGAGAGCCTTAAGACTGATGCAGTACTGGGAGAACTTCTCATCATCGTCCTCATTCTTCCGTTTTAGCTTCTTTGCCACCCCCTCCACATGCACACCCAACAGCTCTGGGATCAACGTCTGGAGTGTCTGATGATCCGAGACACCCCCTACCGGATCACCATCGATCCGCAGACCCCATAAGGCACTCACGTCCTGTAGGGTCACTGTCATCTCCCCCACCGGGAGATGGAATGAATGAGTCTCAGGTCGCCATCTCTCCACGAGACCGCACATGAGTGCCTGGTCAATCCGCCGTGGTTGTTTCATTGTGGCTAGCTGGTATAACCCGAGGTTAATGAGGTACCGATCCATCAGTGGATTTGCGACATACGGTACCTCCGGCGAGCGGTGCCGCACCGTCAACATGGACTCATTCTGCATTTATCAATGTTTTAGACCAGTGGAACTGAATAACTATTTGTTGTTTGAAACGTACCTCTATCGATGCAAGTGAGACACGGTGAATCCTGTGAGGGATCCACAGGAGAGGACTGAACGTATCTGCACGATGTGGTGCGCCATCCCATGGATCGACACCCTCCGCAGTGGGATCGGCGTGAGCTGGTGATGGCTCCGACGTATCTCGTGGTCGCTCACGTCGATGTCTAGTCATGCTGCATTTGAAAATATCAAGTTTAAAAATTATAACACCAATTTCTAACAATTCCAATGTAACAATTTCTAACAATTCCAATTTCTAATAATTTCTAACAATTCCAATCAAATAATTTCTAACAATCCCAATCAACTAATTTCTAACAATTCCAATAAAATAATTTCTAACAATTCCAATCAAATAATTTCTAACAATTCCAATCAAATAATTTCTAACAATTCCAATCAACTAATTTCTAACAATTCTAATAAAATAATTTCTAACAATTCCAATCAAATAATTTCTAACAATTCCAATCAAATAATTTCTAACAATTCCAATCAACTAATTTCTAACAATTCCAATCAACTAATTTCTAACAATTCCAATAAAATAATTTCTAACAATTCCAATCAAATAATTTCTAACAATTCCAATAAAATAATTTCTAACAATTCCAATCAAATAATTTCTAACAATTCCAATTTCTAATAATTTCTAACAATTCCAATCAAATAATTTCTAACAATTCCAATCAACTAATTTCTAACAATTCCAATCAACTAATTTCTAACAATTCTAATAAAATAATTTCTAACAATTCCAATAAAATAATTTCTAACAATTCCAATAAAATAATTTCTAACAATTCCAATCAAATAATTTCTAACAATTCCAATAAAATAATTTCTAACAATTCCAATCAAATAATTTCTAACAATTCCAATTTCTAATAATTTCTAACAATTCCAATCAAATAATTTCTAACAATTCCAATCAACTAATTTCTAACAATTCCAATCAACTAATTTCTAACAATTCTAATAAAATAATTTCTAACAATTCCAATCAAATAATTTCTAACAATTCCAATCAAATAATTTCTAACAATTCCAATCAAATAATTTCTAACAATTCCAATAAAATAATTTCTAACAATTCCAATAAAATAATTTCTAACAATTCCAATCAAATAATTTCTAACAATTCCAATCAAATAATTTCTAACAATTCCAATTTCTAATAATTTCTAACAATTCCAATCAAATAATTTCTAACAATTCCAATCAACTAATTTCTAACAATTTCAATCAACTAATTTCTAACAATTCCAATGAAATAATTTCTAACAATTCCAATCAAATAATTTCTAACAATTCCAATTTCTAACATTTCTAATTTAATAATTTCTAACAATTTCTAACAATTTGTAAAAATTTCTACTATTTTTCAAACATTTCAAACTATTTCTAACAACCCTAAACAATTCCAATCAATTTCTACTAAATTCAATAACAACAATTTCAAGCAAATCCCGCAATTTCTAACAATTTCATATAAATCCCGTAATTTCGAATAATTTATACAAAATTCCAAATAATTTATAAAAATCTAAATAATTTATAAACAAGTTAAAGAAATAACTTCATACCCAAAAATGAATTCGGAGCGACGGCGCGGCGGTGACGGGACGAAAAAATGAAAATGAAATGGAGAGAGAGAGGGTGGCGGGTAGAGAGAGGGAGAGAGGGAGAGGGCGGTAGAGAGAGAGAGGGGGGTCGGGAACGGTTGAGAGATGCGAAATGTCGCGTTCGGGACAAAAAAACGACGTTTTTGGGCCAAAACCGGCGGGTTGGGGGTGGTTTCGGGTGGGGGGGCTGTGGGGGGGCGGGTAGGGTTTATTTGGGGAGGGAGGGTATTTAAAAAAAAAAAAAAAAAAATAGACTAAACCGCCCCACTGGGGGGGGGGGGGGGGGGGGGGGTAAACCGCCCCATGGGGGGGCGGGTTGGATATGGGTGGAAAATCGTCGGGAGTCGGGTTATTAATAATATTTTATATTATTTTTTGGTTATGAATAAAAATGCCGGCTGCATAAGCATTTCGAGTTGAACAAAATAAAACATAAGGGCCATTATTTGAAGCTCCAGTTTATCTTGTGAATGAGAATATATAATTTTTATTTTCTAAATCTCAAAATTAGTTGAATATTTTTTAAAAAGTTTTTATTTAAATTATATAGTAGCGTACATTCAACTTTTATGAGTACATATAATTGAAAATATTATTCGGACTAAAAAAATTAAAATTTCTTATATGTTTTCAAAATTTAAACTAAATGGTGGAAGATTAATGTATTTTTAAATCAATTAAAAATTGTTACACGCCTATCTAAACAATACAGAACACATATATAATTTGATTTTTAATTTGATTTATATTCTTTAAAAATATATACACGTCATAAAAAATATATGTAAGTTAGAATTATTCAAATAAAAGAATTCGGTTCTAACTGTCTTCTATAAAATTTGAGTCCATCTCATTTTGTTGAGAGCAGTTTGGGTCCGATGTCCATCGGACTCAAACTGAGTACGATGGGTTCCATAACCATCCGATCTACTATATTGGACCCAAACTGAGTTTGATGGATTCCATAATAGTCCGATCTTCTTTAAGATCTGTGCATGTCACTTTAATATCCATGTGTGTTCGCTATAATATTCGTGTGCATGAATCTTAAAGTGGATAAAAAATTCGTGTACATGTATTGCAACAAATAACTCCAATCCATAATTTTATTCGTGTACATGTATTGCAACAAATATAGTATTCGTGTACATAATTCAATTTTGTTGCAATTTTATTCGTGTACATGTATTGCAACAAATATACATGTACACGAATATTATATTAGATTGGAGTTATCAATAGATTGGAGTTATTATTGATTGGAGTCAATAACTCCAATCCATAATTTTATTTTTGTTATTAATTATATTGAATTATGTAAGAAAGACGCAACATTTGATCAAGTTTTAATAAAAAAAAATTATGGATAGGAGTCATTGACTCCGATCCATAAATTGATGGATCGTTATCGCTGACTCCGATCTTACTATATTTGTTGCAATACAGATATTCTTTTTGTTTTTGTATATTTGAATTTTATAATTTCTATTGATAAAAAATTTCCTTATATCTGTATAATATCGAGGCCCTCTTGTTTGGTTTTTAACCGATCGGAATACCGGCTTAAATGGTTTGATTTTTCAGTTTAATTGGACCAGTTCGAATGAATTTTTGATGTTATTTGGTTTCTATAGTTTGCTTCGGTTGTACTTTCCAAAAATAACAATAACCGAACCGACCGAAGCTGCATCCTATAAATATAATAAATAACTTATTAATTAAATAACAAAAGAGGAAGGGACAGAGGAGGAGAAGATACTAAATAACTTATTAATTATATTTTATATGATATTAAACTTAATTAAACTTATTTTTTAATTAATTGAGTATATATATAAGTTATTAGATTTTTAAATAATAAATACGTAATTACATTCCAGAAATTTAGATACCAGTCACGTAATTTCACATTTTTTGAGTGGTATATACGAAATTCTCCCAAATAAATTTTAGCATGTGAAGCGAATTCTTTATTCAATTATTGGCAATTAATTCCTCCTAGTCAGCTTTTAAAAATAAAAAAAATTTCTCCCAGTCAACGTAGTCGGTACAAGTCAGTCGTGAGGAGTGGCATGTTACATGTAGTATTCTGTGAGGCCACTCATCAAATCTGTCACGGGTCTTCTGAACCATTCGCTACATATAATATACTACTAATAAGGAAACACCGGAGACACATTGATTGCGGCTTTTATCTTTTCGAAGTTGTTTCTTTATTCGTCTCTACTTACGAGTTACGATACTCTTCGGTCTTCACTCTTTTGTCGTTTTGAATAAAGATTATTATAGAAATCTCTACCAGAAGCAAGATCCGATGAATCCGATCCCAAAGGGACCACAGGACACATCTGAAGAGATAGAGATCAGGTGTGGTTTTACACGGAAGAAGAGAAGGCGGAAGAGAGGAAGTTAGTAACGATGCATAGTAGTATTAGAGGCTTGGTTTTTGCCATTAATGGCGAGAGGTTTGAGGTGTTCGACTCGGACCCATCGATGACTTTGCTTGAGTTTTTGAGAACTCGGACTCGGTTTAAGGGACCCAAGCTAGGATGCGGCGAAGGTTTGATATACTTTTGTTACTTTTACTGAGGATTTATGTTCATTCGAACTGGTTCTTTATGTTTTTTTTTTGGTTGGGAGGTTTTGCAATTTGGCACAACTCAAAGAGTATAATCCAATATTCTCATCTTAAAAATAATGTACAAGATTCAAGTATTATTTTCTCTTCCAATTTAGGGGGTTGCGGAGCTTGTGTTGTTCTCCTATCAAAATTTGACCTGGTAACCAATCAAGTGAGCGATTTCTCTGTGAGTTCATGCCTGACACTGCTTGCCAGCATAAACCATTGTTCTGTTACAACTACTGAGGGGCTGGGCAATACCAAAGATGGCTACCATGCAATTCACCAGAGGTTTGCCGGGTTTCACGCTTCTCAGTGTGGGTTCTGTACTCCTGGCATGTGCATGTCTCTTTTCTCTTCCCTTGTCAATGCAGATAAAGACAATAGTAGGCCGAAACCGAGAGATGGATTCTCTAAGATCACTGTTTCTGAGGCAGAGAGGGCTATTTCAGGTAATTTGTGCCGGTGTACTGGCTACCGGCCCATTGTCGATGCTTGCAAGAGCTTTGCTGCAGGTGCTGATATAGAAGATTTAGGTTTTAATTCATTTCAGAAGAAAGGGGATAATGGTGCTGTTCTTACCGAATTGCCCTTTTATTCTTCTGAGGGGCTTAGCAGCTTCCCTGAGTTTCTGAAAACTGAGATCAAATCCTCTGTGTCTTGTCAATCTTTTTCTGGGGGCAAGTGGCACTGCCCCAAAAGCATAGAAGAGCTGTGTAATCTGCTCAATTCTGAATCGCTAAGTACAAATTGTGTAAAACTAATTTCTGGTAACACCTCTTCTGGTGTTTACAGGGAACAAGATTTCCATGACCATTACATTGATTTAAGAGGGGTCCCAGAGTTGAATATCATTAGAAGAGATACCAATGGCATTGAAATTGGAGCAGCAATTACAATTTCTAGGGTTATTGAATTACTAAGGAAAGAAAGCAAAAGCAGGGTATTTGCTAAGCTAGCAGATCACATGGAAACATTGGCGTCAAAGTTTATCCAAAATATGGCGAGTATAGGTGGGAATTTAGTCATGGCACAAAGAGACCAGTTTGAGTCTGACATTGCTACAATACTTCTAGGTACTGCCTCAACTGTGAGTATTATGTCAGGCTCAGAGAGGCTGAGTCTAACACTTGAGGAATTCTTAGATATGCCTCCATGTACTAACAAAATTCTTCTCTTGAGCATTTACATCCCATCTTGGGTTTCTTCTTGCAATGTTTTGTTTCAAACATACAGAGCAGCATCAAGGCCTTTGGGTAATGCAGTGGCATATGTCAATGCATCTTTCTTAGCACAGACTCTGATAGATGAGAAAACAGGAGATGTCATTTTGGATAATGTACTTTTAGCTTTTGGTGCATATGGAACAGATCATGCAATCAGGGCTAGGAAGGTTGAGGATTTCCTGAAGGGTAAAACTGTCAATACATCAGCTCTGCTGGAGGCAGTTAGAATTCTTAGACAAACTCTGGTAGTGAAAGAAGGCACTAGGCATGCTGCTTATAGGATGAGCCTAGCTGTTTCTTTTCTTTTTAAGTTTCTTTCTCCTGTTACTAAAGGCTTAATTGTGCCTGGAGAAAATGGTTGTGTGGGTGTTGAAAGAGGTGCCAAATATTCATTTAGTGAAGGATCAATAAATGGGAATGTACATGAAGAATATCAGATGCTTCTATCTTCAAGTCAAAAGGTCGAACTTAGCATTGAGCATCTTCCTGTTGGTGCAGCAACTAAGAAAATTGGAGCCGAAATGCAAGCTTCTGGTATGTACTCATGGAATTAAATTGTACAACTTTTTAGATTTCTCAATGCCAGATTCTTTGATAATTTTCTCTTGTTATTTTCCATATTTAAAAGTTTAATCATTTTGTAAATCAGAAGGGAAGAACTTGACTTTATTACATCAAATAAAATGGAAAACCACTCAACATAGGTGAAAACAGTCTTTATTTGTATTTATTAAGTTTGTTGCATCCATTTTAATGAAAAATCAATTGCTGTAGGTGAAGCAGTGTACGTTGATGACATCCCTTCACCGAGAGACTGTCTTTATGGTGCATTTATTTATAGTACAAAGCCTTTAGCCCACGTAAAGGACATCAGGCTCTCTTCTTCGGCACATAAAGTCATATCTGTTGTATCTGCAAGTGATATTCCAAAAGAGGGTAGTAATGTAGGAGCAAGCACTATTTTTGGATCAGAACCACTCTTTGCTGATTCAGTTGCTGAGTATGCTGGCCAACCAATTTCTCTTGTGGTATCTACTCTTGTTGAGCTTTTTTTTTTAAATATTATTAGAAATGGAATCATTAGAGTTTTAAAAAAAGGATGTTTCTAAATTAAATGATATTTCAAGATTTTAAACATTTTTTTATTGTTCCTGTTTTTCCTGTTTGAAATCAAAATGGCAATTTTCTTACTTTTGGAGAAAAATATAGCATATCACTTTTTAATGTTACTTCTTAAAAGTGAGATTTTGTTGCACATTTTTCAACAATTGAACCACTCACAGGAATGTGCTACTTTGCAAAAAAGGATCTTATATTCTATATGTCCCTGACCAAATTAGCCCTTAACAAGCTAAGTTTTCTTTCAAATAGGTCGCACAGACTCAAACATTGGCAAACATGGCAGCAGGGCATGCAGTTGTTAGTTACAGCACCGAGAACTTGGAAGCACCAATTTTAACATTGGAAGAGGCAGTAGAAAGATCCAGTTATTTTGAGGTCCCTCCATTCCTGTATCCTCAACAAATTGGTGATTTCTCTAAAGGAATGGAAGAAGCTGATCGCAAAATTATATCAGCAGAGGTATGTACACTTGTTGCAATAGCATTGGGTTGTTCACGAGCACTGAGAAGAATTTAGTTGCATTGATTGGCTTTTGATTATTCTTTTGAGGTTTTTGTTGAGCATGCTTCTTATTTTGGTATATCTTCGATGGAGAACTTTTGTCATCATTCTGTTTAAGACCATTATCACTTTGGATACATTTATTATTTAAGAACTTCAGCTTCATTGACGGCATTATTCATTCTCTTACTGTGCAAATTTAAGCCGGTATGTAACTATCTTTTCCAGGTTACTCTGAGCTCACAATACTGGTTCTACATGGAGACGCAGACTGCTCTGGCAGTACCTGATGAAGACAACTCCATGGTGGTATACACTTCAAGTCAAACCCCTGAGACTGCACAAAATGTGATAGCCACATGCCTTGGCATCCCATGTAATAGCGTGCGTGTTATTACTAGAAGAGTTGGCGGAGGCTTTGGTGGAAAAGCTGTTAGAGCATTGCCTGTAAGTTTCACAAACTAATGCCAAATGTTGTTGTAAATAACACTAAAATATTTCACCTTTTACTTGTAAAAAGCATGAAACACTGCTCAAGCACATTAATACCTGGAATACTTCAGGTCCTATTTGGTACTTTCATCTTCTTCCAGAATAAGGTGGAAGAAAGCTTCCGGAAGAATTCTTCTTCCGCTCTTTCTAATTTCTTGTAATAGTGTTTCGGGTCCCTATTCTGGAAGAAAGAAGTAATGATTCATGGAACATAATAATAATAAAAAAAAAATTCTTCATATTAAAATTTATGGCTGTGAGGAATGAATGACATATTTGTAATAAAAGTTGGAAGAACTCTTCTTCCATCTAAGATTTGAAAGTAATCTTCTAGTTTTTGTGTCATCTTTCACTCTATTTCAGTTGTGTTTACCAATTTTCTTCCTAAAGATCTCTTGTTCCACCTTTTTTCTGAAGAAACTTGAGGTACTAGACATCTAAGGGTAGTAGAGGTTTTGTTCTTTTGGATATTTAATATCTTATGCTGGTGCCAACTCAAAACTTTTTCCCTGGTCATTTGAGCCAGAAACCAAGTTAATGGGGTTCAGGAGGTAGGTTATAATAATGGAAATTTTTATCTAGTTTCTGGGAAATATTTGGGTACAATTTAGTCATTTATTGGTTGAATTCAAGCTTTTCTATTGGTATGGTTTGAGTTGAAACTTGCAAATAACCCAAGTATTTTGTTGCTCTTTGCATACACGAATTATTTCCCTATAAACTGTGAGGTTCGATTTGCAAAAGGCCTAATGGTATTGTCACCAAGTTTTGTGGACTTAGGTTGGTCTGTTATTCCACTGGTGCCAGGCACAGTACAGCCTGGCATATACTTGCTGGTATCAGTAAGATATTTTGCTCCATTCACAATTTCTAACTGGTGTTTTTTCCTTCACAAAACTTGTATTTGACAGGCATTATTTAGCTCTTTTGATTAATTAAGTAAAATTAATTTAGTTTATTCAAATTTCGGTCTTTGTGGTGTTGCAGGTGGCAGCTGCTTGTGCACTGGCTGCCCATAAGTTGCGTCGACCTGTCAGGATGTACCTTGACCGAAAGACTGATATGATAATATCAGGAGGCAGGCATCCCATGAAAGTGACCTACTCTGTTGGATTCAAATTTGATGGTAAAATCACAGCCTTGCATCTAGACATCCTAATAAATGCAGGTGCAACCCAAGATGTATCACTAATTATTCCCCATAACCTAGTTGGACCTCTAAAGAAGTACAATTGGGGTGCCTTATCTTTTGACATAAAAGTTTGCAAAACCAACTTGTCTACCAAGTCAGCCATGCGGGCCCCAGGAGAGGTACAAGGGTCTTACATTGCTGAAGCTGTTATAGAGAGTGTGGCTTCGTTTCTCTCCCTTGATGCCAATTTAATAAGAGAAAAGAACCTCCATAGCTACGAAAGCTTATCTTTGTTTTACAAAGGTATTGTAGAGGATCCATCTGAGTACACTCTCCCTTCACTTATTTCAAAATTGGTTTCCACTACCCGATATGTAGATCGAGTAGAGGCGGTTCAATCCTTCAATAGAAGCAACATATGGAGGAAACGTGGTATTGCTTGTGTACCAATAGTGCACGGTGTGATGCTTAGACCCACCCCTGGTAAGGTGTCAGTGCTTAATGATGGATCAGTTGTGGTTGAAGTAGGAGGGATTGAGTTGGGGCAAGGACTATGGACCAAAGTGAAACAAATGGCAGCATTCGGTCTAAGCCAACTTGGGTTTAATGGAGATGGCCTGTTGGAGAAGATAAGAGTTATCCAAGCTGACACTCTGAGCATGATACAGGGTGGGTGGACTACTGGCAGTACCACATCAGAGTCTAGCTGTGAGGCTGTTAGGCTTTCTTGTGGCATTCTTGTTGAAAGGCTGAAGCCAATTAAAGAAAGTGTGGAGTCACAAAACAGCTCACTCACTTGGAATGCTTTAATTAAACAGGTTTGTACTAAACTTGTGGCCACTGGCCATCATATTTGCATCATAGGTCTCTTTCATACTGGGAGTACCATGCACACTGTCATTGCCATAAAACTTTAGTGTACATCATTGTGCAATAATCCAATAAAGAAAACCAGAAAGGAGAACATGCACCCAACGCTAGGTTTAAAGCATTGTGTCCAGTACATTCCAGTACTAGTTTTGACTAGTAAGTTTTGGTATTAATAATGCAGTGTTTTGTTTTTTGCGCTTACCACCTAAACTTCAACTTAGGCATCTATGGCAAATGTGAACTTATCGGCGAGTGCATATTGGGTCCCTTCCATGGCTTCCATGTCCTATCTTAACTATGGGGCTGCAGTGAGTGAGGTATTTTTCTCCATGCCTACCCTTACAGTTGAAGTTCACATTTAAATTGGTATGTCTCCAGCTTGACCCATTTAGTAGAACTGCCTAGTACCGTCACCTTTGGCTTGTTTAGTGATTATTTCTGTCGAAATTATCGTTTAAATCTTTAAGCTTCATGTAGCAATGGTAACAATCACAAGTCCCATATAGCATTAGTTATAACTAACCAAATATGTTAGTCTTCTCACTAGAACCAAATTCAACATAAAAGGTATTATAATTGAACTGTTGGTTGTGATGTAAATTGATTGAAATTATCAAAATTACCTGGATTTGTAGGTGGAGGTTGATATTCTCACAGGAGCCACCACTATATTGCGAAGTGACCTTATCTATGATTGCGGTCAGAGCTTAAATCCTGCCATAGATTTAGGACAGGTCTGTTGTACTTGTAACAAAGTTTCACTAAGAGAAAAGATCAGTAAAAGCTGTTTTCAAATTTAGGTCTTATGTCGCATTTCCCATTCTAAACTTGTTTTACTCTTCTCAGGTTGAAGGTGCCTTTGTCCAAGGGATTGGTTACTTTATGTTGGAAGAATACATAACCAACTCAGATGGGATGGTTACTTCAGATGGTACCTGGACATATAAGATTCCGACTATTGACACAATACCTAAACAGTTTAATGTGGAGTTGGTTAATAGTGGACATCATAAAAACCGGGTGCTATCTTCAAAAGGTAACTTGTGTCTCTCTATGTCATTTAACTAAACCTCAAGTACCTTCTGTTGAAATATTCAGTTATCTGATCTTTTGGTTTATAATCGCTACAAACCTAATCAATCTTAAGTCTGCAGTCTGCACGGATTCATTATTTAAATACTTATTATATGTTTAAAAAAATTATTGAATCTTTTGGGGAAATGGACAATTATTTTATGGGATTTTATGACTTGGATCTGTTTATGGCATGACATATTTCCCTCTACTTCATTGGAGGATGTAAAAGAAGGCAGATCTCTGTACATGTACTGATACAAACTGGCCAAATTGCTGTTCTCAGTTGTGTATAACATACTAATATAAGTGTTTTCTTATAGCCTCGGGAGAACCACCTCTACTCCTTGCATCATCTGTTCATAGTGCAACAAGAGATGCAATAAAAGCTGCAAGAGTTCAGTTGTTTTCTCTCACAGGCTCGAAAGATCCTCCTTTGGAATTCCAATTGCCAGTCCCTGCAACCATGTCTGTGGTCAAGGAGTTTTGCAGTTTCGACCATGTTGAGAAGTATTTGGAGGCTTTGACAATTAGCTGAAAAATCAACAAATCATGCGAAAAGGCTGGTAATGGCATTGCATTTACTATATCACTGTTGTAATTCATACACGAGGGTTGAGGATACAAAAAATAATAACATCAACTTGACTGCACACGAAAATAAAAGGTAATGCAATTATTTATTTATTTGTTTATTTGGTTTGGCTGTCCTCAAGGGACTATGAACAAATTAGTGAGATCATGGTTCAATACTTGAATATCTAAGTTAGAAAGTCACAAACGATAAATATCAGTTTTATTACAGGCAAAGAAAAAAGAAAGAACGTGACACAAACAGTACAATACAAAAAAGGATCAACATAACTACACAAAGCAATCCTTTGTACCAAAGATCAATATCTCACAATCAATCAAGCAACGGCCTCTTCTTTGGGTATTTTTCCCTCTTTCTGTTGCAACTCTTCCTCTCTGGGTTTTCCTCCCTCTTCAATCTGTTTCAGTGTTTCTCCCTTCTCTTCTTTGGGCATTTCTCCCTCTTTCTGTTGCAACTCTTCTGTGCGTTTTCCTCCCTCTTTCTGTTGGAACTCTTCAATCCGTTTCAGTATATCTTCCTTCTTCTCTACTTTGGGTTTTCCTCCCTCTTTCTGTTGCAACTCTTCAATCTGTTTCTGTGTCTCTCCCTTCTTCTCTTCTTTGGGTATTTCTCCCTCTCTCTGTTGCAATTCTTCTGTGGGTTTACCTCCCTCTTTCTGTTGGAACTCTTCAATCTGTTTCAGTATCTCTTCCTTCTTTGCCAGTAGCTCCTCGATCTTTCCATTGATCTTTCCTAACTTGTTCTTCAATGTGTCCACATCTTCAATTTTCTTATCTTTGCTCTTTTCCTTCTTCTTTTCTTTGCCCTTCTCATCCTTGCTATTTTCTTTATCTTTTTTCTTCTCTTTCTTTTTCTCATCCCCATCCTTTTCTTTATCTTTCTTCTCATCCTCTGATTTCACTTCCTTTTCCTTATTTTTCTTCTTCTCCTCCCCATCCTTTCCTTTATCTTTCCTCTTTTCTTTCTTCTCATCCTCTAATTTCACTTCCTTTTCCTTGTTTTCCTTCTTCTCCTCCCCATCCTTTCCTTTATCTTTCTTCTTCTCTTTCTTCTCATCCTCAAATTTCACTTCCTTTTCCTTGTTTTTCTTCTTTTCCTCCCCATCTTTTCCTTTATCTTTCTTCTTCTCCTCCCCATCCTTTGCTTTATCTTTCTTCTTTTCTTTCTTCTCATCCTCTGAATTCACTTTCTTTTCCTTATCTTTCTTCTTCTCCTTTTTAGGTGTTCCCTCTTTCTCACCTTTTTTATCTTTTTCTTTCTCCTTTTCCTTCTTCTTAGGTGATATGTCTGTCTCTTTCTTCTTTTCCTTCTTCTCTTTTTCCAATGTTTTTGCATGTATTTCAATCTCTATCTCCTTTTTCTCATCCTCAGCATCTGAAACCTTTTCCTTTTCAGTGTTCTTGACTTTTAGATGAAGTTCCTCTTTGGTCTTTGTTTTGGTCTGCTCTTTGAGTTTGTTTGCTTCCTCCATTTATAACCTGGTATCTGTTCCAACAAAATAAAAAAAATCCTCTTATTTTTACCAATATCTATGACATGAACAACAAATTTCAGGCATGGGAAGGAGTTCTTAAAGAACAACAAAAAACTATACTGCTACCGATCAAATTATATTTTGGTAAAGACCAAAATGACATGCCAAACCGATCTAAAATAATAATATGGATGATTTGCTCATAATTAAATTGGAAAAAGTTAGTCGACGATTGCAACTCAAGAGGAACTAGAGAAGGAAAGAGATAAATATGACACCTTTGAAATAAATAAAGCAAGATCTCCGTAATCCAGCCAAGAAGTCTCCGGAGATGAGATGTATGTCCTGTAATTTAAACTTAAACGATGGTCTTAAATTAGAGAAAAGGTGGTAGTAGTAGGATCCTTCGAGATCGATGAATAAAGAAAGGAGAAATTATTTATTGACTATCATGGGAACGCCACGTTAGGTCTCTCTTTTCACCCACTTGACAGCTCTGCTAAATTACAAAAGGGACCAACCTGTCGGCGAGTCCGTATCTATGTATCCATCCCCTCAGGTACCGGACTGAGTGCAATGCCCATAGCTGTACTGTTCGTGATGAGATTCGTGCCAGATTAAAACTGACGACTCAGATCTCATTCTACACGCTCAGCTATTGCACTGGATCTGAATTCCCTGTCGACAAGGTTTATCCTAATTCGGCCATTTATTCGAAACTGGAGATGTTCGTTGCACTTCAAACTGCAGTGCCATTTTCAGATCCAGATCAATAGTGAGCGCATCCAGTACATTTTACCATTCATCTTTTATTTTTTTACCTGTTGATGAGCAAAGTTAGGGTGTGATGTGCTCACCAAGAAAATTTGGTGAGCACAACTTCAAAAGTATATCCTATCGGCTTCAAACGACAAATTCAAACCCAATGTTGTAAAATGCGGTTTTATTCATCCAAGCGGAAGGCCACTGCATACCGCATATGCGGTATACGGTTGCATATGCGGAATTTCATGCGGACTCATATATGCGGATTTTAAACTATATATTAATTTATTTCAACTCAAAACATGCAATATATTCCCATTAAAATCATTTAGACAATAAATTCGCACATATGCGGACCAATATGCGGACATATGCGGCTCAATCGCACATATGCAGACCAATATGCGGAAATATGCGGCCCAATATGCGGCCGCATATGCAAAACCGCATATTTGAGACCGAATGGAAATTTTTATGCGGAATTGGACTACATACGCATATGCGGCCGCATATACGGTTCATGCGGCCGCTTTTTACAACACTGTTCAAACCGTTGTAATCTATGCACTTCGTGAGTGATGCATGTACATGCAAAAATTTGAAAGTTTCAAATTCATTTGCTCCAAAGTCAATCAGTCAAAGAAATTATGAAAAAAAATGAATATATAAAACAACTTATTAAATAACTTATAAAATATTCATTTCTTTGACCGCTTGATCTTGTAGCAAATGAATTCAAAACTTTCAAAATTTTGCATGTACATGTATCACTCATGAAGTACATGAATTTTAACGGTTTGGATTCGTCGTTTGAAGCCGGCCCGATAGACTTTATGAGTTGTGCTCATCAAACCTTCTTGGTGAACACATTACAAAAACCTTCTTGGTTACCAGTTAAACATTCAGAGGGGGACAAAAAAATTTCTGGGGGAACAAAACAAGTCAGAACTGATAAATCTCCACTAAAACTCAAAATCCAGCCGCCCTTGGTCTACACTGGGACCGTCCCTGCCTATAGCAGGACTGTTCGTTATGAGATTCATGCCAGATTAAAACTGACGACTCATATCTCATTCTACACGGTCAGCTATTGCACTGGATCTGAATTCCCTGTCGACAAGGTTTATCCTAATTCGGCCATTTATTCGAAACTGGAGATGTTCGTTGCTCTTCAAAACTTCAAAACTGTAGTGCCATTTTCAGATCCAGGTCATGTGAGTGACACGCAATACAATACAAACTTATATATATTTGTGTTACACAGAATAGAATCAAGTTGTTGATGCAGCTCAGCAAAATTCTAAAATAGTTTTTATTCATCTTCACAAGATCAATAGTGAGCGCATCCAGTACATTTTATCATTCATCTTTTATTTTTTTTACCTATTGATGAGCAAAGCTAGGGTGTGATGTGCTCACCAAGAAAATTTGGTGAGCACAACTTCAAAAGTATATCCTATCGGCTTCAATGACAAATTCAAACCGTTGTAATTCATGCACTTCGTGAGTGACGCATGTACATGCAAACATTTTAAAGTTTCGAATTCATTTGCTACAAGGTCAATCAGTCAAAGAAATTATGAAAAAACTGAATATATAAAACAACTTATTAAATAACTTATAAAATATTCATTTCTTTGACCACTTGACTTTGTAACAAATGAATTCAAAACTTTCAAAATTTTGCATGTACATGTATCACTCATGAAGTACATGAATTTTAACGGTTTGGATTCATCGTTTGAAGCTGGTCGGATATATTTTATGAGTTATGCTCATCAAACCTTCTTGGTGAACACATCACACCCTAGTTTTGCTCTTTTAGAATTTTGTATTGTATATAAATCAAGGGTTCTGAATTATCGAGAAAGGCCAACATTTTGGCAAATAGCGCCACAAAGGGAAGTTTAATTTCAATTACTATATTTACTTTCCCAATTTTATGTATCCTTAATTCCTTATTATAAAGTTATAATGTAACAATGTAATCTATAACATCGGTAATCAGGATCAGACTCCGGCTGCTCTCCAAATAGGAAAGCAAGATCCTGTTATTCTAAATCTAACCGTTCATCTATGTTGAGATTCGTGCATGAAAAAATTCAACGTTTAGATTTGGAATAACAGGATCCTGCTCTCCTATTTGAAGAGCAGCGGAGTCGGATCCCAATAATCAGTTTGAATGAATTGGAGCCTAGCATGCAGTTAAGAAAAAAAAATGTATTTATTACAGTTAACTAGATTTATGAAAAATTTACAAATATGCATGAAATTGTTGAAAGTAACAGTATTCAAAGTTCAAACCCAACACTCACTAAATCAAAGTAATTTAACACGAAATATAATAAAAAAAAAAATCTTTAGCATGATCTATCTCTTATCAACTAAGGCATTAATTTTGAAGATAGTAATGATACTTGGAATTAGTCTCCATTTCTTATTCTTCTTCTTCATCAAAAGGCCTGAAATATTTGCCATCAAGAAGGTAAGTTCCTATTGCTAGACGAACTGCCCATACATCCTTCGGCTTTCTCGCCACAACTCTGCAATCATAACATACAAACTAATTACCTTAATTAGTCTCCATTTACATCAGGAACTTCCTGCATGAGATTAATGCGAACATTTGCAAAGAAAAAAAATCAAATGAAATGAAACCGACCTCCCTACATCACCGGCCTTAACTTGACCGGTGTTTGCCCGCAAAGATGGCATTGGTGTAGCCGTCTTCAGAGCCGGTGGGGCCTCAATTATAACAATTGGTGAACCGACATTCAGCCCGGCTTTCTCGCCTGAATTTGATGCGCAATTGGCCACAAAACCCGATCGCAGTGTCCGCCGAGCTAAGCATTTTAGTTCAGAATTCAGAGGAAAGGGGAAGGGGAGTTTGGTGCTTGTAAGATTAGCAGTGGGAAGCCATGGCGGTAGCGGTGGCATTTTCTCTTTTATTTGTGGTTTTACATGAATCATTCCCGGTTCATATACCAACCAAGTTGATAAGATGAGCTTTGGCCTTTTCCTCAACGGTCAACATCCCCTCCATTTTCTCCAGTTCAGTACACATTCATGTATCAGTATCAGAACTCTGTTACAATAGTTAGCTGTTGTAAACCTTAGTTAGAATAGTTAAATCTCTTCTATTAATATCAATCATCCATGTATCAGAACTAGAAGACAACATAACGGTACTTTTTGGGCCTTTCCACCTTATCCTCAACTCATTTCTTATGGGTGGGTGAAAAATAGCTACTATTCCGGATTAGCACTATTCTGAGCTACTAATTTACGTTTGGGTATGTTTGGATTAGTGTTCTAATTTTGCCCCCGCGGGCGCGCCCTGCCCGTGCCCTGCCCGTGCCCGTGCCCGTCCTGCCCGCGCCCGCGCCGCGGGCAGCCGCGGGCACGCGGGCACGCGGGCGCGGGCGTTAAACGGGCCGGGCACGATTTTTTGGAACCCCGCCCGTGATTGCCCGGCCCCCCGTGCCCGTTGCCCGTGCCCGCGCCGCCCGCGCGCCCGTGCCCGCGCCCGCGCCCGCGCGCCCGTGCCCTTTTTTTTTTTTTTTTCCAAAAATTCAAATTTTTTGAATTTGATTTCCCCCCCACCCCCCCCCCCCTCCCCACCCCTCCTTCTCCCCCCAGCCGGACCCCCACTGCCCCACCTCTCAAATTTTTTTTTTTTTTTTTTTTTGAAATTCATATTTTAATCCCTCCAAAAAAAATTCTATAAATATACACCCATTCCTCTCAATATTTTCATCTCTCATTCTCTCAATCTCAATCTCAATATTTTTATTATTCTCCAATTTTAATTTTATTGTTAAAAAAAATATAGTTGTTTAACAAATACGCAAACGCAAACACGGAAACGGAATTACGAAGTTATTCTCGAAGATTTTCCCGCGAAATTAAAAATGTAACATTAATTTTTGTTAGATTACATTTTGTTAGATTAAATTTTGTTAGATTGAAATATTGAATGTTAGATTTATTTTTGTAGAGTAATTTAAAAATTAAATTTGATGTTAGATTTTTTTTTGTAGATAAATTTAGAATTTAAATTGAATGTTAGATTTATTGAATGTTAAGTAATTAGATTTGTTAAATTTGTTAAGTAGTTATATTTGAGGTTAGATTTATTTTTTGGAAATGTAAAGTAATTAGATTTATTTTAGAATATGTTAGATTTTATTTTTAAATTCGGATTTATTTTTAATAGGTTAAAAAAATAGGTTAGATTTATTTTTTGGAAATGTGAAGTAGTTAGATTTATTTTAGAATATGTTAGATTTTATTTTGAAATTCGGATTTATTTTTAATAGGTTAAAAAAAATAGGTTAGATTTGTTTTTTTGAAATGTGAAGTAGTTAGATTTATTTTAGAATATGTTAGAATTTATTTTGAAATTCGGATTTATTTTTAATAGGTTCAAAAAAATACGTTAGATTTGTTTTTTTTGAAATGTGAAGTAATTAGATTTATTTTAGAAAATGTTATATTTTATTTTGAAATTCGGATTTATTTTTAATAGGTTCAAAAAAAATAGGTTAGATTTTTTTTTAAAAATTCCATTTGCGTGTTTGCGTATTTGTTTTTAATAGGTTAATAAAAGGGTTTAGATTTATTTTTTTGAATATTGAAGTAATTAGATTTGTTTTGAATAGGTTAGATTTTTTTTTAATTTCGGATTTATTTTTAATAGGTTAATAAAAGGGTTTAGATTTTTTTTTTTTGAATATATGAAGTAATTAGATTTGTTTTGAATATGTTAGATTTTATTTTTAAAAATTCGGATTTATTTTTAATAGGTTAATAGAAGGGTTTAGATTTATTTTTTTGAATATGTGAAGTAATTAGATTTGTTTTGAATAGGTTAGATTTTTTTTTTAATTTCGGATTTATTTTTAATAGGTTAATAAAAGGGTTTAGATTTATTTTTTTTGAATATATGAAGTAATTAGATTTGTTTTGAATATGTTAGATTTTATTTTTAAAAATTCGGATTTATTTTTAATAGGTTAATAGAAGGATTTAGATTTATTTTTTTGAATATGTGAAGTAATTAGATTTGTTTTGAATAGGTTAGATTTTTTTTTTAATTTCGGATTTATTTTTAATAGGTTAATAAAAGATGTTAGATTTATTTTTTTTAATATGTGAAGATGTTAGACCCTCCGCGCACTCCCCCTAGAGCACCACTCAATGATCATCCCGAGCGAATCTGTCGCTTGTGCGTCAAGCCAGGCTTAAAGAAGTACATGATACAGTGTAGCCGCTGCAGGTACCACTTTCATCCTGAATGTATGGATACCGAACCTAGAGCCGAAGGCCAGCCCCCGGTGTGGACCCTTTGGAAGTGTCCGATCCACGATGGTCACCTCGAGCTAGTACACAGTGTAACGATCTGCGACCCATCCCTCCGCCGCTAGTACACAGTTACCTTGTTTTATTTCATAAGTATTATTAATGTTAAAATCAATATATATTTTTTTCAATTTGCTTTGCACAATATCAACAATTTTTCAATTTAATTTTATTCCTTAAAATTGGAAGCCGCCATCAACATAAAAAAAATTAATAACAGAGATAGAATGACCATTTTTATGAAATATCAATGACACTCAAATTGGAATATTGCCGAAATTTTTATTAACAACATTAATATCAATCAAAAAAGTTTAATATGGAGATCATATTTAAAAAGTTTATAAAATTTGGTCTCCAAGAACACTTTAATATGGAGATCATATTGAGCAGTTCAGATCGAATGTTTAAATATTTAAAACGAAGATTAAGATAAAGGATGTGATGTTTGAATCCTACTTGAGTATACCATTTGAACATAAAAAAAGTTTGATTTAAATTACTAGCACATCACATGATATGTTGTCATTAGTATCTTAGAATAATTCTATTTTATTGATGAAATGCATGATAATATTTCTTTTACTGAATTCTTGGAAAATCATATTTAATAAAAGCAGTTCGAATATGGTGTTTTTTTTTTTTTTTTAATAAAGTTGAGATCAAACCATTCAAATATTTTTAATATCTATTAGAGATCTCCAATTAAGTTTTGAACCTTCGACTTTAATATGGAGTTTTATAAAACTTCTTATATTTTCTTATTTTAAAGTAATTGTTTTGAATATGTTAGATTTTTTTAAAGTAATTGAATATGTTAGATTTTTTTAAAGTAATTGATTTAACCTATTCAAATTATTTTTTTTCTGTTTTTTTTTCGGTTTTTTTTTCCTGTTTTTTTTTTTTGAAAACCAATAAATTATAAATCCAAATTCATGCCAATTTAAATTCATTTGACATATTATTTTTAAAGTAATTGATTTAAGAAATTTTTAATTTATATTTTATTATAACAAAAAAAAGAAAAAAAAAACAGAAAAAAAACAGAAAAAAAAACAGAAAAAAAAAACAGAAAAAAAAAACAGAAAAAAAAAACAGAAAATTTTTTTTTTTTTGCCCTGCCCTGCCCGCGGTGTCCGGCCCGTCCTGCCCGCGCGCCCGCGGCGGGCACGGGCATTAAACGGGCAGGGCAGATTTTTTGAAAAAAATGCCCGCAGTGCCCGCGCCCGTGTGCCCATGTGCCCGTGACGCCCGTGCCCGCATCCGCCCGTGCCCGCGCATGCCCGCGCCCTGCCCTGCCCTGCCCTGCCCGTTTGTAATACACTAGTTTGGATTAGTGAATAGCTACTACTTTTTGTTTGTCTTTTGTGGAATTATTCACTATTCTACTAATCCTACAAAATATTAAAATAGCTACTATTCTCAAATTAAAATAGCTACTATCCTTGCACTATTCTTGATTCATCCAAACACACCTATATGACTAATGTTGGGTCCTGGGAAAAAAATTTCTTGACCCACTCTTATGGAAAGAATAATTATAGCGTATCTCCATTCTCACCCTCCAATCCTTCCTGCACAATTTTTAGTAAGAATTATGTGTCTCTGCGTTAACTTTTTCAGTTACAGATAAAAGTCATCAATACTTTGACCTTATAAGTATAAATACTTGAAAAATATAATATTAATATTTGAAACATAAGATATTAATACTTTGATATGTAACTTATATAATTATTCTTTTTTTTTCAGTTCTCTAATTGTCTATGCGTCAATTTTTTTCTAATGAAATATAATGGTCTCTACTAAAAAATACTTTTATTTTTTTTCAATAGCACACCAAGAAATATTTTAATTTTTCTTACAACTGCAAAAAAATCGGCCTGAAAAATATTGATCCGGATTATTTGTCGCAGTCTTTCTAATAAATCAAATTATATAGTATTACATCTATTTTCAAATAAATATATAAAATATTTCTAATATTTCAAAACAAAAAATAAATAAATTATAGCATTTTATGTTTAATTAAAAAAATAAAACCGGGAACTTAATTCAGGCTTCATGAAATAACTGCAATTTTAATTTCCGGTTTTACGAAACTATGGATTTGTTATGTGATTTTGAGAGAGCTAAAATCGTAAATTAAATTTGCAGTTTTGAGACCTAAAATCGTGAATTAAAACTGTAGTTTGGGCACTTTTCAAAATCTTTTCAAACAGGGTATAGAATTTGAAATATATATATATCTTATATCTTTATGGTTCAAATTTGTTTGAAAAACAGCGATTTTCAATAAATCTAAAAAAATAATAAAAAAATTTCAAAAAAATGTAAAATTTGGTTTCTAAGCATATTTTAACATGGAGATCATGTTGACCAGAATTCAGATCGACTATTTGGACTTTAGAAATGAAAATATAAAATATGAGACAGATGAGATACGAGAAGATAGGCATTACAACTCTTCTCATTTTATATTAATAAAAATTTCGGCTTTGTTTTCATATAGTTGACCCGGTGAAGAACCCGCAACACGTGTAGAATTTTGGTGCTCGCCACAGCTCCGGTTCTGGCCTGCCCCCGTACCTAACGTCTGCCTGTATAATAATCAAGTGGCGATCCTCTGACAATGGGGTCTTTATACTAAATCTTAGGGAGGGCTGTCCACACTTTTAGCCTGATACGTTTGTTTCCCCTTGCCAGAAATGTACTACACGAGGTAGAAAGTCCGTACAGGCGAGGAACCTTTTCTTTTCCTTTCCTTTCCCTGCCACCAATTACTTCGAATTCGCATCCTCTGAGATATCTCAAAATTTGCGTGACTTTTTGGAATTATCTCAATCGTTCAAATACATTCTACACGAATCTCAAAGCTCAAATAATACTGCCCCCTACGGTTTCCCGAATAGGCACCGGACACGTCGGTCACGCAAAAATTGAGATATCACAGAGGATACGCACACAATTACTTCCCCCGCCCTTGCTTTGCTTCTCCCCTCTCAAAACCTCCTTCCTTTGCTTCTGACCCGAAGAGGAAGAGGAAGAGGTAGACTGGAAGCGGAAGCTGAGCAGTTCGATTCTTACTGGTGCTCGAGCGAGAGGTTAGAATTTCTCCCTATTGCTCCTCCTTTTCGCTTCTTACTGAATTCGATTTTTCTCTGGTCCGTATGGAACTTGATACTCCACCATTCTCCTCTCTCGAGGTCAAAGTCGTTGCTCCCTTGACGCCGAGGAGGAGCGTCTCTCTAGTTCCTGAAGGAATGGAGATGATCCGTGCTCGTCTCTGATTTCTCATCTTCCTTCTTTCTATGCGTACTCGTCTTCCATGTGTGCTTATTGCATATACCAATAGGCAATAGCGTAGAATAAGTGTCCAACTGGCATCATGTGCTATGCATGTTAGTTTGGTGAAGGATTATGGACTTTGATTGGTTCAATTTTAGTCTGGGCTAGTATTTTAACTGTATTTTTACTGTTTGACAGAATCGCCCTCCTTTTCTGTTTAAATGAAGACCAATTTGGGTCAGTTTGATTGAGGTTCAATTGAATGGGAGTGTCAAATTTATGCTAAGCTGAGTTTAATTGAGCCCTAATTCATACAATGCAGGGGCCAAATGATGATTGATTTCATAATTGGCACCCTGATCAAGTCCAGTTGGGGTTTAGTTGTTGATTTCAGGCAAGTATTGTCTCACTATAACCATTCTGAGAACATTTTTATTTGCTTTGCTACTTTTGCAAAATGGTTGTGCCCCAAATTCCCTGGCAATTGCTAAAGAAGGTTATTTGGACTGACTTAGGGGCCAAGCTTTTATGGTGCTTCTACTTGTTTTGGCACATGGCATTGAAGTGATATGTTTTTTTTTTAATTTTAATGAAATATTAGTGTGATTCTGTAATATACTTTTTTTCTCTTGACTGTACTTTTGTGCCAACTTTATCAGTTCTTAATCACCTAATACAAAAATGTTTGTCAATACTAGGCAATCATTTATTGAGATTTAGTCATTATTGTAAAGTTACATATCGTGAGTATTTTTTATATTAAAAATGTGGTTTAACACAGGTTGGATAAAGCTGTTAGATCCAGCAATGGGGGGAGAAAACGGTACTCATAAAAACAAATCAGAAAAACGAGCGCGTTTAGCACCTAATGGGTCCAGTGATGCTTCAAATCCCCCTTTGGGAGCACTTGAACCAGAGGCTTTCAAGGAGGAAAATAATGGCTTAACGGAACCACAGGAGAAGAATACAACACTCAAAGATTTCTATTTTGGAGATGACGATGACGATGAAGATGATGAGGATGACGATTGGCAACCATCAAAAATTATGTTCGATCATGAGAACTCATTTTGCATAAACTGCACTGTGCGAAACTATGATTGCACTGCCTCCTCTTGCGAAGTAAGTTTGTTTCACAAAATATACCAGGATTCAGACGAGAACAATAAAATCTGGTTGTCAGAAGCCTAAATCAAATTTTAGGGGATGTTTATAACTTAGAATATTGTAAGCTAATTGTTGTTGCATTTATCTGATAATTATTTTGTCATAAATTATTTCATGTATGTTGTGTTTTAAGCATTGTGGTGCGGTTATGGCTTCTAAAGTGAATGGATATGATGCCTTTCAAGCTAAAATTGGAGATGCAATCAGCCGCTATAATGGTAATGGTCATTTATTTTTTCTCTATTCACTTGGTGCGCATTCTTTTTTCCTCCTTTCATTGTAACTTCAGATATTCCTGTTGTTTATTTTAGTTAACATATTCGTCAAGCGTAATGAATCCCTTTACTTAATCTATTATTTTTCAAACGATAGTATGCTTAAATGCTTTAACTTACCAATTAGTCCAAAAGCTTATGCGGACAGATATGCAGTCATTTTGTACTTGGTTTTCTTAATATGTTTATTACAAAGTTTCTAATATAATCTCTATATTGGAACTGTAGCTCCATCATCTTCTTCCAATACTGCCTTTGGTTTTGATGAGAGGATGTTGCTACACAGTGAGGTAATTCTAGATTATTTAATTGCCCCATGAGCTTTCGACATTTGGTCATTAACTTGGGACTCTTGACTCTTTTCTTGTGTAAATAATTTTTTTTTGTGCTATTTAAAATTTTCATGCTTCAATTTTTAATTTTTTATACATCTTCTATTTCCTTGTTTTGAAACCCTAAATTAAAATTCTGCTGGTTAAACTAATTATGCAAGGATTATCATGCATGTAGTAATCCAAATCTCTATGCAAAAGATTGTTACCCCCTTAGACTTCCCAGGTGTGAATATTTTCAATTTGTAACTCCTTCCTATTGCTTCCCTTATGTTGCTTTTTGCCGTATAAAATAAAAGACTGAAGAAACATTATGTGCTGGTATTTGTACTACAAAGATACTACCGGTATAAAGTAAACTTTATTGCATTTCTGAAACATACATTAGAATCCAAGACCTGTACTTAGGTTTTCTGAGTTCATCACATTTCGTGGAAATAACAAGTAAAATGGTAAACTGTAATTTTAGATACCCAGTTATTAAAGAAATTATGGATCATACAGGTACCGTGCTTGCTTGGGTTGAACACAGATCTTGGTACAAAATCTCCTAACCTACTTGATTACTGATTGTATCGTTCTTTTGTTAGATTGAAATGAAAAGTCATCCACATCCTGAGAGACCTGATCGTCTTCGAGCTATTGCCACCAACCTTACCGAATCTGGTAAATTCTACTGCGTATCTAGCCAAATTTAGCTTAGTGTTCCATTATGAAGTTTTACTTTTCTGTTTGGCCTTAAAACTTAGAAATTTTAGTCTTTAACCTCATATTTTGCCATATTTGGCATTCTGCTAGAAGTTAACTAATAGTATTGTTTGTTTTAGGTATTTTCCCTGAAAAATGTACTTTGATTCAAGCTCGTGAAATAACACGAGAGGAGCTCCTAAATGTAAGAGATCACGTCCTCTTTAAGAGAAATCACACACATAAACAGAACTGTTGTAAACTTGGATGTTTTTGGAGGTGCATGATTATGAAGTTAAGTTGAAAAAGGTTATGGTCCTACAGTCCACAGAGCAGGAGGGGCGGGGGGGATTCTTGCTGATGTCCTAGCGTCTGTGGTACTTTATAGTGTTCCTCAGAAACCTTAGTTTTTGGATATATGAGTATACACAAAATGGTATATCTGTTGCAATAAACATGCCATTGTTTAAATTATCTCTCTTTGGTTGTATATGTCAATTTTTCCATAAAATGTATGTACGTTTTAAACTGCTGGCATAACATTGCCAAATTATTACACAATTGGCATAACCTTGCATGCTTTGATTGCTCCAAAAAGTTCAATGAAATATTGGCACGTTGGATTTAATGAGTAAATGAAATT
This sequence comes from Carex arenaria, assembly GCA_964058825.1. Lineage (NCBI taxonomy): Eukaryota > Viridiplantae > Streptophyta > Magnoliopsida > Poales > Cyperaceae > Carex > Carex arenaria. Next base: position 400,288 of record CAXKVW010000150.1, read on the forward strand.
TGATTTCCTTTTATGTCATAAAAGAATTTTGCATTCTACTTGGTAATTCTAGCTTTGGTTTTGTCTTTAATGCACCATCTGTCAAATTTCATACAGGTCCACTCCCTTGATAATGTTGAAGCCGTTGAGCAAACAAAGAACATGCTCTATAGGTTAGTTGGTACTTTTTTGCATGAAGACATTACTTTAATTATTTCGCTGTGGTCCTGCTGTTGCATTTGTTTTATAAATAAGTACAGTTTAAATTATACCTTAGCCTTTGATAAAACAACTAATAATTTCTCTTTTTCCTTGAGATATATTTAATGACTGTTTAACCATATAGGTGATTTTTTCAACTTTACAGCTATTTCACACCTGACACATATGCAAATGCACATTCGGCATGTGCTGCCAAACTTGCTGCAGGCATTTGTGCTGATCTCGCTGCCTCCATCATGTCAGGACGTTTCAAAAATGGCTTTGCTCTGGTAGAATTTGTTTACATAATCGGCTGATATTCATTTTTCTTCCTAAAATTGCTTAATGGTTAATTGTTTGTGATTCAGGTGAGGCCTCCAGGACATCATGCTACTATAAAGCAAGCAATGGGATTCTGTCTACATAACAATGCAGCTGTGGCTGCTATAGCTGCTCAGAAAGCCGGTGCACAGAAAGTTCTTATAGTTGACTGGGTAATGATGTCTAATAGCTACTTACATTACTTTTAATGCTACTGGATTCACAAAGATGGTTGGCGTGGTATGTATGGAAAATGTTATGTTTGTTACAGGTCGGGTTTCATCACACTTAACTTTATGTGCAGGATGTCCATCATGGCAATGGCACGCAGGAAATATTTGATGGAAACAAATCAGTATGTTTGTTTACTTTTAGCATTAGCTCCTTTCTTTTAACAATTGTCTGTCAAAAGAAGAAATATAGCATATACAACCTCTTTAATAGTTTTCTTAAATATCTTTAGGAGAGAGAAGCCATGAACTAGAAGTTACTGTCTTTCTAGGTATCACAAACTAACAGTTCGAGAAAACAAACAATTATTGTTATCTTTCAATGCCGCAAATTATTGTTGCAAAAAAAAATGTTACAATGTTGTTCCGGTACAACGTTGCTATCCTATGTCGCAGATTCATATTGCGAGGAATGAAGTTGTGCTTGAATTTATGTCTTGTTCTCAGTTCAAGAATTAAGTAACCTAATCCTAATAAGGTTTTTAGGTTTAAATTTATTATTAGGATTAGCTTCTATTGCTTTCCTTCATGGAGGAGTTTGAAAATGGATTGGTGATAAGGATGGTTAAATTAGGCATTTCCCAGGGAAGGATGGAATTGCAATTTCAGGAAGAAATTGAGTTGAACTTGGTTGTACTCCAAAATTATTTCGTCGTCGTTTTGGCCTTGTTCTGGATTTGTAGCATGAGTTGGTATAACAACTTTTCTTTCATTATTAAAATGAGTTTGTTTGCATTTTCAGGTATTGTATATTTCTTTACATCGGCATGAAGGTGGGAATTTCTACCCTGGTACGGGAGCTTTTGTTGAGGTAATTTATTCATCCAAGATCTCTTCCGAATTTCATGTTTCCAACATGTTTCATCAAGATCAAAAGCTTGGGGTTTGGGTCGGTGAGGTTAGATTTTGTCAGATTTAGTGGAAGCCTATTGGGGTTTGAGGAATAAACCTGTAGTGTAAACACCGAACAAGGTAAAATAATAATAAGGAAGATTATTTGGCTAAACAAGGCCAGTACTGCCAAAAAAAAGGTAAAACTGAAATTTGGTGCTGTTGTTCTTTTCAGTACTAACCTGGATATACAATTTTAATTTGCAGGTTGGAACTAATGGTGCCGAAGGATACTCAGTGAATATTCCTTGGAGCTGTGGTGGGGTAGGTGATCGGGATTACATCTTTGCTTTTAAAAATGTTGTTCTGCCAATAGGTAATTTGTCCTTTCTTGTTCTTAACTTCTATGTATTTTTCTTTTCGGTTATTTACCATATAGTTTTTTGTCTTTTATTTTTTTGGTTATTACACCATAGTTTCCTTACCTCCTTTTAATTGTTTTTCTCAGTATGTGTTTGCCTCTATGACAAATTGACAACTATTTAAGACAAAATTGTGCTTGTTTTGAAATTCATAGGCCTTGCTAAATGTTCTCTAGTTTTATTTATAATTTAAGTTCAACAAATTATGCATTGTGGATTAAGGAATTTTTACATATCATTGTTGTATTGAATGCTGTAGCGAGTTGTAACTCTTTGACTTAAATGTGACATTTTCAACTTCAGCCAAGGAGTTTGCACCTGACATGACGATCATATCAGCAGGCTTTGATGCGGCGAGGGGTGATCCCCTAGGTGGATGTGATGTGTGTATTTTTAGATCTTTTAATTATAAGTTTTCATCAATAGAATTTTTCCAAATGCTTATTTTAACAATTTGTTTTCCAGTTTCTTGTTTAATATCACACTAAATGAAGCAAGATCAATTTATTAGAGAGATTTGTATGTTTTGACTGAGAATGCATATTGGTTCTAGTCACATTAATTGCTATATCAGGCTTGACAGGGTACATATGGAGTTAAATTAGAATAATATATAGCAAAATTGAGGGATTTGATAAACTTTGGCCTGTGGCTTCTACAAGCCATAATTTGTTTGAATATACCTTCTCAAGTGTATCTGCTATCAGGTGACTCCTGCTGGGTATGCACAAATGGCACACATGTTGACTTCTCTTTCTGATGGAAAGTTGTTGGTTGTACTTGAGGGAGGGTATGTAGTTATTTTCTCTTTTTTTTATAATTGTTTTAGTTTAATCTTAAATTATTTCTGTAATGCAAGTAAATTAATATGTCGTTGCCTGTATGATTAAAAAGGTATAATCTTCGCTCGATATCCTCTTCAGCTACAGCAGTGGTTAAGGTATATTATCATTTATTTTTTGAAGTGAAAAATTTCATCAAGCTCCAAAATTTAATGTACTATATCAGCAGAAATAATTATTCACCCTCTGATCCCTTTTACCTGGTTACTGTTTCAGCCAGTTATCCAAAATTTTGATTGATACTTGTGATTACAAGCACCGACTGGTATTATATGGATACTATGCACCTCTACCTGTACAAAATTCCAAACTATGCTCAATTGTATCCCCAGTTAAATCCTCATTTGTGCATATTTTAGTCATGCAGTACTGCAAGTAAGCTAGAACTAAAAGAACAGAGGAAATAGAAAGGTTGAAAGTTGGTCTAACTGCTATACCTGTATATCATAGCTGAACATCAGTTCATAATGGTACCTAGTGTTGTTCGTATGCATTGCCAATAATATTCAGAATAAAATTCTATATGGCAGGTTTTGTTGGGAGAGAAACCAGAGACTGAGCTAGAAGACCCGATGCCATCGAGGGAAGGCTTAGAAAGTGTTCTTCATGTCTTACAAATACAAGTTCACTATTGGCCAGTTTTAAGTCACCACTATGCTGTCGTGAAGCCTTTTTTGGATTATTACTCTTTAAGCAGTGGTGAGTTATTTTGAACCTACAAGTTAGATCCAATCTCATCTAATCATTACGGTTGCTTGATTGTTAATTTTTAGGCATAAACATCATGTTTTTGTCAGCAAATAAGAAGTAATTAACAATTTAAAAGTTCAGGCTGCTACCAAGTAAATACGACACCTCAAAGTCCAGTACAACTATAATATTAGACCTTCCACAGGAGGGTAAAATTGGCAATTTTGTTGGTAATTTCATTCTTCAAAGTGTATACTAGAAATACAATTGACCGTTTTTCCTGATAAAGTTGATGATACTGATAACTTCTCCCATTTATTTTTGCTAGGATTATTGGTTGTTAAAGGAAAGAAATCAATAGTAATTATAATAATAGCTGTAATTAGGTATAGGTAATAGTTGTTCTTTCTTTTTTAGATTTTCCTTTGGTCTACATATTTGTATAGTACTGTTAATTGAGATATATAGAAATTTCCTCTTTCAGTGTTGTAACAATAATTCCTAATGTTTGACTCAAACATCTACAGTGATAAACGTAGGAAACCAGACGAGGAAGAGGCCCCACTACACCGGGCCTTTCTGGTGGAAATGCGGAAGTAAAAGGATTTTCTTTGAACTCATTAGCAGGAGGCTTCAAAAGAAAAGGTTGATGAGGCATGATAAGGGAATCAGAAAAACAGTTTCCTCCAGCATATAATTTTTGCATAATTCTTGCATTAGGTGCTGCTAGATCTTAGTGCAGCTTTCTCTGACAAGAGGAAAGTTGGATATGTAACTTGGTGAATTTTTTGTTTTGTAACATGGTAAATCCAATGGGAGGTTTGGGGCAAAACCCTAAACATTAGTCTTATTGTTAAACAATTGCTAACTTTCTAGTACTGAGAATGCGACTGATGACTTGTGAAGCATGAATCAAACACCTTTTTCCGTGCGCGCTCGCTCTTTGTTTTGTTTTATTACCTTTGCTTGTCTAGTCCTGTGCCAAATTTGAAATTAGTTGGTTCTTGTCAACTATAATTTACCCATAGTACGCCTGATCACCCCGAACCACTATGTAAATTAAAGGCGTCGTTGAGATGTAAATTATGCTAATTTGGGGGATATGCGGTGGTTTATGCTAATTTTGCCGCGTTCTATCTCGAGTTTGAATTGGGGTCGACGTCTCTCGTTCTTCTTTCCCAAGTAAATATCTATAGGAGTGTCGGTTATGCACGTCTGCACCCAACTTCTGGCGTCTCTTATTTATACTTCAGAATATTACTCTTTAATACGGACATGAAGCGCACGGCCAGCTAGCGTGCTTAGGGCCGCTAATGATTAAGGTTCAGCTCAAACTCGGTTCAGCTCAATGAGAAAAGCAAAATGATTCGGCTCTAACTTGGCTCGTTTTTGAAAGAAAAAAGCTCGGCTCGGCTCGGCTCGGCTCATCTAAACACTTGACTCATTTATAGAGATTACAATATAAAAAAAATTATCTAATATTTATTGAATTACATATGTATTTGGAAAATGATATATCTTAATTACTGGATTCATATATATAAATCATGTATGTTTGTATTTTATTATTTTAGAATTTGTTATAACAATATAATACGATTTGGTGCGGCTTGTGAGGGCTCCCCCTACAAACACCTTGAATTCTGCCTATATCACCAATCAATCGGGCATCGAACTAAAGAATGCTGGACATTCAAAGACAAGGTAGAAACAAAACCCCACCCAGAAGGAAGCCGAGAAAGAAATTTGTGTTGTTGTATTTTTTTGTAATTGTAATTTATGTTTATTTTCGAGTTGTGGGGATAAAACATATATGTCGAGAATCATGTTCTCGGCCTCCTTATTGATGAACAGTTTAATTATTTAATAAAAGTCTCTTTTTATGATATCTGTTATATGTGCTTGGAGTTTTATTTTATTTGTCTCATGTTTTTGTTGCATGCCTTCTGCCCTCGAGAATCTTCATCTTAACGTTTCATCTAGATCGAGATCACTTGTTACACGAATTGAATATATAACAATTCTATATTCATCTCGAATTTTCATTGTTAAAATTATGCTTATAACTTATAATCTGATAAAAAAAAACATAATGTGGAAATTTGTTTATATTTTCTTTAGGAAGTATTTATACTTTGATAAAGAAATTTGTTTATGATTTTGATAAAAAAAAACATAATGCAGGTGCAATTGCTAAATCCGGTGAGCCAGCTCTGTCTAGCTCGTGACGATTTCAAACTGAGATTTCAGTTCGGACTCCTAAAGTCATCTTACTCGTGACTCAGACGAGCCAGCTCGAAACGAGTTCAAGCTAAATCTAGCTCGTTACCAGCCCTACTTGGTTCTGCCCTATTCACTCCTTAGATAATCAGGGATTGGCGAACATTAATCAATTTAGTAATTTTACTAATGCTGATTTTATTTTGTTTTTCTTTTTGACTTTTTTTAATTTAAAACCTTTGCAGAAACTCGGCGAAGTCTTCTTTTTTGTCTTTGCAAATTTCTTTAAAGGATAGCTACCCACGTGCTCGGCACGTGACTGACTGTATGATCCCAAAACCACACGTTAGCACCTGATCTCCTTTTTGCCCTTCATTATGCAGATCATCCTGGTTCATAAATTGAAAATACACCAAAGACACACTACGAGCGGGATCTAAGTTATCTAACAATGGTGCATCATGAACCGGGTGCAGGAGAGGAGACTGTAGTCTAGAATGTTCGAGGACTTGTTGACTTTTGGTAGGTAGCGCAGCATCCATTCCCAGAAGTAAACCTCGGATTCGTCTAAAACGGATCTTTTTTATTCACCCGTTGGATTCGTCATAAACGGATCTTGGTCGTCCGTCATCTCTGGACTCTGGGACCCATTCTTTGCTGAAAACATTAATTAATAACTAGCTGGTCAATCTCAGAAAAATAAATTGAACAATGATCATCGGTCAAGTGTCAACTACGGGTGCATTGGTGACTGGTGAGAGATGAATTTAAATAATATAATATAATATAATAAAAACAGCGAAAATTTCTCTTTCCAATTAGTTCATCCGAAATTGAAGGAGTGCCTTGCCGCTATACCGATTTTTTTATTAATCGAAAATAAAATAAAATAAAATATGTATTCTGCGGAAAAATCGAAATATAAGAAGAACGAGATAGTTTATCCCGTCCGATACTGTAACTGGACAGAATAAATCATTCTGTCCCGTTAATCTAATATGGAGTAAGGGATAAAGAAAATAGACGGGATGATCTATCCCGTCCGTCACTGTAGTAATTTTTTTTTTTCATTCTCTTATACGAAGACAAACTAATATATATATATATATATATATATATATATATATGAGTTGGGCTATGGTACTCTATAGAGTAAAATGGGTTGGTACTCTACGGCACTATATTTTTATTTTAAAAATTCAAACACCCGATCCGAACCGTTGAACATGTTCTTCATATTGAAATATGCTTGGAGACCAAATTTTACATTTTTTTGCTATTTATTTAGCCACTTTGAAAATCGCAGATCTGATGGTCCAGAAATTTTTACTGTTCACAGCGGATCTGAGATTTTCAAAGTGGCTTAATAAATAGCAAAAAAATTTCAAAAAATATAAAATTTGGTCTCCAAGCACATTTCAATATGAAGAACATGTTCAACGGTTCGGATCGGGTGTTTGGATTTTTAAAACGGAGATATAGCGTAGAGTACAAAGACGTTTTACTCCATAGAGTACCATAGTCCATCTCATATATATATATATATATATATAGAGTGTGGCTAAGTTGCTACCGGTAGCACTTCGACCGAAGTGCTACCGGGGTCATATCTTAGTGCTCGATGTTCAAACAGCAAATCCAAACGTTAGATGTTCAATTTATATTAAAATGTACTTGGAGACCAAATTTTACATTTTTTGGAATTTTTTTGCTATTTATTAAGCTGGTTTGAAAATCGCTGTTTTTATTAAATTTCTGGAGCATTGAAAACAGCGGTTTTCAAACCAGCTTAATAAATAGCAAAAAAATTCCAAAAAATGTAAAATTTGGTCTCCAAGTACATTTTAATATAGATTGAACATCTAACGGTTTGGATTTGCTGTTTGAACATCGAGCACTAAGATATGACCCCGGTAGCACTTCGGTCGAAGTGCTATCGGTAGCAACTTAGCCACACTCTCTCTCTCTCTCTCTCTCTCTCTCTATATATATATATATATATTGCTACAGTGCTAGACGGGATGATCTATCTAGTCCAGAATTTTTTTTTTTGCTTAACGGGGTTAAAGATTTGGATTAGCGGGTCATTAATCTGGACGGGAAATTTTGTACCGTCTGGGGGACGGGATAAATCATCCCATTTTTCTATATTTTTATTTTTCGCAAAACGATCTTCTTTCGTAATATTTTTATTTTATTTTAAATTAATAAAAAAATCGGGCCGCTATAGGTTCTCGCCATGATTTTTTTCACAGGTGGAGACCTTGCTGCAAGTGAGTGATCAGAACTAAATTTTGACAAGAGTTTAAATGATTTCAATAAAAAAGAATTCAGTAGAGTTAAATTTCAAATTGAGTTGAATTTTTATGATCAAAATGGATAAATACATCAGAAGAATTCATCCACAACCACAAGTAATAAATAAGTTTTCTCAATTTTCTCCTTATTTACTTCAGATGCCAAAAAACTCTAATTTTTAGGGTTTCCTTCGGAGTGATGGAGAAGACAATAAAATAAAAATTGATATTACATTTCGACAATTACAGTAAATTGCGACAGTTGTCGCACTTTCTCAACCTATCTTTTAATTCGTAACTGAAACAAAAAAAGACGAGAATTAAGTTGACCTTTCACCAGCGCCAAATCAATTCTCATCGAATACCCACGCTCCATGTGCGATTTCGTTAGACGATTTTTGCGCTTCCAAATCGCGACAAATCTTCTCTTTTCTCATTTGCTTCTTCGTTCCAATCGGTGAAACGACGTCAATTCTCTTTCTGATTCGTGTTTTCCACTTCAAAAGAGCTTCCCGATCAGATCCTTACTCTGCAAGTAAGGAATCTGAATATGAACGGAATAATGAATATGGATATCTTCATTTTAATCTTTACTGAATTGAAGATTATCTCAAATCAAAATATATAATTTATTGGTATGATTAATATTAAATAATTCATTGCCATTAGCACAAAACAATATTGTTGTAATCAAGACAATGTAAGAATATTTAGGGGAGCCTTCATGCTCAGATAAGATTTGTGCCTGAATTATTTAAAGGAAAAATAGAGGGAGAAGATAGAAAGAATGAAGGAGAAAAAGAAAGGGAGGAGAAGGAAAAAAGGGTCGTTATCAACGCATCATCTTCGTCATTAACCATAAACGTACATTATTCATATATAGTTATATTAGATACTACGGCGGACGAAGCGAATTCACAACACCCTCAGTTGAACCCGGAAAGTCAAGATGGATAAACGGATCGAAGGGCGGTGACCAGATCCGTTGGACGAAAGCACCTGCTCAGTTGGAGTGAGGCGAGATGGACTGCCGAGTGGTGACTAGATCCGCATGACAGAAGCACTTACGCTAAAATGAAGCGAATCAAGATAGACCGGGCAGATGGGAGGGGGGTGGAGGTGGCGAGCAGAGAAGCGAAGCGGACAAACAACTCTCAAAACTTTGTCTTCAAATCTCTCTAATGATCTGAAGGGGAGCTTACGAGTGAAACTTACAAGGGGGAATTCTCAAACCATCTTCTGATTCATCTTCAAAATCACCTGTGCGGAGTTCCCTAGATGAAGTGCGGACCTTACGAAGCGGTGCTTACAAAAGTTATTACCTTAATCGTAGCCACCTCTTTATCCGAATTTTATTTTCTCACCATCTTCTCAAAAAAATAAAAAAATATTCAAAAACCGCTTTTTTAGAAAAAAAAAAAAAACAGAATTACGATATTTGCAGATATTATCTGCACAATCTATAGACTCACATATGTGGTATACGCAGGTATTTGATTGCGCATATGATATCTGCGGACTTGGTATTTTTTTAATTTTTTTAAAAAAGTTTTTTTAGTTCCGTCTTTTTATAGTTTCATAATTCAAAATTCACAAACAAAACAGACAATTTAAAAAATTAGAATGTCGAGGCCAGATATTTGGTATGTACAGATATTGATTTTCTAGATATTTTATCAGGACCGAGTCCGAGTCTGAGTCCGAGTCCGAGCCGAGCCGAGCCGGTTCATGAGCCAATTAGAAATAGTAAAGTTGATAGATCTGAGCTGGATATTTCAAGCAAATTGCTTTCGTACATTTTAAATCAGAAGGCGAAGGTACTGTTAGACAAATGGTTAGAATTTATCTAAACCGTTTATATTAATTAAGATTTGTCGGCCCAATAAAACACCATGAAATTGGATTGGAGACCAACCCAAGAATTCGTGCAGCTATTTTTTTTTTTCTTCCGTCTCAGAGCTTTTCATCAACATAATGCAAAATGAGTGATTAATATTCGTGCAGCTACTTTTATTCACTTGCTAAGCTGCACTTTTCATGGTTTATTAATTAATACTTGTTTTAATATTTGCCTATTATTTATTATATCTATATATTGGCAGTAGTTATATTAATTATGATTTCATGATTAATGAAATCAGTGGTGCTTCTCACTATTCTGAAAAAAAAAAAAAATGGCAGATGCAATTTTGTGGATCTAATGCATGCTAATTAGTAAAAAAAAAACTTAAATTTATATCATATGAAAATGTCAAGTTCTATTACAACTATTTTGTTGGGCTCGACTCATGAGCCGAGCCGAGCCGATCTTTCCCTTTCAAAATCGAGCCGAGCCAGGCCTGAGCTATTATGCTTCTCTTATTGAGTCGAGCCGAGTCTTGAGCCGAACCTAGCTCATTAGCAGCTCTAAAGGGAAGGGAAAGGGAGGGGAGGGAAGGAGCAAGAGAGGGAACTACCCTCCAAATTGGGGGGTAAAAATTGGAGGAAAACTCTATTCAATTTTGTGTCTTGGTTCCCCCTCTCTCCCATTCCCTTTCCTTGGCTCCCCTCCAAAATTTTGATTTGTGGAGCAAGTAAATACTCTTCGGGCAATCCGGTCACCCCTTGTCTCCCCTCCCCTCCTCTCCCCTCCCCTCTTCTGAAGCACACCCTAAGGGACGTTTAGATGAATCATGAATAGCGCAAGAATAGAGCTAACCTCCAGGAGTATGTTTAATTGCAAAACAAGAATAGTTAGAATAGTTAAATAAAAAATAGCTATTGTTTGTCATATTAAAATAGTCAAATCTCAAAACTCTTCACCATGACAGCTTTTGTGAGTTTTTCAAAAAAAAAATCTCAAAACTCTTAGGAATAGCCTATTCTAATAAGACAAAAAAAAATTGGATTCACTATTCTAGCTATTTTAACCTAACCAAACATCGAATAGGCTATTTCAAATAGCCTAACCTCAATAATAGCCTATTCTCAATTCAACCAAACATACCACTGTTCTAGATTGAAAATAGTAGCTAACCTAACATTTTTGTTGGGTTAGTAGAATAGTGAAAAAATCCACAAAAGACAAACAAAGAATAGTTCATATTTGCTAATCCAAACACATCCAGATGTAGAATAATAGCTCGGAATAGTGCTAATCCGGATTAGTGACTATTCTTCACCCATCCAAACGCACTCAAAATTGAGATTAGCTCTATTCTTAATTCATCCAAACACACCCGAGTATGTTTGGTTAGAGTGAGAATATACTATTCTTATAACAAAGCTATTCAGAATAGCTTGTTCTATGTTTGGATGGAGTTGAATAGCCGGAAACAAAGAATCAAATATTTTGTCTTATTATAATAGTCTATTCGTACCAAAAGTTGAATTTAACTATTCTAATAAAACAAATAGCAAAAGAACTATCTTAGCCATTTTTATTTTACAATCAAACATATCCTAGAGCAGGGTATCGAGTTTCTTGGGATTGTGAATAATTTATATTTATAGTTTCATTTTGAATAATTTATATTTATAGTTTCATTTTTGTTGGTTTTTTTTTGTGATACTGAATTAATATATTTTATTAATAGTAGCTTGTTTGACAGCTTAACAATTACTTATAAATAAATATGTTTACTATGACCATTATGCTCAAATCATACCTAATTATTTAACACGAAACCTATGTAATTATTTAACACTGTCATAAATTTATTTATTTTTAAATTCTGTACTAATCGAGACAATTGTCATGATTGTTGAAAAATAATTAGGATCCAAATCTATTGAAATTCAAGATTGTGAACAGTAATTCTGAAATCTCGAATCCAGATGTTGAACTGTTTCGAGATGTGAGCACAGAAAAAGTTGGACGGCTGTATTCGATTCAGAGATTTCAGAGGTACTGTTCATGAATCTCGAATTTCATCATATTTAAATTCAAATAATTATAGCAGCAGTCTAACTTGTAGCTTAATTAGTAACATCATAACACACATAATAAGTTAAATAAGTAATCATTTCCAATCAGAATAGTTCTTCCACATCGTTTTTTCTTGAATAAATTTACATTACTCTTTTATTTTTCCGGTGTAGAAATACACCTCGTTGTTTGAAAAATGTTATTTTTACTGTTATTGGTAAATGTTTATCTTAACATTTAAGTTAAATATAAAACTTGAGTTAAATGCTTTAAATATATATTTGTAAAACTGTTATTGGTAAATGTTTATTTTAACATTTAGTTAGTTCTCTTTTAAAAATAAAAATACTATTCTTGACACTTATCCAACTTTTTAACATTTTATAATTCCGAAGGCATTTCTCGACATGCCTTGAAATTGTAATTATATCTGAAAAAAAATATAACTAAAAAAAATACTCAGATGTTTACAAAAATAATATTTTGTGAAAAATAACTTGTTTAATATTAGAGACTTTATACATAGATAGACACAACAAATTAGCTATTAAACACATTCAAAGTAGATGTAATAAGTGCGAACACACTCAGCACTTTTATATGAAATATACTTTCACCTCATTTTTGAAATTAGGAATCTTCAAAAGTCTGTTCTTTTTAAGATATCTAACTTCATTTCACATTATATATGGCCAATTTTAAAACACAGATGTGCCTAAAAAGAAAACAAACTCAATGCATGGTGAATATTTTGGAGAAAAAAATAAACTGAGGGAATATATAATTTAAAATTTTGCAAAATTGGCAAAGCACTGGATGTATAAATTGTTTAAAAAAAAAATCTTTACAGTGGCTGCAAAGTCGTGAGGTGAAATTGGACTTTTGATTTTTGAATAATCAAAATTTCAAGACTTTTTTTTAACCAAGTGTGCTGCCTCGATATCTTTTCTCAATGATATATAAATCGTCATGCTGAAATAGTTAGAAGAACAACAACGCTGCTGATGAACATTTTAGAAGAATTGATTTACGTAATATATGTTATGCAGTTTATGCCTCATGCTAACATTAAGGTATGTCTGGTTGAATTCAGAATAGACTATTTTTGAAGTTAGACTATTCGGAATAGTCTATTCGGTGTTTGGTTGAGTTAGAATAGCTAGAATAGTAAATCCAAACGTTTTAACTACAAGAATGGAGCACTATTTGCGAGGAATTCTGTCGGTATACCATCGCAGATACTACTTGATAGGGCCATGTTACATAGGCCCTAATTTACATTTGGGCTTAAGGAAAACCGGGACTCGGACTTTATGATTGAGAGGCCAGCCTGGAATATGAAAGGAAAGCCCAACAAAACATCAATGTCGATCTAAACTCGGCATGTCGTCAATTGATGTCGACATGACGATGCCGATGTGGAATTAAACTCGGCATGTCGTCAATTGATGTCGACATGACGATGACCATGCCGAAGTTGACATCTAAGCTCGGCATGTCGTCAATTGATGTCGACATGACGATGTCCATGCCGAAGTTCACATCTAAGCTCGGCATGTCGTCAATTGATGTCGACATGACGATGTCCATGCCGAAGTTCACATCTAAGCTCGGCATGTCGTCAATTGATGTCGACATGACGATGTCCATGCCGAAGTTCACATCTAAGCTCGGCATGTCGTCAATTGATGTCGACATGACGATGTCCATGCCGAAGTTCACATCTAAGCTCGGCATGTCGTCAATTGATGTCGACATGACGATGTCCATGCCGAAGTTCACATCTAAGCTCGGCATGTCGTCAATTGATGTCGACATGACGATGTCCATGCCGAAGTTCACATCTAAGCTCGGCATGTCGTCAATTTATGTCGACATGATGACTTACACTGCCATATGCGGGATGTCGATTCCCACGATCTCTATAAGTACGCCCACGATTGTCATAACTATGCCCACGATCTCCATAACCGCTCCCACGTTCTCCGACAGAACTGTGGAGGGACGGTTAGAGATCAGGGTATAAAAAACCTTAGATTTCCTGAGAAAGGGATCGAATTTTCTATCCACAAATCATACACTAAGAGAGATATCGATAGGGAAGAGTAGAATATCTCATATCCTCCTCCCAATTCTTTCATCGTCGGCTTGCATCTCGTAGGAAGCCGATCCCTTTGCCATCTCGATTTGTCAACCGAGATAAGGAGAGATCCAGTCTTCAGCACCATCTCGACCTATCTACTGAGATAGGGAGAGATTCAGCCCAACCAGTTCACCTTCAGCATACGGGCTATCCACTCCAGATAGACCGTATCACTACTGTCGCTAATAGAAAAAACACATTTTTGTTGGTATATCCTCGTGTATAGTTACTATTTACCCTCACGAATACTCTTTCATTCTTGTAGTAATTTTTCTTATTATAATAAACTACTTTTAAAGATTTTAAAATTTAACTATTATAATAAAACAAATAATAATTATTTTTAATTTAATTATTCTAGCTATTCTTATTTTACGTCCCAAATATTTGATGACTTCCTAAATAGTTCTGGATGTTAAACAAAACAAGTGATCTGCACTATGAACCCGAGCCAGACGAGCACAGCCCGAAACAATCTAACCTGACAGAAGGGACCCACCGTGTCAGTGTCTCGTGGTCTAGAAGGACAAGTTTCACGTAAGAATTTCTTTGTCAATAAAACCCCGAACTTTCCACGGGTTAGCCTTTTCTTTCCTTCACCCTCTCTCTCTCTCTCTTTCTCCAAATTCCATCCTTTCTCTCTCTTCTTTCTCCGGCGATCCGCCGCTTCGAGTTGATATTTTGGCTTCTAATCCATGACTATGATGACCCCTGCACCTGTCGAAGTAAGCATCTCACAGATTGTTCGAATCAATCCTTCAAATTACTTATTTCTGCCTTGCGCTTTGATCTGATTAGGTTATCAATTTTTGATGTACTTCATCTGATGAGTCGATCTGTTCTAATTTGCGTATTGCTTTTATGTTTATTGAGATTGGATTTCTTGGATTTTGGTGAGGTCTTCGGGCTAGTAGCTGGATTGATTTTTTTGGTCCTTGAGATGTCAGTTTCGTTCTAGACTTCTAGGGCTAGGGTTTTTAGATAGAATTTGTTTGTTTGATGGATCTGAGATTCTCTAATTTGGTTTCCGATTTCAGCAAGAGGACGAAGAGATGCTTGTGCCCCACCCCGAGCTCACTAACGGTGCCCAGCCAATGGAAGGTTGGTATTTTCTATTCCATGCTGTTTAGTTATTGGTCGACGGTTTTTCTATCTCCATCGAAGTCTTATCTATTGGTTGAATGCATTCACTTCGATCTGTTCGTGACAAAAAAACGAGTCGTTTTTGGGGTTTGCGGAAATCTGCTAACTTGCCTTAAGAGCCTTGCGTCGTGATTAATCATTGAAATATCATATCTGCAGTTACTTTTTCGGTTGAAGCTAAAGTTTTTATTGCATTTTACTTAATTCGGCCTCAAGTTCCCACCAGATTTACTAAGTATTCTTTTTCCTATAACTTGGTATAACTCCTTTTCATGCACAATGAAACAGTTGCACAGACTGATACATCTACTACCACAGCCGAAAGCCAACAACAGATAGAGGATCCTCCCATTTCAAGGTTTACTTGGGCAATTGAGAATTTCTCGCGAGTTAATGCTAAGAAGCTCTACTCTGAAATTTTCGTTGTAGGAGGCTACAAATGGTATGGAAACCTTGGTTTTTAACTTCCTCCCTTCACCCAACACATTGTTTTGGATTAGAGAGTAGAAGAAGAGAGGTGAAAAGAAGTCACACTTTATTCTTGTTTGGTTGGGTATTTAATTGGAGGTTAAGGTTAATGACATTTAACCTCTTTTAATCTCTGAAAGCTTATATTCTGTTACTCCTTAAATTGGGGTGTAACGGAGTGAAACAAGATGAACCAAACAAAAGAACAGAAAAATGATAACCTCCTTTTCTGTTCCTTTTCATTCCCTCCTAATCTCCACCTCCCTTCACCTTGTGTGAACAAAATAGGGTGTAAGGCGAACTGAAGACAACCTTTTGACCAAGAAGTTTATTTTATCATTTTGCAGGAGAATTCTGATTTTTCCTAAAGGAAATAACGTTGACTATCTGTCTATGTACCTGGATGTAGCCGATTCATCTATGCTGCCATATGGCTGGAGTAGATACGCTCAGTTTAGCCTTTCCGTGGTCAATCAAATTCACAACAAGTTCACTGTACGAAAAGGTGCAGTCTTTGTTTCTGTAGCCGATTCATCTGTTTGCTGATTGATATTTATTTTGATTATGCAACAACTATATATATATAGAGAGATTGGCTAATATCAGATCAGTTGTTCCTGAGGTACCGTGCAACCAAGTCGTTTTTCAGTTTTCGAAGTCCAAAAAGTCAATCTAAACCGTTAGATGTGATCTCTATATTAAAATGTTCTTGGAGACCAAATTTTACATTTTTTGAAATTTTTTTACTATTTATTAAGCCACTTTGAAAATCGCTGATCCAACGGTAGCTTCTAATTTTACTGTTTGGTTAAGCCACCGTTGGATCAGCGATTTTCAAAGTGGCTTAATAAATAGATAAAAAATTCCAAAAAATGTAAAATTTGGTCTCCCAGCACATTTTAATACAGAGATCACATCTAATGGTTTGGATCGACTTTTTGAACTTTGAAAATTGAAAAACGACTTGGTTGTACGGGACCTCAGGAACAACTGATTGTATATTAGCCAACCTCTATATATCTATATATATATATATAGTTTTCGGAGAGCTTGTAATAGCAGTTCCACTACTTTATCAGCAAAACTAGTTATATTTTTTCTTGAACTAAGTAGCATTATGCATGGTGCTTTGGCACCTTTACTATTTTGTGGGTACTGAATATAGTTATAAGCTAAACACACCTTTTGTTAATCACATTTCTTCATAAATTGCCTTTTGAATCCTACATTGTTAAATAATAACATGGAAATAAAGGAGGTAAAAGTCAAATAGTTTTAGAACATACTGCGTTTTGAAGTAAAATTTGTATTCATTCCTTTCTCGATTTACAACATCTAATGAATCCAAACAATGTTACTGTTCTTTATTCACTTTTTCAGAGACACAACACCAGTTCAACCAAAGGGAGAGCGACTGGGGCTTCACTTCATTTATGCCATTAAGCGAGCTGTATGACCCGAATAGGGGGTACCTTGTAAATGACAGCTGTATAGTTGAGGCTGAGGTTGCTGTATGTAGGGTTGTTGATTATTGGAGCTACGACTCCAAGAAGGAAACTGGCTACGTCGGTCTGAAGAACCAAGGAGCCACTTGCTACATGAACTCCCTTCTTCAGACATTGTACCATATCCCATATTTTAGAAAGGTAAATCTCAATTTTGGATGCCTGTATTCTTTTTATAAACACTCCATGTATTAAGTTTTTGAGCTTGTAAGAAAGGATAAAAAATACTTCCTTTCCTATTTGTCCTGTGAGAGTTACAAGCTTTAAAAGATCATTCTTTATTTTTTGGCATTTTTTGTTGTCATTATGTCCTTTCATAGTCACATGTTGTTTGGTGGTTTTGTCTTGTAGCCTTACTGTTACTTAGCCTTGAAAATCTATTTCCTGTTGAATTTTCAATCCAATCTTCAAACACTTTTTGCGTATCTACTCGTAGACTTAGAAGGAAGTTATAATTTGTTTGTTATCTGCTCATACTAAAATATTTCTAGTTATTACTAAGTGATAATTAACTCTATTCATTTATTTTCATTTCTATAATTTTCTTTTTTAGGCGGTGTATCATATGCCTACAACAGAGAACGACATGCCTTCAGGGAGCATCCCCTTGGCTCTGCAAAGCCTTTTCTACAAGCTACAATACAGTGAGAATAGTGTGTCTACAAAGGAGTTAACCAAGTCCTTTGGATGGGATATGCATGACTCTTTCATGCAACATGATGTGCAAGAGCTTAACCGGGTTCTCAGTGAAAAGTTGGAAGATAAAATGAAGGTCTGGCATTTGTAAGGTTTTTCCATTTTGGTATTTTCATAGGGGTGATATCTTGATTGGGTACTGTTGTGGATAGGTTGAATAAACTATCTAACATAAAAATACAAAAAAATGTGTACTGAATGTTCAAAAGTTATGATGTTAAGAATGATTTTGACAATAATTGAAATTTGTGACTGTTTTATTATTGTATCTAAGTACAATGTTTTACACTTTTTGCTGACAACTTAGTTAATGAAGTATACGTGCTCCAATTTTAAAATGGATATGCTATATGACGGCTAACATTTTTGACAACTGTGACCAATGACCGAATCATTATCAAAATAGAGAAGTAAAAGTTTCTGGTACCTGAGAACCAGACTTTGGTCTAGTGGCAAAGGATGGGAGGTTGCAGGTTTGAAACGCAGATGTGGATCCCTTGTGGATATCAATATATAACTAAGGGCTTGATCCTCAGTCTTTCTCAAAAAAAAAAAAAGTTACCGAGTTATTGATATCTTTTATGTAGTTTAGATAGGTTGTGTATCGAATTTGGCACAGTTTGAAAAACTATTGGTCACTCATTGAGTGGCTTGAAATATAACGACTCATTTTGTCAGCTGTCAGCACTTGATCGGTGACCAAGCAATTTTCAGATGGCACCAAATTTGATATACAACCATCTAAACTGTAGAGAACATTCTACAAATTGTACATTTTTTTCTATTAATTTTTCTGTCGGTTGTCATTGTTGTCAATATATTTTTTTTTCTTTTTAAAGTAGAGGTAAACTTGGGCCAATAATCAAAATATTTTTTGTATGCATATCAATTAATTTTGATCTCTTAATGTATTACCTTATTTTAAACTTTATATGCATAGTTTTTAACTGATTGGCAATGATTCAGACTGTTTTCATATATTTAGCTCAGTTTAATTTGTTATTGGAATATGCTTGCCTAACTGAAATTTTATGCGCTCTACACTGACTCAGGGTACTGTTGTTGAAGGCACCATACAACAATTGTTTGAAGGGCATCACATGAATTACATCGAATGCATCAATGTAGATTACAAGTCAACTAGAAAGGAGTCCTTCTATGGTAACAGTTCAATATAGTATGTTAGTGGGCATTTCACCCACTGACCTTATAAAAAAAACAGTTCAATATAGTTGCCATTTTCTGAAACTTCAGAATTGTAGTTAAATTAAAGGGATTTTTGACCTGTCTGTCTGTTTTTTATTTAATATAGATCTGCAATTGGATGTCAAAGGATGCCGTGATGTGTATGCATCTTTTGACAAGTATGTTGAGGTGGAGAAGCTAGATGGAGATAACAAGTATCATGCTGAACAGTTTGGTCTTCAGGTTAACATATACCATTGATATATTGCAAATAAAATGATTTACACTAGAAGTTAGCATTTCTGAATTATAGCACCTTTTATTCAGGGATTCAAAATATTTCTTTTTTGATAGCTCCCTGCTGCATTCCAAGTTTCACTATTTTCTGTTGTCAATTCAGTTTTATTCCAGTCCACAATTTATTTTTTAGTAATTCTTAATGTCCTACCGGGGATGTTTCAAGTTTGTCTAAACACGTCTGTTTTATTCCAAAAGAAAGAGATGACCTACATAAAGTGCTCAAATAAGGGACCTTATTGGTAATGAGTTTTGAGGAAATATTCTAATGGTGCCCCCTTCTATTAGCTTTCTAATCGAACTATTTTCTTCAGGATGCCAAAAAGGGAGTTCTCTTTATCGACTTTCCTCCTGTCCTCCAACTCCAACTTAAACGATTTGAATATGATTTCATGCGGGACACTATGGTGAAGGTTCGTATTGATATAATGATATACTACTTACCTTTACTGATTGTTTCTTATGCCTTGTTCTATTAGTATTCTTTAAGGATAGAAATAAACTTTGAAATGCACAGATAAATGACCACTACGAGTTCCCGCTTCAGTTAGATCTTGACAGAGATAATGGCAAGTACCTTTCTCCTGATGCTGATAGGAGTGTTCGTAATCTGTATACCCTTCACAGGTAATTACATCCTTAGTTTCTGAAGAGGTCCTATTTCTTTTTCTGTTGGCTTTGATTAAGGGCAAAATACTAATTATCTGAATCTGAACATCACAGAAAGAACATATAGTCATATGCAGTATTGCTGGATGAGCTTCCTATTGTCCAAACATTTCCTTTAGATTTCTCATGTTTGGTAGTTGTTGAGTGCATATCATGCAGAAGCTATAATTAATTACAAAGTTAAACCTTGAATATCTTGTATTATTGTTTTGTTGTGTTTTTTTCTCTCACTTAAAAAAAGAAACATATTGGGTAAGTTTCTGAACATTAGTGTCTTTTCTTCAACTTAATCCAAGTTATTAACATTACTACTGATGAGTTTTGTTGTATATGTGGTTAACACTGTCTTTCACTTTCAGTGTGCTCGTCCACAGTGGAGGTGTTCATGGTGGACATTACTATGCATTCATCCGACCCATCCTGTCTGATCAGTGGTATGTAACTATCAGATACATTCCATATGGCAAACCTTTTTGTTTAATCCTTATGTTTTCTTAAAAAAAATCCTGTGACCCCTTTTCAGGTTTAAGTTTGATGATGAGAGAGTGACCAAAGAAGACATTAAAAGGGCTCTAGAGGAACAATATGGCGGTGAAGAGGAGGTTCAGTTTTCAATTTTACTATGAATTATATTCTTATTAGTCTTTATTGCTTACTCATATTCTGATATAAGATGGTTGTTTTCCTTTTGCAGTTACCGCAGACTAATCCAGGCTTAAACACTACTCCTTTCAAGTTTACAAAGTACTCAAATGCATACATGCTTGTGTATATTAGAGAGAGTGATAAAGATAAGATTATTTGCAATGTAGACGAGAAAGATATTGCTGAGCACCTCAGAGTAAGATGTTGTTTTATATGAAACAAGTCAACTTTTACTCTGGATATAAGCTAGATTGTATTGGTTGAGACAATGTTTTAATTTTTAAGTTTTCATCATTTGCGTGGTTGACTTGGAAACTTGAAATTGTCTTAGAGGCGAGGCTTCTTATTCCCAATTAAACCCAGAGATGATGCCGTTTCATACCCAATTCTTTTCTTTCTTTAGTCTGCTGTTTCTTGTATAACTATAGGTGAGTTATGCTGCCCATAAAAGGTCTGATTTTACAGCATTTTTATGTTCAGATAAGACTTAAAAAGGAACAGGAAGAGAAGGAGCGGAAGAAGAAGGAAAAAGCAGAGGCACACTTGTACACTATCATCAAGGTTTTTGACTTTGAGATGATTGCTATTAATCTTTTTCTTTTTATCTTTGTAAATTTTTTAGCATAATTCTTTTTGACCAGGTTGCAAGGGATGATGATTTGGTCACACAAATTGGGAAAGACATCTTTTTTGACCTTGTTGATCATGATAAAGTCAAGAGCTTCCGGATCCAGAAACAGACACCCTTTGTCAATTTCAAGGTAGACACCTGGCATTGTTTTTCATTCCAACTTCCCATTTTAAACCACTCTCGTAGTAGAGTTTTTTCTTCATATTATATTTGGTAAAACTATTATGAGCTTTAACTTGCCAACGGGTATTGTGAGCATAATCTCAAAAATCATCAAATTGGCCTTAAAGGAGAAATTCAAATTGTTGATTTGATCAACTCAATGAGCCAAGTGCTTAGGTCTTGAAATTTAACTAGCAAATTGTGCGATCTGCTGCATCATCGAGATGCTATATTATATTTAATACTGCTTATAACATATATAATTGAATAAAATCATGAAATTTAGGTCAAATTTAATATTCAAAATTAGATGATCTTGGATCAATTGCATCTGTTCTTTCTAATTAAAATGGATGGGGTATGAAAAACACCACAAATGAGCAAATCAGTTGTGTTAATGTGCAACTTAAATTTTCCATGTTGTTAATCATATATTCTGGATGTGATTTAAAAGCTTCCTAATAAGGTTTCAATGATAAAAATTAAATAGCCAGAAGCTATAGGAAAGCATACACTTACATTTAGTATAAGCCAATTGCCAGAAAGCAATGGTCATCTAACCAAATCATATGTGGGAAAAAAATCCAGCTTCACCGGAACAGTCTGAAAGTGCAAATAGTGAAGTAATGTCTTTAAGACTTTTTATTGTTTCAAAACCGAGTTCTAAATTGTGAAAAGATTGAAAAATGTAGTGTAAATCTGCAAATATTCATGGCTCCAGGCACAGAAGATCAACGGGTATGACCCACCTTATAGATGAAAATTGTTGGCAAAAATTTTAAGACAGACCTTGAAACACTACAATCAAAGACCCAGTTTTGTTTTCATTAATGGCCCTTGGAATTAGACCAAATCTACTGATATTCAAAGAACACGGGATGCTAGCAAACACATCGACCATCGCAGAACATCCAATAAATTTCTAAATGAAATCGGTACTAGTCATTTGTGTGGGGACTGTGGTAGGGGCCCTGCTAGAAGCCATTTTATCATAGAAAATCACTGTAGGTCTTGAACCAAGCATTTGTGCAAATGCTACACAATCCACTGGAGCCATGCGACAGGGCACCAGAGGCATGCGCGAATGCATCTGTTGGGCCCACCACACACCCAGACGCACTCCCTGACTTGATTCTCTGTTCCTTATTTTCATGCTATTACACCTAATAGATTGGTTTACAGTGTGTGGTGATTCTCTTGCTCTTGGGCTTCAGAGATAAGCACATACAAAATAAGTCACCCAATGCGCTGAACCTTTGATGCACAATCAGTGTGATCGCTGATAAAGCGTGCAACAAAATAAATGATCAAGTTAAATACAACTGCCTCTAGATAAATCTCTTCCCGTACAAACCTCTCTCACATATGTGCTACAGAATAAAAAGTTGAGTCCATATTAGATCATAAAATCCAAAACCATCGAAAAGTCTGATAGAGGGTCCGGATGTTTTCATTATTTCCAGCCTATTCATCTACTGTATAAATCTTATATAGATCCATTTTGTAGATGAATAGTGCTGGCAAACAGTATATAGAAATCCTCCAATCTTTATATGATCAAAAGTTTGAAGAGAAATTATTTTTGGTGTTACTTTTTAACAATTCTTGGCCTCTTGATGTCATACAAATTGAACCTCCATGATTGAAAATTAGAAATGCAAAGCTCACTACCCATTTGGTGAGCTTGAACTCAATAGTAGCTTTGCAAT
The DNA here is from genome assembly GCA_964058825.1 of Carex arenaria. NCBI lineage: Eukaryota > Viridiplantae > Streptophyta > Magnoliopsida > Poales > Cyperaceae > Carex > Carex arenaria. The sequence continues at coordinate 423,481 of CAXKVW010000150.1, forward strand.
ATTTGTTTTCTTCCAATAAAGCATGTGATAATACAAAAAAAATGAAAATAAGTTGAGAGTTTCTTGTTACTGTCCCTTCCTATTTAGCTGAATCAGGCAGACAGAACTGTCATATGCCCTAATTACTGAAGTAATAGTATGGTTATTTCATGATAATGTCACAGTGTTTCATGAATGAAGTCTTTTACAGGAGGAGGTAGCCAAGGAGTTTGGCATTCCTGTGCAGTTTCAAAGGTTTTGGCTATGGGCCAAGCGGCAGAACCACACCTATCGGCCTAATCGCCCCTTGACTACGCATGAGGAGTCACAAACTGTAAGCAGTGTCTTATTCAGTTATCATATGCTCTAGGTCTTTCAAGCCTGGTGATACAGAACACTATTTTTTGTGTACTTTTTCGTGCCATTAATTAGGTCATTTGTCATTATGTTGACCCCTGCATTTTTATTTAATTCTTCCTCAGATTGTCAATTCTCTGTCATTGGCTAACTGTAATGTGTTCACAATTTATAGGTCGGGCAGCTGAAGGAGGTAACCAACAAAGCCCATAATGCCGAGTTGAAGTTGTTCCTGGAGGTTGAACTTGGACCGGTACATGTCCTTCAACAATTGTGCACTCATTTTTTCATTCATTGGAAACAATTCCCAAAACTATCCTCACATTCTATTTTGTTCCCTTGTTGTAGGAACGGAACCCGCTTTCTCCTCCTGAAAGGAGCAAAGAAGATATACTGCTCTTTTTCAAGCTTTATGACCCTGAGAAAGAGCAACTGAGGTATGTTTTCTCTCTCCTGTATTTTGTTTCTATTTTTTATCCCAATATTGTAATATGAAATTGAAGCTGAATCATCCTCTTAAATGAATGTAGGTTTGTGGGAAGGCTCTTTGTGAAGAGCTCAGGAAAACCGGCTGATATTGTACCTAAACTAAATAAAATGGCTGGCTTTCCAGTAGATGAAGAGATTGATCTCTATGAGGTGAATATGTGCTATTTTTTCTGCATCAAAGCAAAGATATTATTGCTGCTTCTCTTGTTTTAATATATAGTATATTCAATTGCTTTGGTGTCTAATGCCTTTTGGTTCATCTGATTTTCAGGAAATCAAGTTTGAGCCAACTGTAATGTGTGAGAATATTGATAAGAGGCTTCTATTTCGTTCAAGCCAGGTTAGGATTTGCTTGAAGTGATTATGATAGGCACCAAGAAGCTTATTTCACTTTCATTTATCCCCTTAAAAAAAAATTCAAATTTTGGAAACATAGCAGATAACCTAAATGTTTCCTTCTGTATAGTTCCTATCTAAATAATAAATGCCAGAGTACCTTGCTTGTACTGAAATGATATCAGTACATTTACAGAGCATTTTTTTTTCCGGGTACCAGTATATGAATCTATACAGCAGAAGTTCATGTTTGCCTATGAATTCCAGTGTTGTGAACTTGTATTTACCTCTCTTTTTTTCATCTATTTGTTTATTTTCTTGGTTTTAGCTTGAAGATGGCGATATTGTTTGTTATCAAAAAACTCTAAAAGCTGACACTGTTGAGCAATATCGTTATCCTGACGTACCTTCCTACTTGGAGTATATTCGCAATCGTCAGGTAGTACAATTTTGTTTGTTTGTTTTTGTTTTGTACGACTGTCTTGGCTTTTTATCGAGGCCCTCTTTTCAGCATTATCTACCTATTGCATATTTTTTTTTTGAAAGAAGTGGAATACTCCACCAATTTCCATTAAACTGAAACCCATACATTGTGTACCGGTACCAACATACTGGTACCAAGCACCAAAATAGAGATAACCTATTGGTATTGAGAAATACCTCTAATACATCCAGAAACAACACAAAATCCTATTACACTACCTATTGCATATTTATACATTTCTTTGATGTATAATCTGTTACTGTCTAAAAAAAATTCTGATTTTTGGTTATAAATTGTAGGTTGTTCATTTTCGTTCCTTGGAGAAGCCCAAGGATGATGACTTCTCCTTGGAGATGTGAGTTGTAACTGACTTCAGAAAGTAGTGTGACAAAAAAGTTTAATTTGCTCTATCAATATGAAGCACTTATTATTTTTGTATTTTATTTTTATCGCAAAAGGTCAAAGATGTTCACCTATGATGACGTGGTAGAAAGAGTGGCAAACCAACTTGGTGTGGATGATCCATCTAAAATACGGCTTACTTCTCACAATTGTTACTCTCAGCAACCAAAACCGCAGCCCATCAAGTACCGTGGTGTGGAACATCTTTCTGAGATGCTGGTTCACTACAACCAGGTCACCTTTTCCAACATAAATTAAAGAACACATTATCTCTCTCAATTTCTAATGGGTCATATAGCAAGCTGAATCGAGCCATTGCTGTTAAGCTCACTCCTTTTTTAATAGCCAACCCATGAGTTTCTGGAAATGACCATTATACTATGGTTCGCAGTGAGATTATGACCAGCATCTGCATAAAACAACTGAACCAGAATTTCCCAAAAGAGCTTCCTTCTCGTTACAACTTGGCAGCTGCTGCCAAGGCTTGCAGAGAGAGAGAGAGAGAGGGAGAGAGGTCACTTGGCAGCCCCTGCCAAGGTTTCAAAAAGCAGGGAGGGAGGGATCATATTCATTTTTTTTTTACAATTATGCAATTTACAAATTCTAACAAATTACTTCTTCAGCAGACTTCTGATGTATTATACTATGAGGTATTGGATATTCCTCTGCCTGAATTGCAAGGTTTGAAAACCCTGAAAGTGGCTTTCCATCAGTCAGGGAAGGATGAGGTGTCAATCCACTCTATCAGGCTACCGAAAAACAGCACTGTTGGAGATGTGCTAAATGACCTTAGATCAAAGGTATTCGGAGGACAATCACTTTCGTTCTTTGTATTTGAACTTTTTTTTTTATCAGAACAACATTACTATAGTACCATCTAATTGAGAACAGGTGAATACTAGTAATTTATAATTAGACGTGATGTGATTGTTGACCTATAGACTGGCTATCTCCTAAGAACAATTTAGGTTGAAGGGAGTGGAAACTAATGGTGGAAAAGGAAATTTATATATTCATATTATTTGGCGGTTAAGGTTTAAAGGACATTAGTCTGGACCTCCTTTAGCGAAAAGCCTGTATGTTGTTCCCTCCCAAATTGAAGCTGCATAGAAATGGAAAGAATCTAATAATCAATTGACCAAGGAAATGAAAAGTGTTCCTTTTTGTTCGATTCTTCATGTCCTTTGGTAACCTCCCATGTCCTTCACCTCCTAGGAACCAAACTATTTAACAAAATATTTTGTCACCATATAACAAGTGTTGTTGGCATAAATTTAGCTCTTATTTAGTCTTTATGTTGAGCAGGTTGAGTTGTCACATCCCAATGCGGAACTCAGGTTACTTGAAGTCTTTTATCACAAAATTTACAAGGTAAACTCTATTGCATTTAAAATTCACACATGAGAAGGGCAGTATAATTATCAAGGAATTGCAATCATAAACTTTCACTTTACTAAAGAATATTTTAATATTTTATTAATTCTACAGCTCAAAGTGGGAGTTTTCAATAACTTGAAAATTTAAATAGATTGATGAAAGAAATATACAAGCATTAATATGGTAATTTATGTGGTGCTTGCAGATTTTTGCCCCAAATGAGAAGATAGAGAATATTAATGACCAATACTGGACATTGCGTGCTGAGGAGGTATATATATCCTACTTTTTATTTGATATATGTTTCTCCAACATTAGAACTCTTTTTCCCTTTGTCATGGTTGATTTATTTCCCTGTCACAGATCCCAGAAGAGGAGAAGAATCTTGGTCCTCAAGACCGGCTAATTCACGTATATCATTTTGCTAAAGACACTCAAAACCAGACGGTAATTTGGCATGAAATATATTCTTTGTAAAAAAAATCTTGGTTATCTATGAATATCTATTCACATGCTTCTGTCCTTTAAATATTTCTAGCAAGTACAAAACTTTGGAGAGCCATTCTTCCTGGTTATTCATGAGGGCGAACCATTATCTGAGGTCAAAACACGCATTCAGAAGAAGCTTCAGGTTTCTGACGAGGATTTTGCTAAGGTAATTATCTACTTTTCACTTTTCACCTCTTTAGGCTTGTTATATGAATACAATGTTTCAAGGAAAAAAATTGCAATAATAATTCTTTTGTTAATCTTTAGTTTAACATTTTATCAATAGCTGTCCCTAGTATACAATTTATTACCTGTATATGGCTTTATGATGGTTGGGTGATATCGATGGCCGTCCTTTGTAAAATCTTTTAGTTGGTAAATTTTTTATCCCAATTCCCAATGTATATCATTTTAAACTTTTGAAGGAATCTTTTTATGGAATACTCATTTGCTTCTGTGGTTTGGTTGTGTATCAATTGTTGTTAAAAATTCAATATATAGCTAATACTTCTGTTTTCCCATGTACAGTGGAAATTTGCATACCTATCGCTGGGTCGCCCCGAGTATCTCGAGGACACAGATATAGTCTCTAGTAGATTTCAGGTTCCAAATTACCATATATTCCTGCAGGTTACTTCAGGTTCATCTGCCAATCGGTCCAATCCTGACTAATTTCCTTTTTTCTATAATGTTGTCCTTGTTTTCAGAGAAATGTATATGGAGCTTGGGAACAGTATCTTGGGTTGGAGCACCCTGACACTACTCCTAAAAGGGTTTATGCTGCCAATCAGGTAAGAAATATATGTCATCTTTTTACAGAAATGTCAATTTGAAATGAAAGTCAGTTTTTTTCTAATTGGCCCTAGGGAAAGACTTTTGAGTCATTTGATGAATCATCACTTTTTCTGCTATATGATATCTATCATTTTTTGGGCAATATGAAATCTTTTTCATTTTAGTGGTATATTGGATATGATCATTTCACAAGGCTACCTGTAAGTACACTGCTTCCAATGAAGGGGCAGGATCTGGCTTATAGCGACCATGAACTGAACTCAATTAAAAAAATTCTTCTGTTCGAGTTTTGTTATTGTACTAGGATACAAAAATGTTTTTCTGACCGATTAATCTCAATATACATATCAGCTAATATACTAATGGGTCAAAACATGTTTTTCAATGGCCGATTAATCGATGTGGCTTAATATAAAAATATTATAGGATACAAAAATGTACCATTTTTAGAATTTTTTTCACTATTTTTTTTTTTAGTTTTGAAAGATGACCTTATTTGATATGCAAAGTTGCAAACGTTTTAATTTGTTTATTATTTTAGGATCGTCTTTCAAAAATAAAATAATAGTAAACATTTTCCAAAAAATGATAGATTTTGACATGTACATTATATTGAGCAACTTGGGTCGGCTGTTCGGTCACTGAGACATAGTTTGACTTGATATGCTAACATTAGTACATTAGACTAACTCCGTTTCCCTGTAAATTTTTAATGAGTTCTTCCCAATGCAGAATCGCCATGCCTTTGAGAAGCCAGTGAGGATTTATAACTAGCTGGAACAAAAGAGATCTCCACCACTAATTTTCAAATGGACTCAGATGATTACCATACTGATTTGGTGGAGTTCCAAAGTGGCTTCTATTCAGAGTATTGAGTCTTGTGTTCTCTCATCTCGGTGAGATGCCTTTGTAGAGATCCATCTCTGCCTCCAGTATATTTCAGTAGATAACAATGAGTTTTCCAGTCGTAGGTTTATGTATACAAGGTATAGCTGTGGAGTTTGTTTTTAACCTTTTTTTTTTCCCTGTGTTTATTCCCGCCTTTCTGTCTTATTATATTAGATTGGTTCTAGGCGACATCAGCAAGTGTTGTAAAACAGGTTAAAAATTATTGGCAGTGGCGTTTGAGTTTATTTATCAGAAGCGTGTAAAGGTGACCTGTGTGTGTGTTTCGGCCATTTTCTTTCGGCCTAAGATTGCAGGTGCATATGCACCTTTTTTGTGCTTATGCTTTGTTTATGCAGCTATGTATTTTGACCTGTATTCGTATAAATTCTGGGAATTCCTGACTGGAAAACAATGTGGTTTTGGATAAGGTGCAGGATTCATATAGTTGCGATATTATATTTCCTGGGGATAAATCTTTTAAGATCGGTACAGTAACCACCGTCTCTGTTATATATGGCATTCTGGTTGACGAGCTAGAGATCTCATCTGAACTACAGCACTGACGTAGTTTTGCTGAATTCACAAATTAAGCCCTCAGTCCGGTGGTTTATTAGGAAATAGGGCACTGAGATTCGTGCGATGTTAAAAAAAAGTCTAAAATTGGCAAATTTGAGATTCGTGACAGGTTAAAAGAATGGTCCTTCAACATTATTGAACGATATTGAACAATTTCAAAGAGCTTGTATTTCTCCCGTGTATTTTTTCAATCTCCGAATGTTATGAACAATAACATTCTTCTTTTTTCCCTGTTTAATTAATTAATCCCATAGTGATTTGAATTATTTGGACGTTATTCAACTCCGTAAAGTGATTTGAATTATTTGGATGTTATGGTTTATAACGTCCGTTAGATTTCAAAATTTTCCGAAATCTGTACAAATTTCTCAATGTTTTTTGTTCCCTATTAATAAAAAATCGGAATTTCATCCCCGTTGACAGGCAGAGTTAAAACGTAAAAGGGAAAATAAGGGAAGCTCGAACAATGAAGATGAAGATGAAGATGAATACTTTACATTTGATAATTAATGTTTCTCCTATTTTATTTAGCCACCAAATAACTGCTCTCCCCTTAAAACTTGACTGACTCTTCGAATAGCTCTTGCAACTAACCAAATTTGATGGCCGATTGCCAACCGCTCTTTGCTTCCCTTGTACCTTTTGGATCGAGAAATAGCATCAGCAATACTTGTAAAGAAAGAGAGCTTGCTCTCATAATCTTCTGGTGGTGAGTACAGCTGTTGAAAAGCAAAAACTAAACATAAAAAGTCATTTCAAGTTGGTAACTAGCTCAAATTTATTTCCAATTGAGAATTGTTAGATTTGAACCTTTTTGTCTATATTTCTGATTTGATTCTATATTTTTGACATTTATTTCATTTCAGCTCATGAGAAAATTAAAACAGCTTGAAACAGTACCAAATGCTTGAACCAGCGTCTCCCATCAAGGCCCTCTTCTTGTAAGAAGCTTCTTTCAGCTAGCATAAGCCGGTCATTCAGAGCTCGTATTCTTAATGTAGCATAATCTCCCGAGCTATGTTGAAGCTCAAGTTTCTGTATATTTATGGAGGGAACTGCTTATAAAGTACTGATTGAGTGTATAACATGGAAATAATATAATTATTATTTACATATCATGATCTTATTGTGTATGGAAAGCTGACAGTACGAGCTAGCCAACCAAGGTCAATCCAGTATTACACTAGCATAAACTCCAGTACTGATCATCAGCATCACTGATGGGTACATCAATGCTTTAAATAATAGCTTACAATGCTTGATGTAAGGGATAACAGCATTGCTTCCAACCTTTTTACATGGGTATGGATGTCATGTGCACTCATAGTCAATACATGCATCCAGCAACAGTGTACTTACGTCAGAATGTTGGTTTGCTAAAAAAACTAAAATATTAATCTCTTGTTACCTGTCCTTCAGTAAAAGCATCGCTGGCTGCACTATGAAGATCCTTGATTGCAGCATGAATTGATTCTAGAGAGAGTTTTTCATCCACAAAGTCACGTAGTGCATGCACATGCTCCTGCATGTTGAAGTTTTTCATTGTTCTCCTGTCCATACAGAAATAAATTAAGCTATATTGCAATTGTGACATGTACATACCTCCAACTGAGAAGCATAGGATTGGTAATCAAAAGGTAAGATGACATCATCAGCCAAGCGAATGGCAAGCAGTCCCCAAATCTCAGCAACTGGTATGACCACATACATATCCCCAACATAACAAATTAGAAAGTATAAAAATATGAAAGTGAGATGCACCAACCCATGATAAATAAGTTAGGTTTTCACTTGATTATTCAGCAAGTGATATTGGATTATCTTCTAAAACCTTGGGGTTTTGGATCACAGCAGCTTATTTTTCTTAAACAATCATTCCAAACTCTTCTTTTGTTGGCCGCAAGCTCATACTTTGACAGTTCAAATTTTATCTTGAATTTTTCGAACCTTGTATAAACTAAGTTCATATCAAAGAGAAAAAGTGCAACGGAAAAGGAAACTTACTAGCCAAATGACGATGAAACAATGGATCACCTTGTGTCTCCATCCAATTAAACGAGTCTAGAGCAGTGTGGTACCCCGCAAACTCTATTTAGGGTAATCAGAGGCTTGTTAGGCATATATACTAAATAAAATAAAGAACACACAGAGTCACTTTAACTGGGTCTTATACAGTTTGTAATTAACTAAAAATTAACCAACCAAGCCCAATAAGATCTCAAAAGTTCAACATAAGAAAAAGTCCTAATCTTGCATCACAAAGCCCAAATGTGCAATTATGTTGCATCCCAATAAGACTAATGTAAGTTCAATTTGATCATTTAGCCTGAGCTTTACCCTCAACCATCCAAGGTAATAGAAAACAATGAATGAAATAGATAGAAAGGCCTAAATAATCATGATCATGATGTTAACATCATAGTCATCTTAAGAGAAATTTAAATACCATTTCCATAATACATGTCTAAGGAAGGAATGCCGGCATGGTGTAGAAACCCAGTGAAGTCAGAATCTGCTCTTGCAAGCCTTTCAATCTGCAAACATATTCAATGTAGTTTTCACAATTCTCCTCATATTGTAGAACTCTAGCAAGATTTTTGTATAAATAGAATACAACTATTTACATCTAAGCCTTTAAAAAGGTTGCTGTAATCATTAAAGGACAGCCATCCAAGTCTGACTATTTTAATATGCAAGAACAGTCTTGCTTGCTAAATGAACTCCTAAGACAATGATAAATGTAGAATGTTTTAAAGAAAATTCAACGTCCGAAACTAAAATATAGTCCAATAACAATGGTTCTTTTAAATTAGTTGCTAAAAGGCATAACTTAGTTTTAGCCTTAGCTATGAATTTATAAAACAACATTAATTCATCAAACACCTTACACTAATTCCCCCATTTGCAGAGAGCCATGTATCGTAAACTGTTTTTCCTTCTACATCTGGATCCTTCACCTGACAGAAAAATTAAAGGTAGTCAAGATGTATACTCAAAAGTTCAGCAATTCAAATAACCTAATGGTGTACAGATATGAGTAAAAGGATAACACCCTGCAGAGAAAATGATTCTGATGCAAGTAAAACAACTTCAAAATGCATTTTAAAAAAAAAAACAAGTTGTAATTTCAAGAACATCAATTTTGGTTCCAAAGTCGGAAACAGAAGTAAAAAGAGAAACAAGCAATATACCTATGAATTAAGTTATTTCTTTTCTTTTCTTTTTGTTCTCTCTATTGGCAAAAGAGCATAATTCTATGAAGCATCAACTTTTTGAAGAATTGCAATAAAAATTTCCTTCAAAAACACAGTAAACGTTGCATTTTTCATGTAGTAAACTTCCTTTTAAACATCTACCACAAACCTAATATTTTTCTAAATAATAAATCTCTGCAATTGCCAGCGATACCTTCTTAGTAATATCAATCAAAAGCTTGTCCAATTGGGGAGTTGTGGCAGCATTAAACCCGACTCCTTGCACGGCACAATCAACATTAAGGTACGCAACAGCTTTTGAATGCAAATTGTCAAGGTTTTCTTCAACCCACTCAGTCGATCCAATCTAAAAACATAACCATTCATCTGTAAGTTGAATCTAGATTGTTGATCTAGCCCAATAACCAAAAGAAGTTACATATAAGAAGAGTGCTTTTAAGTTAATATTTTATTCTTTTCTGAGTATTTAACCCAATTATCAGAGTGATTGCAACATAATAAAAAAACAAGAACTGAGTTTCGAAGGCACTGATTTATGGTTAAAGTATGAATTTCTTAATTTTTAAAAACCCTTACCATTCCAAATTCCTCTGCATCCCAACTACAGATAATGATAGTCCTTCGAGGCCTCCATCCAGACCGTAGCATCACACCAAACCGCCGAGCAATTTCAAGTAATGTGGCAGTCCCACTATGCGGGTCCACCGCACCATATGTCCATGCATCTCTGTGGTTTCCCAGGATAATGTACCTGTCTGGTTCTTCTCTCCCCCTTATCAAACTAAATATATCTTGGATTTCAGCGATCTTTTTCTCTTCCTAGGAACAGATGTTAAAGAGGGGAAAAAAATGTTGTTATGTACACTAATTGTGGTCAGGAGAGTACTGCTACTGTCAAAAGTAGTTCAGCACAAGTTGATTTTTGATCTGTCTCTGAGGAAGGTCAAAGGTATTGACATTATTTTTTCTTCTATCATCTGAATTCAAAAAATTATAGATTAAAACTACAGAAGGAAATTAAACATGTTGATATAAGACTAAAGTGAACAAGAATTAAATAGACTCCAGTTCCTTGTACTACTGCAATGAATAGAGTTGTCAAAAATTTAAAAATAAAAAAATTTAGACCAAGTAAAATCCTGCTCCTTGCTATACCGATGATAAAATAGTCATAATCCTACACCTTATATAAGAAAAACAATGCCATCTACCCCGGCATCAACTTGCTATACAGATGATGTAATAGTCAGAATCCTACACCTTGCAGATCCCTTAATCCCTGAATCCTTGTGTTTTGGTCGAGTCAGAACCAGACAAGACAAGATAAAAGCCTTTTCCTTTTCTTTTTTGTTTTTTTTTTCTTGTCAAGAATCCAAACGACTTTTGACTTCATAGAATACACTAACAGCTACACAATTAATTTAATGGCATTCAGACAAAAAGCATACTGCGTATGTGAAGTTGACGAGTGCGGGACCAGGCCCCATGCCACCTGCAGTGCCCACCAATCCCTCCTTCCACTTGTGAGGCAATGGGGGCCCGCCAAGGGTTCTTAAAATCTCTGCCGCTGTGACGGCTGCCACCGGCATTGAAGGAATTGTGGGGAACCTCCTCCTCACCTCTTCTGCTGCCACCTGTAATCTCTCTGCATCACTGCCTCCAATTACACTGCCAATTGCGCCCCACCCAGGTGTTAGAGGGTCTCCGGGCCCACCTAATATCACCGTCCCCCTCTCAACTCCCCCATCAGAACCCCCGGCAATTAAAACAGCTTTGGCCCCTCGCTCTGCCGCTCTTGCCACCACACCACCACGGTACCCGCCACCTTTGCTCACCAAAACAACACAACCATTTACACTCACACCGAGTCCATCAAGGGTTTGAAAATCTTCTACCCGGCCAAGGTTGGCATAAACAGCCGGGGCGAGGGTTTTACCTGAAGGTGAGTAGGCATGGTAAGGCGGGACTAAAATTCGGTGAGGATCAGCTGGCTCGGAGAGGGAGAGAGCGGAGATGAGAGAGCCGTTGGAGTGGTGGAGAGAGAGGGAGGAGTGGGAAGGGAAGGAGAGGAGAGGAGAGTATCGGCGAGAGAAGGTTGGGAGGCCCTGAGAGCGGAGACGAGAAAGGACAAAGGAGGCAGTGGAGGCAGCCCCCGGGGTGCCAGCTACGTGGGGGTGGAGGGTGAGAGAACGGAGGTCGTGAGAAATTGAGGTGTTGGCTGAGGTGGAGAGAGAGAGGAAGAGGGTAGGAGATGATGAGGTAGCGTTGGCGAAGGCGTAGGCGTAGGCGTAGGCGAGAGAGGATGTTTTAGAGGTGAAGTAGGTGTTATAGACGGTGTAAAGGAGGAGGAGGAGGAAGAAGAGAAGTAGGAAGGAGAATGGAAGGAGGAGGTGGCGATTGATTGAGGAGAGTTTCAGAGGAGAAAATGAACAGCGCATCTCACTTCCAGTTCCTGAGAGAAAAAAGAGGGTACGGTGGGAACTGGTCTGGTTATAGAGAGAACGAGAACTCGAGAAGAGAGAGCAGTAGCTGGAGTGCGTATCCTCTGAGATAACTCAATTTTTGCGTGACCTACGTGTCCGGTGCCTGTTCGGGGCAGCGTAGGGGGCCAGTACTATTTGAGCTTTGATATTCGTGCAGAACGTATTTGAACGATTGAGATATTCCATAAAGTCACGCAAAGTTTGAGATATCTCAGAGAATGCGAATTCGAGCAGCTGGTGGATTTCTCAATGGACCGCACCGCATTCTTTATAAAATGGCGCGGTGCTCTTCTCATTCGGTGAGTGACGATGATTATTAATTTATTATTATATCATTCGTGCGTTTTCTTTTTCTAATGCACGGAGATTATTATTATATTATATTATTCACAGTTGTCGGAGCAAGGCGCAAGCACATTTTATTACTAAAATAAAATCCCATATTTTCATAAGTGAGCGTAGATATTTCCGATTTTTTTAATAATCGAAATTAATTTTAAAAAATGTCGGAAAAGGGGATTGAGTTGAGTTTTTTTTCAAAAGCCATAAAACCGGAAAAATATAAACCGTTCCTAGGGACGGAAAAAAAATTAAACGTCCCTTATTTAACTTAATCGCCTTCGGTTAATCACTTAACAAACGAAAAAAACAAAAAAAACAAAAAAATTAAGGGACGGGAAAATCCTGTCCGTCCATCAGGGACGGAAAAATCCAGTCCGTCCGTTAAGGACGGGAAAATTTCATCCGTCCGGTAAACATAAACTTTCACGCGGACCATCATTCTCCGGTTTTTTTCTGTCTGCTCGTCCCTCAGCGACGAACCCTACTCCCTCAGCGACGCGACTCCGACCCCAGCGACAGCGACTCCGACTCCGACCCCACTTCACGCACGCGAGCACCCGGACGGGTGGAATTTTGACGTCCCTGTCCGCATCAACCTCCCCACCGCCCTCCGATCTGTCGCCCTTTCCACCGTGAAATCAGGTAAATTTTTTTTTTTAAAATCCGAAAAAATTAGCATAAAATTCAGTAAATTAACAATACGTTTAGATTTAATTTGTTATCAAATAATTAAATTTTTTTAGAAGAAATTAGAGTTTAGGGTTTAGAGAAATTTATTATTTTTAAGCTCATTTGATATGTGGTACAATCAATTTCGTTTAGTTAATTTTGTTTGATCAAGTAATCATAACATTATATTGATTTATGTTAAATCAACCTTTTTTAGTCCATTCATTTCGTACTTTAGGTAATATAAGTAATTTAGTTAAGTAATTTAATAATTTAAAATAAATTATGAAATTGAATCGATTAGGTTTCATTTTATTAGTTTGCAAGAATTGATAAACTAGTAAACCACATAAAAGCAATATATTTGTAAGCAATCAATCAATGTGAGAGAGGAGAACCAAGTCGTACAATGGAGCTGGTCGATCAAAGCTGAGCAAAATGAAGTCATTTTATTGTAAAGCTTTCACTTTTCTGTAATATATTATAGTATAATTGATAATTTACATGATTATTGAGATGGTGAAGATTATACTCAAGCATAGAAAGAGAAAATAATGGTAAAAGCGAAAATAATGGAAAAGGATAAAAATGTTGTATTGACATAGTTTTCAATATCATATATCCAAAGATGTTATAAAAGTTGATAAGTTTAATAATACTAAATTTGGATTATTTTTGGAAGAATTTTGGATAGAAAATCACAATCACCAGTTGATGATTATACCTCCAAACCATAAGTATAAAGAAGAGAAAAGATACCACCTCTCAACATCTTGATTCATATAAAATAAATTTGAAAAATAATATTATTTATATGTGTATGTAGAAAAAATAATATAAATCACATATAACAATTAGATAATTTATATCTCTTAATTTATTTATTCATGTGATTTTTAGAGTTAATAGGTAGTTGTTTTATTTAGTAATTTATTTAATCATGTGATTGTTGAGTAAATTTAGATTGTTATTAATTCTCGAGTTATATATAATTGTTTCAAAATGTTATGCATGCAGAATGTCAAGCAGTCGTGGTCCGTGTGACCCTACAGATGCTACAACTGCGAGTGAGAATTTTTTGGATCCCTCGTTGTCAGCAAATAATTATAGCGATTTATTATGAATGCCGCACAACCAACATAAGGTTTCAAGGATAAATGATGATGTAAGTTACTGAATAAATCATATAATATATTTTTCATAGAATGATATAAGTGTTTAAATTACAGTCTTTTATTTAAATCAATTTGTATAACATTGACAGGATTACAGAGATATAGGAGTGGATGTTCGACATACCCGGACTGGGATTGCTTACCACCATCTGTGCAAACCATTCTTGCTAAGACTCGGCTTGTATCAAGTGTCTCAAATGAAAAACATAATTATCGATCGGTCACTTCTCGCTGGTCTCGTGGAGCGATGGAGACCAGAGACTCACAGTTTTCATCTTCCAGTGGGAGAGATGACGGTTACTCTTCAGGATGTTTCTTGTCTCTGGGCGCTGCCGATCACGGGGTCACCATGAAGGATGTGTGTTTTCAAAGTTATCTTTTAATAATAATTTATGTGTTATTTATGATTTTATTACGAATATTATTATTCATGTTCCTTGAGATTTATATATTATATCTTTGGAAGTATTCAAGAAGATGCTCTTGGTCTTGAATCATAGAACTCCTTAGATGAAAAATATTTAATCACTAAATATGTTCACAATCGTGGTAATTAAGGAGGAACATTAATTACCGAGAAAGATTGTCATGTCGATTAAAGTACATTGAAGTTCTATAAATGTTGATAAAAGATTATCATTTAATTACATGAATATATAAAAGTGTGTTTTATATATTGAACATGACCTAAATGAATGGAACATTATATGGATTGTGTTTTGTGTCATTAATGTTTACATTGTGTCTTTAGAATCTTAGATATGAGATGTATAGGTTTTTCACATGAGAAGTATATAATGTGATTGCTATTTAAATACTATTTTATGATAGGAATGAAATAGTAGTTCATTGTGTACAACTTGTGCGGGAGAAATCTATATATTAATATTATCACTGTCCCTCGTTTTATTCGAGTTATGATATTACTGGGCCCCTTGGTAAAGTGGAATTATATCGCATGCAATATAACTGATGTAGTTATAATTATAATTCACTTGAGAGACCAAGAAAAAGAATATAATGCAAAAATGACACGATCCTATTTTGCATACTATTCATAATATCATGAGACAAGGATAGACACGAAATTAGTGGATTGAGTAAATAATTACTATGTCGTTTGGATAACTATAATGTAATGATAGAACCTATTATAGTCAATAATATAAAGTTTTATATTATTGCCAAGATGACATAGATCCTCTGCACGGTCACACCAACTGAAGAGAAACAACAAATATTTTATATTTCATAATGATGTATAAGATAAAATACATGAGATGAAATGATAAAATAAAATGTTATAATATGACATGCTTAGACCATAAATAAATTTGTGAAGTTATGCAAATATTATTTGGTATAATGTTTGAATGCATTATAAGAATAATAAGAATATTGCATAATAGAATAATATTATTAATATTATTTATTCATAAATTAATTTATTGAACCAATCACAAGATGAGATTAAAGATGATAAAATGGCTAAATAAGGCTAGTGGCATTTGTGTAAATAGTTTAAACCTTACACAAATAGTAGCCCTAACCCCTTGCCTATTTAAAGGGGTGTAATTAAGGAAAATGAAGAGAATTTTTCTGCTCATTTTTCTTGGCCGAAATTTACTGTAGCAGCCATTTTTCTCAAGTCCAAAAATTCTCCTTTCTCTCTTCTCTAGGCCAAATCCTTGAGGGTTTTGCTCCTAGATCGAAAAGTTCAAGGGAAGACACTCATCTCTTCTTGTTAGGTGGTTGGATCTAAGCCTTAAACTTCACATCCATCTATCTAAGAGGTGTGTTAGTTTGTTGTTTAGGTTCAAGGTGAACCAAGAGGTGCATCCGAGTAAAACACGAGATCTAGAAGGAAAACCGGCTTCTCTCCATCAAGAGATTTGACAATCTCTTTAGGTAAATGTTTTCATCCTCTTTAGAAATAAATTAGTTGATATTAATTTATCTTAGTACACATTAGTTTGATGAATCAAATCTTGTTTGCTTTTGTCGTATAAATAAGATCTTTTGTGTATAGAGCCAAGTGGTGATAGGAAAAATTTTAAATTCTCACCATATAGGCATACACATGAAATCCCAACACACCAGTGACGGGCCGTTCCGACGGTAATTGGTATACCTTAGCGGATGAACTTCTTGGAGCTGGGACCACAAGTGCGGTGTTTAAAAAAAAGAAGAGGTCGGGGCCTAATGACCTTCAGGAAGTTCGCATGATTTCTGGATATGCCATAAGTTTGAAGTTATTGCATGATCGGTTTGCTGCAATGCCAAACATGCCTACACCTGAGCAGGTACGCCAGTACACTAGGGCGTATGTACTCGGCTTGTTCGGGTCTATGTTTTTTGCTGATTCATCGGGAGATTCGGTTCCAGCAATGTATTTACAATTTCTACAAAATATTGATGCACCGAATCAATACAACTGGGGTGGGGCTGTTCTGGCATATCTCTATAGGAGCCTTTGTGTTGCGGTACAGCGTAAAACAAAGAGTATGTCGGGGCCAACTGTGCTTCTACAACATTGGTGTTGGTCCCGCTTACCGACCGGCCGTCCTCGTTCCTTGCATAGTTGGACTCCAGATTGGCGCAGTCCGGATGAACACAGTTGCCCTGCATTCGGAGAAAAATGGTGTTGTCTCTATGATTACCATGTAGGTCACAATCGGAGTGGTGTTAGTTATTTCCGCAACGAACTGGAGAAGTTAGAGGATTACATGGTAATTTGGGAGCCTTATAGAGAGATGTTACTTGAGAACTCGAATGCACTCTCGGTGCGAGTTAATCAAGAAAGCGGCATATGGCTAGCCCGTGTCTTATGACTCTCTTCCTCGACTATTGCAAAAGCCAGGGGAATTAACTGGTTCTCAGCATCGTAATCGCACGCCATCAGCAATTTTCCTTGATACCTGCCAGACAGGAAGCATGCATCAATACTAATGACTGGCCTGAGATGAGGCACTGCAGCAATGCACGGACCGTAAGCCCACACGGCTGCCTTAAACAATCTTTCTCTTGGATCATCTGTGGGTACGTGCGCAACTCCATATTTTGTTCCGGGATGTGATCTTTTAATTGCTTCCAAAAGTGGGGTGAGAAGGTTGTAAGAGGCTTCCCAACTACCGAATATTTGTGCGATTGCCAGCTCTCGGCCACGCCACAACCTATTATATTTGGGAGTAATTTCGTTAAATTTCTGACGGACTAGCCCTTTAATGCTTTTAATATTTTTGGTAACATCTTCCCTAATATCTTCTCTTATACAGTCGGCGATTACTGCTGCAGTTAATTGTGCATGATCAGTACGATTAGCAGGGGACCAGCATGTATGTGGTGCTCTAATTGTTCTAATTTTCCACTTAGATGAAAATAATCCAGACCTGGCCCACAAACGCCACTCACACCTACTGTCCTTGCATTCGACTACCAAGGATGTTCTATTGCTTTGTGTGTATGTTATTTCAATATTTTTTCCGATGTGGTAATGATTTATTTTCATTTTTAGAGCCTCTTTTGAAGAGTACTCTTTACCTACACCAAGTGGATCATCACTGTGTTGGGACGTACCGAAGAAGCTGACATCTGCCTCTCGGAATCCTGAGGTGTCATTGAAGCTTGCCACCGGGTGAAGTCGTGGTGGCTGGTGTGATTGTACCAGTGTATCATGCGGGACATCTCCTTCAGAATCAGCTTCATCATCCCAGTCGGCGTCATTCTCACATGAGTCAGCGTCATCTTCATCATCACTTTGCGGCACATCATCAAGATTATCACAAGGATCGCGTACCTCTGGTGGATCAACCCATGGATTATACTCATTATTGCGTTCAGGATAAGAACCTCCGACCTCCGACGGATCGACCCATGGACTGGACTGATTATTGTATTCTGTCTGAACAGTCGGTGACAAATCGTTCACATCGGGATAAGTGTTTAAATTAAGGTCTTGCCTCGGTGTTTGTTATGTTTGATGGGGTTGGAAGTAACTAGGACCCGCATAGTCTTCACTATATTGGGTCTATCGAGGTTCTGGTTTTGTCAGATGCAGATAAAGGTCTCGTCTCAGTGTTTGTTGTGTCTGATGGGGTTGGAGGTGGCTGGAATCCGCATAGTTAGCAGTACATTGGGTCTGTCGAGGTTCTGGTTGTGTCTCCGGTACCATACTATTAGTGAATGACTACGGTTGCCTTTCTCCGATTATTGGAACCAACTCAATGTATAAATCGACATAACTATACTGGGTCTGGGCAAGCATACTTTGGTTATAAATTCCTCTCCAAGTCTGATCGCACACGATTTCTATGGTCTCGTAGTAACGTCGGTTTGTTGTACCAACATTAACCCGTGCATGTGCTATGAGACTGTACTCACTCTCGGAATATCCAAGTTGTCGATAAATTTCACCTTTCACATCGTACCAAGATTGTTCACCAGTTACGCTCAATGCAAATAGAGAGCTAATACTATACCGTACTCCACTTTTATTGTGTTGTATTTCACCGCCAAAATGAATCCTTAATATTAGCATGATTGTTTTTTTTAATCAATTAGCCTACAAAATAGTGAATAAATCATGTATACTTTATTGTTGTAAAAAAAAAAAATTAATTATTATATACAAAAGTTTACCTGTTTGAGAATTTCGGATTGCAGAACGACAAAGCACCGACAAACTTGGAAACGAAATCAACTGGCAGAAAAAATACACACCGGATAACTATTAATAATATATATTTAAAAATATAATAATATAATTTCAGATTTATAAGGATTTGCATTGAATAGAGAAAATTGACAGCTTCTAATAATATTTGCATTCATGAGTGAAGAGAATTAAGGCTATATCTAATAATATTATCATAGATCAGACGGTTGATCATGAAGAGTGGATCAATCTCTAGAATTTATTCTATATAAAACTGTGGCATTAGTAGTGCATAAACTGCTGGAGTAATAAAGCAATCATGAACTAAATATATAGAAATTTATTTAACAGAGGACTTACGAATAACCAAGCTTGTTCTAACCGCACAGGTACTTGGAGCAGCGTTTTGGGTTGTTTTGAGCGTTTTGGGTAGTTTTGTCGGTGCCTCCAGTGTTATGTTATACCATTGTCGGACGGATTAATAATTTACGTCCTGAAGGACGGATTAAAATTTTCCGTCCGTGAATTTTTTTTTTTCGTTTTTTAAGTGATTAACAGGGGCCGTATTAAGATTATCAGGGACGTGAAATTTTTTCCCGTCCCTAAGGACGGGACAAAATTTCCCGGTTTTATGGCTTTTGAAAATAATCACACTTCAATCCCCTTTTCCGATATTTTTTAAAATTAATTTCGATTATTAAAAAAATCGGTAGATATTTATTTGAGTGTTCTCTGCGGTACCAGACCTCGTAGAATACTCCTCCTCATCTAAAATCACATTGAATTCTATTTGAAATGTAGGAGTTTGCTTTGAGATTTGTGTCAGAATAAAACAAACGAGTCGGATCTCATCCTACAATCTTTGTGTGTAAACAGCCTTGCTTGCTTTAGGCTGTCAAATTTAAGTACCTTCGACTTGATCTCGAGTCTAAATAATTAAGATGACAACTCATTTACATATAGTCTTGCTTTCCTAGATTGCAATTAATTAATACATATTACGTGCATCCATGTTTAATGCCTGTAGAGTGTAGAGTACCAAATCTTTTAAAAATACACACAAAGATTGCACAGGAAGGAACACTACTGGCTTTTCAAATCTTTTCAAGTTTTATTAAGACTGGGAATATTACTTTATGAGGAAGAAAATTTTAAATAACAAAAATAAAAATATTAATTTACAGGTGGAGCCCTATTTGGGAAATTTTATATAATACTCCTCTTTTTCAAAATTTAGAACAAAATGCCTCCTCCTCAAATTTTTTAACAAAAATGCCCTTATAGGTTCTACTTTTCTCCTCTTTCCCTTCCTCCGACTCCTCCTAGTTTAATCCTCTTCATTTTTTTGTCAAAATCAAAATGATAAAATTATAGATATATTTTCTATACTTTAGATTCGTAGATATAAAATGTGGCGTAACTTCTAATTTTTTATAATCATTCAATTACTTATAAAACCAAATTGCTAATTCTTCGAATTGCTTGTTGCATAAATAATTGATTGTTTAATTACACCAGATTTAATGCGTAAACATCTAAAATCATATTATGACATCTAGATAATTTCATTTTTTATTTTGATAAATACTTTGTTAATTGTTGTGATGTTAAATAAAGTTGTTCTCAATTAATATAATTTATTCCATAACAAAATTTGCTACAAAGTTCAACAATTATGAATGAGGTCATTAGAATGTGTGGTCAGTTAAAATTTTATGATGAAAGCTCTCATCTCTAATTATACAAATTCTATTAATTAAATAATTGGATCATTCATTTCAATTAAATAATTTAGATCGAGTCAACTATGTAATGACTTTTATTCATTCTACCTAATTTTAATAATAAACTATCTAGTTTAATATTTCCATCATTCGAAATAGGGTCAGTAAATTGTACACGTTTTACAACCATGCATGTTTTTTTTTTAAAAATTCACTGATTTTTTTTTTGCCAAAACATATCATACACGGTTTATAAAGTAAAATTTTAAAAACCGTCTATAATTCGTACTTTTTTCATCCTTTTTTTCGCCAAAACTCTTATCCTACGTGATTATTTTATTAAAAACAGTGTATGGGTAAATTATATTAATTGACAATAATTTTATTTAATATCATAACAACTAACAAAGTATTTATCAAAATAAAAATAAAATATCTAGATGTCATAATATGATTTTAGATGTTTGTACATTAAATCTAGTGTAATTAAACAATCAATTATTTAAGCAACAAACAATTAGTTTTATAAGTAAAGTGATTGATTATTAAAAAAATATATGTTACACCAAATCTTATATCTACCAATCTAAAGTATAGAAAATATATCTATAATTTTATCATTTTGATTTTAACAAAAAAATAAAGAGGAGTAAAATAGGAGTGGGAGGTAGGAGAAGAGAGAAGGAAAGTGGAGCCTACAAAGGCATTTTGTTAAAATTTTTGAGTTAAAGCATTTTGTTTTATGTTTTGAAAAAGAAAGATATTATATAAAATTTCCCTCGTACTTACCTATGCTCCTGACTATAAGGAAATGCATCAAGATTGGAGAAAAATATCAACAAGGTCGCTTCTCATTCAAAAATCAAATAAAAAATATCACGTTAATTAGTTCTAAAATCATGTCAATTTCTCAATTTTAATCTGGAGATTTGATATTTTTTTTGTCACATTAAAGCCAATTCTCACGAAATAAAGCTTCGTTGTCAGCTGCTAGTATATATTAGTATTTTTTTTGTTACAATAATGCTCTCCTTTCAAAGGCATGAATAATAGTGGATAAAACCCTTTAACAAACTACTCCATCTATGATGCAAACAAATAGGTGGGGTTGGCAACCAGCTAAGTTACAAAAGATTGATTTGCAAAGAACAAATTATGGACAAATACGAGACATAAACTGCTCGTGTGTTAGGAAAATAAAACAAAGAATCAAAATGCCCAAGAACAGTTTTGCTGAATTCTTCCATATCAGAAATTTGAAGTTTGCTTCTGTCCTAGGAGTTTTTCTCCATCTCTCTTGGTGAAATTACTACCTAGAAAGTATATGTCACCAAAACATTTATCAATAAATTGGTTGAACAAAGTTTATTTGACGTTTCACAGTTCACTCATGAGAAATGTTTCACTGGCCCACATAAAAGAAATGTAATTGTCAACTCCTTACATATTTCTATATATGTCTGATAATTCTATTAAATTTGATCCATGAAAGCAACAGTTATCAACCAAAGACCTACTACAGGCCTGGTACAGAAATGTACCGGTTTGGATCACACCAGCACAAACCAGGTACTATAATAATATAAAAAAAATAAAAAATCAAAACCGATAAAATGATAACACACACCAATAGCAGCCTACACCAGAACCAGTACCAGATAATTTGTATACATCACTTAGTGCTGAAGTACAAAAATAGAACCATACCAGATCGATAGAACAAATAGGGTTTGGATTGAGGCTGTGTAAACTTCCAACTATCATCTTCCAAGGACTTGACAATTTTGTCCAAATCTTCCATTACTTCTGATCTTAAAGCTGCAATAAAAGCACATCACATTACATTAGTTTCACCAAACTGTTTTTATAAATGCCAATTTTGTCAGAGTATTTCTAAGACTGTGCTCCAGACAGGAAGACTTAGAGAGAGGAAACGACAAATTCACTGTGCGGAAGAGAGAGCTTGCGAAATCAAGGCTAACCAGACAAGCTCACTTGCTCCACAAAGGGGGGAATCGGAGAGGGAGCGGAGGGGAACGGAAGGGAGCGAGTACTGTTCGGAGGAGAGTGTCACATAGATTTTGGCAAAATCTGTCACCCCCAAATAGGGATGTAGATTTTACTGTTCGGAAGGTTCGCCTCCCCCATCGCCGTCCCCTTCCTTCCTTTAGGGTCAGCTCCAGAAGAGGGTACACAGAGGGAGGGAAAGAAGAAAACACTGTGCGGAGGTTACGACGTCGCCAGACCACCTCGGACCGAGCTTATGCACCTGCACCAGAAGGGGGGAATCGAAGAGGGAGTGGAGGGTACGTGCTACTGTACAAAGGAGAAGAGAGGGGAGCACTACGTGAAGTTTTGACGAGATCTGTACCTCCGATTTGAGGTGGAAATTCACTGTTCGAAGGGTTCACCTCCCCCCGTTGCCCTCCCTTTCCTACCCTTTAATGAGGGGTTTCTCCTGATCCTAGAGCACACCCAAACAGTCCAATTTTCAAGGGTAACCCATCATATTTTATTATTGGGGCGTGCTATTCTAAGGGCACCAATTAAGCTTTTCAGCGCTTAGTTCTTGAATTCCAATTTTACCCTTATTCTCTCTACTGTCCGATTGTAATATTTAATATACGGAGTGCTTCCGTTAGTTCGTTCTCCTCTTTCCCAGCGCTTCACCTCTCTCACACTCTCCCTTCTAATTCCAATGGTCTCTTCTCTCTCACGCTCTCTTCCTTCCAATGATCCAATCCCAATCATCTCTTCCCAGCGCTTCACCTGCTTGATGCTTTTGTGCCTCCACAAGAATTCTGTGTTGCCGCATAATTGGTTCAGGTATTTGATTTGTTTACTTGACCCATTTTAATTAACTTGCAACATTTTCTATTTGTACCATTTCCATACCTGTATTGATACATTCCCCTTAAATAGTTTGATGACTTGTTAATTTGTTACGATCCAATCTTATGCACCCCACTGACATTCTTATGTTTTTTCTTCATGGCTGTGAGCAATCAGCTCACAAACAATTTTGATTAAGAAATATTAAAAAGTTATGTACATCAGGATCCTAGTTTTTCCCCTATTTACACGTGTACCAGTATCCTATTTTTTCCCCATTTCCATTTACCAGTAAGCTCCTTGGATTTTGTTTTGGCTCCTAAACACTTTAGTGACCTCTATGGTAATTAATTAAACTGTCCAATTACAACTCATTGTCTAATCGTTTGGATTGTTTCCTGTACTAACTGTTGCTCCAGCTTGCTTCCATTTGCAAAAATTGTCTTGTTTCACTCAATTTCAGCATTCTGTAATATAGGTAAAATTGATAGTATTCTTCATTTTATTATCTTTTCTTGTTGCTTTATTTCACTTCAAAATTATGCTAATTTTGGTTAGAGTTCATCTAGTGGTAAATATTCGACTACTACTTTGTAAAAGTTTAACTAGTGAGTCTTTGGAATTTATGTTGGTGTATCATGCACTATCTGGTACATATAGGCGGCGTCAGATCGCAATTGGCGGAAATGGAGCAGGTGGGATTCATGAATACTTTCTTTGGGGGTGTATTAATTTATTTTCAGATGCAAGCCAAGGATGTGGTAATGGTTGACGTGGGAATGGCCATTGGTGTAGATTTAACTCTTTGAACATAACTTCTTAAAGATAATTTAGGATCTAAACTGTAAAAGACATTGGGGGTTATAGATTTTAAAGACACCCCCAACTGGCAAACCCTAAACCCTAAACCCTAAATCAAGCTTTGTTGATGAAATGGCATTGGGGATGGATAAGACCGGAAATGAACCTTTGGAAGGCAATACCAAGCAGCACAGAAGGAATAAGATGCTCAACCATATTATGTAGAACAAATTCTGAGATGTTCAACACATCCTCGGTGAATGCAACTTCACTTTGGTGATCTAAAACCACATCAGCTTTCACTGGCAAGCTGGCAGCAAACTGGTACTACCGCTGGTACGGCCATCACAAGCAATATTGCACAGTTCATACAAAGATAAGGAGGCAGCAATTTTATTAATAATGCAATTTGAGGTATGGAAGGAAAGATCCTCCAGAAATTTTGAAGAAAAAGCAAAGGAAGAAGAAGATCCAAGAGATACTGACACAATTGACATACTGCTCAACTTAGTAAATCCTGGAGCAAGAGCAGCATATGCTTCAATATTTTTACATTTAACAATCTGGATGCTTTGTCCAGCCTTATTTTCTTTTTTTTTTCAATTGTGTTTTAATTTCCCATACTTTCTTGGATTTAGCTCAAATGTCTTGAGCTCTGTTATACTTTGTATTCGAACTGTTATAAAATCTTCTCGTAACTGAATTAATGAAATAAAATGTGGGTAAGACTCACATTTTTTTTCACAAAACTAATTTTCGGAAAACAACAATACCATGTTAACATTAAATCAGAGATAATAATAGATTATTGTCAAAACCATTTTTCGAGCTCTTAATTTCCTGAAGGTACCATGGAATAAAAATTCATCAATATCAATATCGAAAAAGGAAGTTGAAGGATTAGAAGGGGGCTTAGGGGAGTTGGATGAAGAAAAGACGAACCAGAGAGATTTTCCTCCTTGCGATCAATAGCTGCGATGGCTTCAAGATTGTAGT
Source organism: Carex arenaria (assembly GCA_964058825.1). NCBI lineage: Eukaryota > Viridiplantae > Streptophyta > Magnoliopsida > Poales > Cyperaceae > Carex > Carex arenaria. Next base: position 448,544 of record CAXKVW010000150.1, read on the forward strand.
GGAAAGTGACGGAATCGTCGGCCGCCACTCCACCCGGGGTACTTCCGCCTGTGGCCCCCACGCTTGTCGCCGATACGGTCGATCTCGCCGGAGAACTCATCCTTATCTTTCTTTGTGCCTTGTGAGTTCTCTTTAGAGTGCTCACACAATACCTAACGGGGAACGGCTAATGATAATTCTTCTCTTCGAGAAAAGGGTTAGTAAAAGAAAGAAAAGAAGGGTTGGTTATAACTTATAACTATAGATGTTAATTTCAGGAGAGCAGTTTGGGTCCAATGGGCTCCATAATCGTTTGATACGTTTTTAAGATCCGTATACACAGATATTAAAGCAACATGCACCGATATTAAAGCAATGCACACATATCTTAGAGCTTCGTGAACTTTTTAGTTGAATTTTGAACATAGACCTCCCATACAACTATACAATGATATATTTATCCTAAATTATCTTTCATTTTGGTTTGGTTATTGAAATATAAACTTTCTTATAATTTTTATGATACGCAAAGTAATTCTTAAGAATAAATGTTTTTTAAGAGAAGTGGCTTAAGTCACCGATTTCTAACTCCTTAATAATATCAGTGCTAACCTTTCTTATTAATTTTTTTTTTATTAAAGTAATCAGTTTTAACCTAATGTCCTAATATCCAACATCCCTTTGAACCTGGCTCTATACTAACATAAAAAAAGGTTATTAATACCAACCAAAATGCTTGGTAACACTTGGGATTACTTGTATTTTTTCCAAAAAAAAATGCTGAATGTATAGGACAAGCCAGTACACAGAGCTTCACTTGGAAATTAAATTAAGTGAACAAAACAATACGAAAGCCCTCCATACACTCGGTTACCAACCCCATATTACAATCAGTTTAACAGACATCATAAAATATTACACCATTTTAAAATGACATTAATCTAAAATCCAGATGCCATCACAATTAGTCATCCACTGCTGGTTCTTGATCTTTATCTTCAACAATTACTGTAATATCTGATAAACTGAAATGTCTGATTAAGCATAGGTAAGTCCCTAGATCTAAACATATATTGAAGTAACTAATGACAAACTACATAACTAGAATATTGCTTAGAGGAGTAAGAGAAGATATAGGCAATAATCATTATTTACTTCATAACATAAATAACAAATATTAACCAAGATACCAAGCTCAACCATTGGAAATTAAAAACAGGGGCTGGCACAATTTCTACCACTAAAGAAACTCCTTGTATTATAAAGTGCAAAAGAACTCTCTGCTGCTACAGAAAAATACAAAGAATACAACAAATCCCTAGTGCTGTTCAAATAGTCATCAGTTTTCAGTTAAGCTTTATTTTGCAACAGAGACAGCTGATTGAAGAAATTCGAGCCTGTTTTTCGTGAGAGAAATCTTCTCCTCTGCTTCACTTGCTTTCTCCCTTACTCCACGGACAACCTCAGCTGGTGCCTTTTCTATAAACTACACAATCACCAAGCATTTTTTTATCAGACAAAAAAGCAAAAGACAGAAGTAAAAAGTAACTTAAATATTGGATTATATGCCCCCCGGCACATAGATGGACATAGTGATTAGTAAATAAATCTTCACTAATTACCAAAATTGAATTACAGTTTAAGCATTGGTACAAGGTACTGATTTCCCCAAAAAGTAAATTAAGCACCACTATTACTAGATCAATCACACAGTCAAAGGTTTAGGGCCCCAAGTAACTGGGCCTCAATCAATTCTCAGTTATGCAACGTGTTTAGTTTACAATCGATTAATTCATTTTTTTCTTCATTTTACCAAACATCATGAATTAAAAAAGAAAAAAAATGTTTCGCTCTATATATACCCTCTATCCTCCAACTACATTAATGGCCAAGAAAAACAAAGAAGACTTCCAAACTCAGATTAATTAAACCTATAAAGTCCTATGCTACAGTGCATCCTGACATTATCTTTATATGCCATTATGTTAACTAATCTATCCTCTTTCTGTATATGTATTTTAACTAACCTTTTTTTTTTCCTTTATTAGATACTTGGTGGTATACACAGCCAGTACATATTTCTAAAAAAGTAAAGAGAAGGGGTAGCATACACTAGGCGCATTCAGCCGAGCAACAAGAGCATCATACTCAGATTGCATCTTAGAGAGACGCTTTGTTAGCCGTTGGATTTCAGAAGACACATCTACCATGTCAGCTAAAGGGAGATAAGCTTCCAAACCCTCACTAGCCACAATGTGAACCGATTGACTAATATCACCTGATATGACAATAGCCACCATATTTTTTTTTACCATGAATGTTAGTACAGCATAAAAGGAAATTTAAATTATTTGTGAAATAATTATTTTAATTTTAAGTCTTTTGCATGATACACCCATGAAACAGCAAATAATGCTCAAATTTTCATTTATTTTGAACTAAAAGCCAACATTTACAGTGTTTCATTGCAAATAAAACCAAGTGTCAAGGAAAACCAAGGAATATGACTACTTTGCCTTATATTTGTAATGTTAATTCACAGTTTCAAGCAAATTATCTCAAATAGTTAGCAGCCAAACACCCAAATCCACTTGGCTTGGTTTTACCAACTCTTGCTCATTAACAATATCTCCTCAAGGGGGCATTTGTCTGTATATAATGCTGTATACCTTTCTCATCAACACTTGTGTTTACCAAACACAAGTGTCTTGCTCAAATCCACTTGGGTTGGTTTTACCAACTCTTGCTCATTAAAAAGATCTCATTATAATGCTGTATACCTTTCTCATCAACACTTGTGTTACTTGCAGGTAGGACAAAAAATTTACATACCAATTGCCAAAACACTTCAATTTAACATACCTGGTGCTGATTCTGTGAATTGGACATGTTCTAGATCAAGCCGAGAAAGCGAAGCCAATACCTCCTTTTCACTCTGTAATAAATTAATAGACAAAAAGGCAAAATTAAGTTTTAGTAGGCATGAAAATACTAACGTTGCCTTCAATACAGATAGATCAATCTCATTTTGCACTTACAGACATGTAACAACGGACATCGGAACCAGCAACAATTGATGCCGATATGCGCTTAGCTGGCTCAACAGAATGCTCCGCTCGTGCATTCCTTATAGCTCTTATCTGTTCAAAATACCAAATTTATGAAACCGAAAATCATCAATGCTAAAAAAAACTCTTAGCAGTCGAAACATATGAAGCGATGGTATTCACCAATGCTTGCAAATTCTGAAATCTTTTGACAGATATCATATTCCTTGGAAGCGAAGTGCTGGGCCAAGTTGATACAATGAGAGCTTGCTTCCGATATGGTAATGACTGGAAAACAAATGAAATAATTGCATTTAGTTTGAGACTTATAAAACCTCATATTTCATGTTTGTTTTTTTTTCTTCCTTTTGATGGGACTAGGTGCATTCTTTTACCTGCCATAACTCTTCAGTGACAAAAGGCATAAATGGATGCAGCAATTTCAATATATTTTCGAAAACATAAAGCAGAACAGCTTGAGCTATGGGAGTCATAGAATTATCCCCTGAACGGTATAAACGGGTTTTGCTAGCCTCAATGTACCTGGCAGCAAGATTTAACAAGATGATCAACATGTTTAAGAAGGGCAACAGCAACATACAACCAAAGAAATAATATGATTAATCAACAGGGGAGGCATTTTTTGTAGTTAACACAAAGTATCATAAATATGCAAAAAAATGTTTCAAAATCCTGGCAAAGCAAGAAATTTGATAAGTAGCAAACTAATCTTTGATTATTTCATACTAACCAATCAGCAAATTCTCCCCAAAAGAAATCATAGATCTCCCTACCAGCCTCGTTGAAGAAGAATTTCTCATAGTCAGCAGTTACAGAATCAATAAGCTGATGAAGTTCTGAGACCTACATAAGGAATCCTTCTTAGTAAACAAATAATATAAAAAAGCAATACAAAAGTAAAAAGGAAAAGTATATAACAATACTCACCACCCAGCATTCTGGCAATGGAAGGTTGTCAAGAGATGACTCTGTGTCAAACTGTCGATAAAGAATACTCCAATGAAATAAATGAAAAGCATGTGAAGAAATATTGCAATTATAGGACAAAAAAATGAAATCGCCAATTTTCCAAACTAAAAATTGAATGTAATGTTCGCTTGAAGTGAATAAAAAGGAGCATCAATTAATTAAGAAAACTATTTACACATCTCCTGACACATGTTTTGGTTGACTGAAATAACTGGTCGAATTAACCAGGGAAAGCGAAAATAAGGTGATTGATGGAAATTTTTGTATCTACATCCCAGTTATATCAACCCAAGCTATTCAATATCTAAAGGGTGTTTAGTTTACTACAGAGGTCAAATAATGACTCGTCAGATGCATGTTTAGCAAACAACTTTAAGAGGCTCTTTTGGAAATCTGCTATTTAGACTGGGAATGTTGTGTGGGGTGCAGATAGGGCGCACCTTATTTGTCAATAAGAGTTCCCAAGCAGATGCATCACTTTTATCAGGCATATTTTGTAAGATGAACTTGCCGGCATTCCATAACTTGTTGGTGAAGGCCTTGTTTGCTGACAGTCTCTCCATAGAAAGATTCAGATCCTGTCAAGAAAAGTGTTGGATAACAAGTGAAAAAAAATGAAAACAAAAATTGATGAAAACCACTCGCACAAAATAAATAAAAGAAGAAATTATAAAAAGGACAACGGACCTGGCCAGCTGTTCCCAAAGAGATTGTAAATCTCAGGGCATCTGTCCCGTACTCTTTTATTGTGTCCAGAGGATCTATCACATTTCCTAGTGTCTTTGACATTTTCCTTCCCTGGGTCAATTCCAAGAAATTAAATTAGCACAAGAAATGGAAAATATCAAATATGAAAATGCAGCACCTAACCTTGTAAGAGTACAAATTATTGTTCTTTCTGGTTGAATCTATCTAGACATAAGGTTTGTAAGCACTGGTTTTGTAACAAATAATATCTTCCTACATTGACTTATATTCCTTTTACACATTACTCTAAAGTCTGTACAATTTGATAATTTATTCCTGAATGTCTAATCATATCTACTGACAAATATGCTGAAACAGAACATAACATTACTAACTTGAGCATCACGAATAAGACCGTGCAGATATACATAAGAGAAAGGAACAGTTCCTGTAAGCTCTAAGCCCATCATCACCATTCGAGCCACCCAGAAAAACAAAATATCATGCCTGTAGAAATTATTCACAAAGGACTTCACATACATGTGGCAAATAGCATGAGTGGAAAGAAAATTGAAGCGAGGATGGAGAGAGTTCTAATCAATTTTTAATTCACATAATAATGAATATGGATCAACAGTACAATGAATTTAAATTTACATACCCAGTCTCAAGCATGGTGGTAGGGTAAAATTTTTGGAGATCCTCACTAGATAAATCTGGCCAACCGAGTGTGCTAAAGGGCCACAAGGAACTGAAATTAAACCAATTCTCATCAGTACAATAGTAACCTGCGTTTCATTTAGCATCCCTCACTCCAGGTTATGCAGCAGCTTGTATGTAAGTGTTATATATACAAGGTAACCGAAAGTTAGAACCAAAAGTTCTTGTTTATCAAACAATAGATGTGTATCCCAGTACAAGATACATACTGACAGCAATCATAACTGTTAGAGTGTTATAGTAGTAGGCCTAGAGCCTTTTCTGTCCTCGTGTCATTGGGTGTCTCATGAGAGAACTCCACCTCAGAAAAAAGTGGAAAAAAAAAAAAAACTAATCTTGTAGAATACTTTTCTTATCAGATATGTGACCAATCAACATGAGAGAAATCCACAATGGAAACTGAAACCTTGAAAACCATGTATCAAGCACATCAGGATCTTGATATATTTCAACTGATTTCCCGTATTTTTCCTTAGCTTTCTCAAGGGCTTCCTGTTCATCCCTAGCAACTATGTAGTGCTCTTCACAATCCTTCCCTTCAATATACCAGACTGGTATCCTGTGTCCCCACCATAACTGTCTGCTTATGCACCAGTCTTTGATATTTGTCAACCAGTGATTGTATATCTACAGCAAAGAATGAGGATTAAAATCAGGTCGGATGTAAAAAAAAAAGGCAAACAAAGAGAAATTTTAAAGCAAACATATTTCTAGAAATAATAAAGACAACTCCATTCTAAGCACAACTCACAACGAGTATGGTACAAAAGATTTTTGAACCTGATACAGCTATATAAGCACTTAAGCGATTGGATTTCAGTATAAATCATGTAATGCCAGTATATAATCCTAGTAGTGAATTAAAGGGTTAGCTAACATACCAGTACCAGAATGAACTAAAAAAAATCACAAATCAAACTTCTTACAGGCTTTCTTTATTTCATGCGATTTCACATGAAGGTTTACCTTCTCAAACCTCTCAGGAAGTATGGTAAGTTGCCCTTTTTGAACCACACTTAAAGCCTTCTCAGCCAATGGCTCCATTGTAACAAACCATTGTTTACTCACAAGTGGTTCTATTACCTGAAGGAAAATTTCAAAAATTAATAGCGATCAGCACCAAATAGGCTAAATGGCATGAAAAAAAATCTAGTTCCAAAGAAAATAGAAAAAAATCATCACACTTCACCACCACGCTGTGATCTGGGAACTCGAAGTGTGTGAGGCTCCTTTTTCACTCCAAGGCCTGTTTCCTCAAGATCCGCCCAAAGCTTTTTACGGGCCTCAAACCGATCCATGTCACTGAATATACATATTAAGAATATTAAGACAAAAAAAAGTCAGAAATAGAAAACCCAGATCTACACAGACAGATCACCAGTTAAGAGTAACTGCTATAAGCACTGTAACAGATCAGTTTTGTTACTGCAATACGCCTAGAATGAAATACCCTCTTTTGGTGTTTTGTGCTGTCTTTTATTATTATTTCTTATATATTATTATTATTACATCATCATCATCATCATCATCATCATTATTATTATTATTTATTTTTATTACTTTATTTGAAATACTGGATGGACCTACCTGTTCCATTGAAACAAGTATGTTCTGTCTTTAACTCTTTATTCATAGAAAAAATTTAACTCTTTGGATAAAGAACAGTCTTTGAATCTAAAAAAAATTTGGAGCCTAAAGCAAAAGTTATGCCTCTTCCCCCATGAACCAAAACAAAGGGAACCGATGAAGCTGGTGACCAATAAAAACATGGTACCAGGGATTGAAACCTTTGTCTAGAAAATAATTCAGTAGCAACAGTTACAACCAAAACACTTACGTGTAAATTCCAGCATTATCATTTAAGGTGCCATCTTTGTTCATAATGTTCAGTATAGGCAAACCAAGCTTTCTAGCTATGTGATAATCATTATGATCATGTCCAGGGCTGATCTTCAGCACACCAGTACCAAATTCTCTATCCACATGCTGTACATAACCGGTATTTAGATTAGAAATTTAAGTGGAAAAGGTCCATTTTGCTTTGAATATTGGCCAATAATAAGACACTGAAGGAGTTGTACTTTGTCAGCAATAATAGGTATATGCCGGCCAAATGTCATTGGAACAATTGCTAGCCTCCCTACGTACTTTGAATATCGTTTATCCTGCAATAGAAATACAAATTAGCAAAACCAAGACATACAAAACACAGGAAAGCAGTAATGGTCCTGTTCTGTTGTCAGAAGGTACAGCTTTCAGTTTTCATTTTTTTTCTCAAGGTAAAAACAGGAGATCCAAAATAATAATTTGCTTATCCAGCCTATCATCACCGGAATTGAGAATATTAGCATGTACTTACATTTTATTCCTTTGTACAGTGAAATCAAATTCTAGTTAGACTAACATGAATAATACAAAGTAAATGACCAGTTTTCTCACTTTCAGATATTTAATAAAAACTTTACCCTTGAGAGGTCATCACACTCTTCATATTATTGGTATCTTTTGTATTTTTCTTTTCTTTTTCTTATTTATTTAGCATTATCTCCTTGTGATTATTTCATTATTTTTCATATTTGTTATTATAGGTGACTTCTTCTATTATAAAAATACAACAGGGTTATGCTACTGTCAAAATCAAAATCCCTAAAAGAAAAGCCACAAAAAAATAATACCTCGGGATGCACAGCTATCGCTGTGTCAGCAAATAATGTCTCTGGGCGTGTCGTCGCTATTGTCAGAAAGTCATTTCTATGATTAAAAAAATAATGCTAATATAAGTTAGGCTCAATCAATTCAGAGCCATTTTTATCTCATAAAAATAATCACAGTGGAACAATAAAAAGGACAAGATGGGAGGTAAAAAGTACCTTGTACCACCAGCAACACGATACTTGATATGGTACAAGTAACCGGGTTCTTCGGAATACTCGACTTCCTGAAAATTGAAGTACCTGATTTATACCTAAGAACTTCAATGTCATGTACTATAAGAAACAAGAAAATGAACTGTATAACACACACTGCTCCTGTAAGAATAATATCCAGAAAGTGACTCAGAAATCAGGGTAAGATAAGACCAGAATTGTACCAAGTCGGAAACTGCAGTTTGTAGGGTAGGTGACCAGTTCACCAAGTAAGATCCTGTTAATAATTGAAGTCAGATTTTCATGTTTCTTTTTGTCTTTGCAATATTACACTAGAAAGAGGAGAGAAGTGCATAGACTTATTTTCTTTAAATATGTTTAAACTTGACTATATAGTCATCTGGAGGAATTATCTGATATTTTTAATTAATACCTTGGTAGATAAGGCCTTTCTCATGGAGGCTTACAAATGCTTCAACCACCGCCCCTAAGCAGAACAAGTAAACGGGTTAGAGGAAAGTAATTCTAACCGCTGGATATGTTGTAATTGTTTTCTAGTGCTGTAGATTTATAGCTGCTATAATAACAGAAAAATAGATATTCAAATGACTGTCTTACGACTTAGCTGCTCATCAAGAGTAAAATGCTCCCTGTTCCAGTCACAAGATGCACCCAGTCTCCTTATCTGCTTGGTAATTGTCCCCCCATACCTAGTACATGACCGACAAGTATATAAATGTTAGATAAATGGTACTAACATAGTACATATAACATTCTTTAGTTGATTTTTTATTATTTTAATCATCACGATCCTTCTTAGCACATTAATGGTTATCCATATGGTTCCAACCATTAAGTTAACTTGAAACTGAAGAAATATGACAGATCATGAACATAAAGGAATAGAAAATATTGGAAATTTAAGGAAGGATTCACTTTTCTTTCCACTCCCAGACTCTCTTTGCGAACTCTTCCCTACTGAGATCAGTCCTTTTAACACCTTCCTTTGCAAGCATTTTCTCAACAACCAACTTGAAAAAAGAGAATTACCCATTAATGCATGAAGAAGTGATAGCAACAAAGAACAGAAAGAGGTAATGTTTTTCAGAGTTCACTTAAGGTAGGAATGTAAAGACACCATATCATTTTAATCTTCTTTTCTTTTAAGTAATGTGCTAGATTATTGGTAACTTAAATTACACTATGCTCTAAATTACCAAGCTTGAAGAGGTCAACATGTGCTAAATATAAAGGAGTCTACGTGCATTGTTCATGGCACAATGTAAAAGAAATTGTCCTTAAACAAAACTAACCTGAGTTGCAATGCCAGCATGGTCAGTTCCTGGAACCCAAAGAGCAGGTCTTCCTTTCATGCGGAAGTACCTCACCATAATATCCTGTTAAAAAGTGACATGTGTGCCAAAATTTTACACTTTCAATATGTGAGTTTTCAGACACAATAAAATGAAGAAGGTGGCATTATTGATTGATTTTGAGCTGCATCACTGTGATTAATCGAGGCTTGGTTGGGCTTAGTGGTTTCAATTCTCCTTTAGGCCTATTGCTGTACAGCTGACCATCTGTTACATGCAAGCCGAATTTTGGTGGACCATAAGTTGCATTATGTTAAACTAACCCGCTAACACACTAGAATGGATGAATGCCTAACAGACGAAGAGTAATGCCCACCGACCATAAGCTAACCGACATTAAATGGCATTAACCTACCTCAAGTGTGACAAACATTGCATGCCCCATATGCAGTGAGCCAGTGACATTTGGAGGTGGCATAGAAACCACAAATGGATCACCTCCGCCACGATCAAAGCTTGGTTTGAAAAACCCTTGTGATTCCCACCTGACAAGTTTTGTGAGGAATAATCCATTGGGTTTAGTAAGTAAAAATAATTGACAAGCATAGGCACATAGCTGGTACCAGCACAAATCAAATAGATATGATAGTTTTGTGTACACTTTGTGTTGGTTGCAAAGCGCATAAGTCCAAAAAAAAAAAAAAACAGAAGAGAAAAAACTTAAAAAGAACCAGGACACAATTAATCTAAATCTAACACAACCAATGGACTGGTACATAAGAGTATGAAGCCACGAAAAAATGCAAGGAAACAGTGGTAATCTCGAAATATCAGAAAATTGCATTTCATAATTGAATATTTGGTCCTATGACATGGAAATGTAATTTAAAATGGATTCAACAGGAAATAAGTCAACTAACCCATTGGCCATTACTTTTGTTTCAATGTGAATTTCATTTGGGAAATTATTACCAATTATATATCCGTTCTTCTGATGCAAAATCGAACGTCTTGGCTATCCCCGGAGAGGTGAACACCTGATCCGTTTCAGAAGCCAAAGCTGAACAAAAAAGAATGCAGTAACTATAACTGTTCAAATGAATAATAGTATACATCTTTTAACACAAATTAGCAAGCACGAGCTACCTGAGAAGAATTTCCTGCTGTGGCGGCGCAGATTCGAGCGAGGCGGAATGAGTCTGGAGCGATGGTACTGAGGAGAGAACAGAAAGGGATTTAATCTAGAGATGGAGCGAGATGAGAGGATAGCAGGGCTTGTCAGAGCCATTAGAGACCGAGAGCAAGCCAGAAAGAGTGCTTTGCGGGAAACTTGGGAATGGAAGCTAATGGAGGCGATAGATAACGCGGGAGAGGGGGCGCGAAAGTCCTGGTTGCGCTCAGCACTAGGTGGAGATATGAGGAGGTCCGATGGTAGCATTAAGATATGTGCTCACGAAAATTGAAACAGATGTGCACGAACTTTAATGCAGTTCGCACGAATCTTAATTCAGATATAATGATCAATTGATCATTACACCCATCGGGCCTACTCTGAATTCCACTAGGTGTTATTTTGTGAAAAACCCTCCGGATAATATTTTTCTTTTCTCAAAGGGGGGACTTTTGTTTGTTTGACAAGAGAGAAGAGATAAATAGAAGAAATTAGTATTTCAAAATTAAAATGTTAAATAAAAGATTAAAAATAATGGTTGAATAAATACAATTTTAAAATGAAATGCCCAACTGAAAAAAAACTATAACCGGACTTTTGGCATTAAGTTAAAATATTTTAGTTTCAGTTCTCAAAAGCCAGTTTTATTTTTTAAATAAGATACTTTTAGAAGTTCGAATGACTCTTCGCAATATTACAGTTGCTTTTCATACTTTATCTCGGAAAAAATATTTTTTTTTTAAATTTGAATTTGTAAAAGGAGATGGAGTTATGTAAAAAATTGTATTGGTAAATTTTTGGCACAAATAAATTATTATTTTTTAATTCTAAAGACGTGTATATTTTGATGAATAGTGGATTACTACCGATTTCATATTGAAACCAAAATAGAGGATGAGGTACTTAAAATAAGTACCCATCAGTGTATCATTACATAGCAAGTCATCTATCAAAAGAAACTACACTAAATTTACACTAACAGAATGTAAACTGAACTAAGCACCACATAAGAAGAAACCTAGTAAGAACAAAAGAGGACCTGCAGTATAACAAAACTATCTTAACAGTAACATCAAACAAACACTAATCTAAATGGTCCCAGTCAATGGAATCATCATCTTGGTGGTCTTCTCCAGACGTTGGACTGCCACTTCCAGAATCCTGAGTTTCCTCCCTGGAACTTTCCTGTGCTAGAGACAACAGCAGCTCCACGGCCTCCACCGTGTCCGGGCTGCTGGCTGGCTCCTCCATTAACTGTTCTGGCAAGTCCTTAACATCAGGCGGAAGCATTAGACTAAATTTTAAGAAAGAATTATTTGAGTGTGCCTTACACCAATAGGAGGCTAAGGATATAATACATTTTGTCACACAATATTTCATACAAAGGAATGCAAAAGTGTTTTTAAAAAAAAAAGAAGTAACATTACATATTAAGTATATAAAATAAGTGTTGTAAATAACGGTAATGATGAGATCGTCGGACGGACAAGGTACCACCAAACAATTAATCGAGAATAATAAAAAATAATAGATCAAAATTGAAAATAATTAGCCAATTAATCGGCCTAAATGACCATTTTTTTACACAACTGTGAAACACATGTACCTTTTAAATAATAATGTTTGTGTAACAAGTCATCTAATCAATACAGAGAAGAAGAGAAAATCAATCAAATAGACGAAAAAATAGATGATGCGGCATTTTTAAAAACTTTACTACTCTCTTTATAAATGAGGCCAGCTAGTATGACATCAGTGTCATATGACATTAACTCTAAATTCTAGGGGTGTAAACGGATCGGATAATATCCGATTCCGTCCAGATCCGTATCCGGAAAATTACTTAAATTATCCGATCCGTATCCGTATCCGATACTATCTGTATCTGTATCCGTATCCGAAATTTTTTAACGGATAAGGATACGGTAAGGGTTTTAACTATCCGCAACTATCCATATCCGACCGTTTAACTCCCAAACTACAACAAACATTTTTTATATTCTTAAATTGATTTATTAAGTTGCATACATATACTAATGATTTAGTAAACTGCATATACATATATATCCTGATGAACAATATAACACTATGATATAATTAGTGCCTAATGTTTTGATAATATAATGTATGTTTTGTAACCAACAAATATATTATGAAAAATATTAGATCTAATTTATGAATGAAGAAAAATATATTTAAATGTTATTCTTTACTAGAATGTATATTAGTAATTTATTTTTAATTATCCGATTTATATTCGTATCCGTATTCGTATCCGTCCGATATCCGATCCGTATCCGTATCCGAGACTATCCGTATTTGTATCCGTGTCCGAAAAAGTATTACAGATAAGGATATGGTTTGACCACTATCCGATCTGTATCCGACCGTTTACACCCCTACTAAATTCTATTAGATAGATTTCAAACGACTAATTTAAACTGTTCAAACCGATTTACTTTATGAGTGATGCATTTACATGCATAATTTTTATTTTTTCGAGTTATTTTAGCATCAAGTCAAGCGGTCAAAAATATTCAAAAATGAATGCATTAAATTTACTTAAAACCTCCCACATTTGACCACCTGACTTGATACTCAATAAATTTGAAAAATTATAAATTTTGTATGTAAATGCACAACTAATGAAGTAGATCGGTTTGAATGGTTTGGATTCACCATTTGAAGTCCATATATTCCATAAGTTTTGGAATTGATGTTAGCATTGATATCATACTAGCTGGATTCATTATAAATTATAAATTTAAAATGGATATCCGAAGATATTGTCGTTGAGCCGCCCACCCTATGCCCAGTGTTGTGTTATAAATGTTGTTGACTGCGCTTCAATTTAATACGGACTCCTCAGTTATTTTGTTGATGATTTGTTGAACATACAAAATACAAGAGAAAGGAGAGGTAATACAGTTGGCTAGGAAAAAGTTCGAGGACTGTTGTACTCAAAAATCGAGAGTTCGATTTTCCCTTATAACTTCACAGCTTCTGTGAAGATTTTCAAAAAAAAAAAAAAATACAAAATACAAAATGCCTGCTCATCAAAATTTATAAAAAACTAGCTTTGCTGCACCAGGATCTCCTTTTAGCTTGAGGACGAAAAAATAGAATTCCTCTTTTTGCAAATGACAATTGCTAGGCCAAGCATAGTGCATAAAGAGGTCCAAGAATGGACCGTCCTCTATATCCTCTATATTAATTATATTTATAGGTCTGGACTAGAGAAGGAAATACGTGACACACCGTGACATGACGTGACAAACACGCCGTGATTTGGTCACATGACGTGACGTGATACGATCAACTTCTTTTTTCAACATGATATGACGTGACTAAAATGGTGGAGGATGATCACGTCGTGCGAATGGTCACGTCACGCGTAGTCATGCCGTGACCATACGTGACGTGACGTATATTAGTTATGTTATTTTTTATTTTTTAATTTAAATTGTTGAACATTTAGAAAAAAAATATGAAAAATTCTAAAGTAAGTAAATAATGTTGTAAAGATTAGTTTTTTAGGAAATATTGCATCTGACATTAATTTAAAAATTCAAATTACAAACATTCATTAGACTAAACTAAAGAAAATAAAAATCAGTACTACATCAGTACTAGTATCACTGAACTTACTCCAAAATAAAAATCTGAATACTCTATACATACAAAAAGAGTTGGATACTCTAAGTTTCATATCGTGACGTGACGTGACTGGTTCGCGTGACGTGTATTTTTACTGGAATGTGGTCACGTTACGCGATACACGAGTCACGTCACATAATCGACACACGTGACGTGACTAGTCACGCCGTGATAAATTTTCTTCTCTAGTCTCGACTTCTGTAGCACCAGCAATACGAGCCTGTTGTGGAGTATTTTTTAATTGAGTTGTAAGTAGAATATTCTGCTCTTTGGTAAACAACTACTTAAGCAACCAATGAAATTCTCCCAATTGATCATCACTCCAAAAATCATCTAACACAATTAAGTAGAAGTTTCTTAGACCCTAACATGCTCCTTACTTCTGTTAAAGGAGTTTCAAGTGATCGATGTAAAGGGATAATTAATCATTACTAGCGCATTCTTTTGCCTTTATGATTTCTATCATTTTTTTTAGTAACATCAATGGCCTTAAATTTGCTAGTGGCATGCACCCACACACAAAGATTAAAATGTTCATGTCCATCCGTATGCTTATAAACTAATTGGGGTTCACTTCTCATTCTCTGCCTTTTGTTTTAGTGTTTTTCTAGCATCTTTTACCTGTTGCTCAAGATTTTCATACTCCAATATATAGGTCGATTGCTTCCTCAGCCTCATAGTACGCATCTTTGAGCCTTCTGAGCCAATCCACTAGCTTCTCCTTGTTGGGGCTCTTTTATAATTTCGATCGGCTTCCTCAATTGCCAGCGAGGGGGTAGGAATTAAGTACTGAGGCCTCGAGTTTCTTCTCTCTTTTTTTAACGCTATTGCTGAGCAGGCGATGCGCTTTGTCGAATAGAATTTTGATCAAGGAGGATGCCACCCACCCTAAGGAGGTGAGTAGAGCCGCTCAGCCATGGGTGGCCTTCTCTTCCTACGTACGGGCTTTAAGGAAAGTTGTGTCACTTAATTAGTCAATAATTCCTACTTGGATCACAGAAGCAGGACTTATTTCTTTGTATAGCCAGTTTCCTTTATTGCAGAAGGGGAAAGGGAAAGAAACATATTAGTTTGTGATTTAGTATGTGAAGAACCTTTCTTCTTACCCGGTTAATAGCACTGTAGATTAGTATATGATTAGTGATTACCAGTGAACTTGTGTTCTTCACAGAAAAATGCTGCTGAGCATTTTTTTTTCCTTCTTGTTTTTGTATATTTTTCATGTAGGCTGTAACATTGTGCTTGTTATAAAACATATACATGTCATGCATGTAGTGTGTTATTTCTTGTTAAATTAGCATGATTTTTTGTAAATAAGTTACTAAACTACGGTCATAATAACACACTTGATTAATAAGTTTTTAAGTAGTTTAAATAATAATTGGTGTGAAACAAAAAAAAATGTTTCATCATATATTTATATTTTGTTAATTGCATCATTATGCAAATGCCAATTTTTAAGGGACTAATTTTGTGGAAATCAAAATAGAACAATTCTAGATAACAACATTTATGTAATTATTTTGTATGACATAAAACCAGTTATAAAATCTGATGCATCAATTTGTTGAATTTGACCGTTCATTGCAATTTATTATTTGTAGGCTGTAGCACATCATGAAGCTCAAAGTTGATGAATTTTTCCTAGATGGAGACATGACAGCTGTCCATTTATTTAATTACTCCCAAAGTGCATCCATCTCTGCTCAGAAATGATAAATTTAATATGGGCCCTGATTTGGGCTGACAACTCTTGGGCTGGACCTCTTTCGTTGTAGATTGAAGAGTGGCTTGTTCCCTTCTATACTCTCTCTGTTGCCATCAAATTCAGTTGTCATTTCTATATATGTAGATTTAATTAAGAGTGAATTGTTCTCGCCTCTATTATCCTATAAATCAAGGAAGGGGCATCAACAATGCAACGTTTTTTCTTTTATTATATATTTAGGAGGAATAGTCAAAATACCATAGCTCTTACTGGAACTTCTAAAATCCAACAAACTTTTATCTACTTCCTGAAAAAACTCTGGGCGTAATGAAAATAAGAAGAAACTTGATATGAAATATTTGAAATTTCATAGAAAAGCAAGGATTTCATTCAAGTCACATTATAATTAGCAAAAGTAATATAATAATATGACTTTGAAAGAAAATTACCTTTTGCTTTAAAGAAAAAGGTTCAGTTGGGCAAATAACCTCAGAAAGTTTTATTAGTGTGCGACCATAAAATAAAATAAAATAAAGGGTAGCAATGACATCCATGCATGCATGCTACTTAAAATCTTTTACAACCAGAAACAATCACAATATATCAAACCAAATTTGTCCAATATGAAAATCAACAAGCTGTATTTTCATACATATGTCCCCATAAATAATAAACTCACAATGCACAACGCATAATTAAAGTGACTAGCACCAGTTGAAAAACTCAAAACAATTAAAACAAACCAACAACTCTTAAACATAAAACACACACAAAAAGTACCACATATATACAAATAAATAGGACAGAGACATTAATAATATTGTATCACCCGGACTTAAATTAGGGTACAGTATTTTTTTTTCATTTTTTTTTCCTTTTTTTTGGTTCTTTTCTATAGCTTGCCAAGAACATTTAAAGAAACAAATAAGTTCGGCAGTTCCAGAAAATTATACAATCTCCCAACAATAATTGTACTGGAGGTACTGAACTGAACACTTAAGTTGGATACAACAAATTACTTCTAATATATAATCAATGGAGATTCTTTTTTGGGTTTTTTTGTTGTTATTTTGGTTTTTCAGTATTTTTGTTGTGGTTTTATTTTTAATTTTGGGGATGAGGTGGTGTGGAAGGTTGGGGAATTGGAGAAAGTAGGGGGCAGTTGGAGATATGGAGAGACAACAGAGAAGAAACTCAAGAGAGTGAGCAGAGGAGTCCAGCCTAAAGATGTTTCCTTCCTTCTGCATGAGAAACAGAGTTAAGAAGAAAAATGTTAGAGAATATGTGACTGAAATCAACCAGCACAAAGATGAATTAAAGAATTAGTTTACTGAATACAAGTTGCAAGTTCAGAACAACCACAATGAGACTTCAAATAAAAGGCCAAGGAAAAATAAGTACGGTATACCAACAAACCATCAGAGTATGAAAAAGG
This sequence comes from Carex arenaria, assembly GCA_964058825.1. NCBI lineage: Eukaryota > Viridiplantae > Streptophyta > Magnoliopsida > Poales > Cyperaceae > Carex > Carex arenaria. The sequence goes on from CAXKVW010000150.1 coordinate 466,118, forward strand.
AAAAATGAAAAGAGGACTGGTACACTGGTACTGTTCATGAGTGCAAATCCATACAAGCAGTCTAGCACAAAACTAGACCAGCAGGAGGATGCCTTGTCTCCTCTTTTAGTTATGGCTTTAATTAGCCAAAATCTGGGCAATTATGCTCCTTAATGTCAAAGTACCGAGGCTGTACCGATAAGGTCTTTTTTTTATTAGATTTTGTTCTAGATGCCCTTTAAAACTCCATCAATTTTCCAGTCACGGATAAACAACATGAATTTAAATGCTTTGATGAACCAAAAGGATAGAGGGGGTCTAAAAACATTTGCTATTAGAAAAAGATACCTTCCCTCTAATGACTTATCAAAATGATGTATCCATCAATAAATAGAAGATATAAAATTAAAAATACAAGTGGGTTACTGCGGGGTTTCAAAAGTAGCTTACCTTCTGTTGGAAATGTCAAAATGGTGATTCCTTCGTAAATCCGGACCCGGTAAGGGCCACCCTTGCTGACCTTCTCCGTCAGATTTGGACAGCCTATAATTTGCAGCACACGAAGATTCTTGGGTAGTTCTTCCAATTCCAATTCACATAGGTTTGGATATTCATATAGTTCCATAGACATGACAGATGCAAGATTCTTCAAGTTCTTTGGCAGATGGGTAGCTTCGCAACCACAAAATGACAATTGCGTGAGAGAGGTAAGAGATTGAAAAACCTCATCATATGAGGAATCTCCTTGGAAGCTAATTATTGTCATGCGTTTTATTGAGGAGATAGATTCATTTGATAGTATCAACTTCAATAGGAACAGGTTGTCAACTGTAGCCTCATGAAGTTCAGATGTGTACTTGTCCATGGGAGATGAAGAATTGATCCCAGGGCAGTCCACTACACTTAGAGAATGAAGTGCATTTATTGAATTCAATCCCTCCAAACGACCAACCCATTTGCCTATATGCAGCTTCTTAAGATGAGACAGGCTACCAACATCAAGGGTACAAGTAATAACATCAACGTTTGAGCATGAAAATAATTCTAGAGTCTCCAAGGAGGAAGGCAGTGGTTCATTTGATGGGTTCAAATTGTAGCAATCATTTAATTCGAGCATTTTCAGGGAGGTCACGGCTCCAATACCTCCCAAGGAACTGAGCAGAAAGCATCTTTCAATGGTAAGAGACTTGAGCTTCTTCAATGAATTTAGGACTTCCTTGGGAGGAAGAGAGATTATTGTCTGAATATTAGATAGTTTCAGTTCACAAAGGGAAACAAGGCATTGTATGCTGGTGGATAATGCATCACTAGTAATGCTACATGATGATATCTCAAGGTGAGTGAGTGAAGATAGTAAAATCAGGTTGGACTCCTCATTTTTGTTGAACATTGTTTCTATGTAGCAACGCATGCACATAACCCACGCATCCAAAAGTTGATCCCCAGAATAATCACCATAAGGGTCAAATTTTATAATCTCTGAGAAACTATTTTGGTATTGTGAACTCGAGTTGCAGATTTCTGGTATAACTTTCAATCTTTCTTTCACAAACAGTAAAACTGGCCTCAAATGTGGACTAAATGTTTGTTTAAATTTCGGCCAGCACACTTCTATTTGCTTCACGCCCTCAAGTTTGGATTGCTTTCTTTCTTCCTTCATCGACAAATCATCCTTAGAGAAATAAGTAAGCTGTGGGAGATGGTCTATAACTAAATAAGTAAGGTTTGGAGGAAGGGAAGGCATTTCTTTAAGGTTCTTGACCCGCCATAGTTTAAGACTTCTACAATTGGGAAGTGATTTGTCCATGAATGATATTTTTTCTACTTTATCACAGTTCATTAATGTTAGCGATGTGAGGTGCTCTAGTGAATTCTGACTTAGGATCCAACTTGGTAATCTATCTCCTCCAAATCCTTTAAGTGTGAGAGCACTTACATTCGGATGAGGTTGCAATGCATCTAGTAATTGAACATGCTGGGCAGTGTCTCTTTCACCATATTTCCACTCAAATTCTACTTCATCAAGATGCTTTTTATTTTGCATATTGGCCTTTACAGCATCCGCTATATTCTGTACATTCTCAAGACCTGAAATGCACATTTTACCTCGTAGTTGATTCAAATTTTCAAGTTGGTGCAATTCATTCCCACATTCCTTCCTTACAAGAAATTGATCAAGGCATTGGAGGGACGTTAGCCTTCCAACATTAGAAATATGAAACATTGTCTCCCCAACTGATGTAATGCTAATGCACCTCAAGTTAATGAGTTCAGAAAAATCATTGGGTAGGGATCTGCAATTTGGCAGGACAAGCGTTTGAAGGTGGTAAAGTTTGCATATGGCATCAGGAAGTTTCTTAATAGGCCGAGAGCCATAAATATCCAGGGAACGGAGATGCTTTAAATTGCCAATATAGTCTGGCAACTCATCAACACAATAAGAAAGATCTAACACCCGCAGTTTTTCCAAGTGTTTCAATATCTCTTGTAATACTTTCTTTGGGACTAAACAACTATCCTCTAGCACAAAAAACGTGCGTATATTTTTCATGTGGCATAATGTTTCTTTTAATTTGTTTATCATGCTTGAGGGTAAAAGGATGTGGCGAATGTTTTCACTTCTAGATAACATGTTGCTAATGTGGGAATGAATTTCTCTGGAATTAAAGGAGTCTATTCTGATAAAATCATCACCTTGAACATGCTCTGCAAGATCGTGAAGCAGGTCATGAAGTTGATAATATATTTCTCCTTTTTTATTATCTACAACTTCTTCAATAAAGAACCTCGATGTGAGTTCACGCAAGTGATTTTCACCGATATCTTCCAACTTTTCTTGCATATCTTTTGGCCTGATAAAACCTTCTGCCATCCACAAATTAACTAAAAATTGTCTCTGCAACCTAAAACCTTTTGGAAATAAGCTACATAATGCAAAACAGCGTTGGAGATCCCGAGGCAGCTGCTGATAGCTCCAGATCCTCGCTTTCATGTTATCTCCGAACAAATCTTTTTCTGCTACTTCCTCCCAATGCCTTAGGTCATGTTTTCCTCTCAACTGATGACCCACTAGCTTTCCCGCACCGGGATCTCCTTTTAGCTTCATAGCTATTTTTTTACCTTCTATTTCGAATCGAGAATTGCTAGGACAAGCATAGTGCATAAAGAGTTTCGAAAATTGATCATCCTCTATATCACGTAAACAATAGTTCTTTACTTCCGTAACATTGGCAAGGCTGGCCTGTTTTGCAACATTTATGGATTGAGTTGTAAGCAGAATTCTACTCCCTGGTAAGCATCTACTTAAGCCACCAATGAATTTCTCCCATTGTACAACAAAATTCTCAGTGTCACTCCAAAAATCATCTAATACAAGTAGAAGTTTCTTAGACCCTAACATGCGTCTTATTTGTAATAAAAGAGGTTGAAGTTTATTAGAGAGATTATTATTAGGACTGTGTTCTGTTGCCTCTATGTTTCTTATCATGCTCTTAATCACATCAGTGGCCTTAAATTTGCGCGGGGCATGCACCCATACACAAAGATGAAAGTGATCCTGTTCATCCATATAATTATAAACATACTGGGCAAGTGTGGTTTTCCCGATACCAGAACGACCAGTGATGGAAATTAAAATTATTGGGAAAGGTCCAGGCTCAGAATTTAAATATTCTTTTGTGAGTAAGCCAACTATGGTTTTTTTATCTTCTTCACGACCGAAAACTTTACTGGGAGGCTCTGAGCCCGTATCCCTATCAGGGTCACTGCCAGTACCATTTTCTTGGTCATCTAACAAATCACGGAATTCGTTAGCCTCCTCTGCAATTTCTATGAGTTTGTCTATACAACCCTTTAGTTTCAATATTTTTTTCTGGGAGAAAATAGACAAACTATCTTTTAACTTCTGGGGTACAATTTGGGATGGTAAACTAATTTGGCTTCCCCTCTCACTCTTCTCCTTTAGTTCTAGTGTTTTTCTGTCATCCCTTACCTTTTCTTTAAGTTGTTTATACTGGAATAGGTCGATTGTTTCCTCAGCCTCATAGTATGCACCCTTGAGCCTTGTGAGCCATTCCACTAGCTTCTCCTTGTGAGGACTCTTTTCGGCTTTCTCAATCGCCAGAGATAGTCGAGGAAGTACTGTTGCTGCAAGCTTCTTCTTTCTTTCGTTCATGCCGGTGCCGAGATAGTCAGATGCTTTGTCGATTAGTATTTTTATCATGGGGGCTGCCACCCACCCTAAGGTTGCAAGAACAGCCGCCTCAGCCATGGTTCTCTTAAATTTTTTTTTTTTTGGTTTCTAAATCACATAATTTTGAAACAAGTTTTGGAGAGAGTTGAAGAACAGAAAATTGAAAAGAAAATGGTAGGAAATGAGATGATAATGTGGGAAATTTTGTGGGTGGTGGCTAGAAGTCAAATCGCAACAATCTCCAAGTTGAACATGATGAGCTCGCAGTAATTAGGTGATAATGTCACTAATGTGGGACATGTGCTGCATGTGGAAATGTGTTGACAAGAACTAATTTTAATTTCAATTGATAGTGTAACATACAGATTTCCTCTGGCCAGACTGTACAGAATAGCCTGTGGTAGATTGAAGTAAAGCCACACCAGATCGGCAAATTACAATGTAACCTCTCCAAGTAGACTGTACGTAGCCGGTAGCATAAATTGTTTGGGTCCAATTACATTCTTCACTACTGCATGCATGCTGCACAGGATTATAATGTAAGCTCTGCAAGTAGACTGTAGCCGGTAGGAGGGAATCAACTACTACTTTGGAGTTTTGGATGGTTATATTATTATGATTAAGGTGAAATTCCCATGTATCCCTCCAATCTCTTCTAATTTCCAGACATTTATTTATCAAATTATTCTTATCTATCAAGCTACCAAAATCCGGTAATAACAAAGGTTGACAACGATTAAATCTTCATATTTCATCCTGCCAACTTTTCTTTTTGTGTAACATATAAAAAGAACATGAGATTTTCTCAATTCGCATCTATATATGATCTATCTGTTTGCTCCCTTATTATTAAAAGATACAAATTCCAATATCCATTAAAGATAACTCAAATATAGACTGTTGATTATAAATCATACTATTCATTTCAGATCAATCCGGACCGTACATATATAAGTCTTTGTTTGTCAATTGGAGAGGACCTGATGGAGCTCTACATATTAATTAGCCATAATTAAATCTTTTAAACCAATTAAGTGTATATATATTTGAGTGGTTTTGTAAAACCAATATGGACATGTAAAAACAAAGGATTCCAATCCGCTCCTCTCCCTCATAGTAATAAATTCAAATTATATAATATATCTAAATATTATGATACAAGTATAATACGACAAATACAAGGCTTATCAGGGTCCTAGAGTAATAAAAAGTGACTAGAAAAAGCTTAACAGGTAAAATTTGACCTGTGATTTTCATAATTTCAAATTGTGCCCCTACCGCTGGCAATGCTAGAGGTTTCAGCGGCAGATCCACTTCTAATAAATAAGCTCAATTAACGTCCATTCATTTCCAAAATTTTCATACTTTGACACAATTTTGCTATATAATTTAGAGTAAATGCTATGAATATTATAAAATTGACCTCCATACTTTTGTGAAATTTTCATATGATTGACTCCATACAAAACTCCCAAGGTTTTAACCCCTCCCGGCACCCCCCCCCCCCGGTAACTTGGAAGTCTAATCCGCCCATATGGGTACTGTTTATGTCCTACCGCTGGCAATGCCAACGATAATTTTTTTTTTAAGTATTTATTTTGTGCAGAGAGAGAGAGAGAGAGAGAGAGAGAGAGAGAGAAACTCGAATTCTTTTGTATCGACTCTTCACTGATATTCTTGCAATGAAACATCAATGGACTTGTACTGAGATTAACCAAAGTATAAAACATCAACATGTTATTGATGTTTTTACAATAAAACGTCGATACATTTTTTCAAACTTAAACAGCCATAAATTTTGATAGGAACACTAATTTGAGCATTTGACCACAATTTGAAAAGATCACGAAGAGACTGAGGACCTGATGATCGGAATATGTACTGAGAACCGTTGTTAGTGGTCTTTAGAGTAAGTTCCATTCCTCATTTTTTTTGGGCCCTGATTTGGTTTGAATTGTTTATTTCTAGATTAAACCAGCAGAAATTATCTCTTTGTCATGGGTGGACCCAAGTGACGCAAGCAGCAGGAATTATCTCTTTGTCAATCATAATATTAATTAGGATTAGATAATAAGTTTAAATCCTATTATCTATTTCAATCAGAGTATTAAATTATGGAAACGCCCGTCTTTAATTGTATAGTCAGTTTCCTTTAGCAGTTGGTGAAAGTGAAAGAAACAAATTAGGTTGGGATTTAATATGTGAAGACTCTTACCCGGTTAATAGCACTGTAGATTGCTATATGATTATCACTGAATTTGAGCAGTTGAGTTCATCACTAAAAAATGCTGTTGAGCATTTCTTTTACTTCTTTCTTCTTGTGTGTATATATATATATATATTAAAGTTAGTAGCTTTAATGCCTACTAACAATTTGATTAATAAAAACGTATTTATAATGAATCAAGTGACTTTAATTTCTAGATCTACTACTTTATTCTCAATAAATTCTCAAAATTCTAATTACTCTAATCACTCTTAATCACCCTTTAAACTCTTAGATCTACTCTTTTACTAGATTTATTCTTCTAATCCTACTTAGATACACTCATAATCATCATAACATTTTAATCCTCATCTCGCTTCATGACCGGATCCGTATTTTCGACCGTTGTCGCGCTCTGACGGTCGGATCTACTCACTGTCACGCTCCGATCGAGATGAAGATTTTACACACCAAACTCTGACAATAATCCTCATCTCGCTATATTACCAAATCCGCTCTTCGACCGTCGCCGGTTCCCGACAATCTAATCTACTCACTGTCACGCTCCGATCAAGATGAAGACTCTACATTCCAAGCTCGGATGATAATGTGCTTCTGGCTCTGATCCAGGGGCGGATCCAGTATAGATCAGGGGGGGCAGCCGCCCCCCCTCTACCCCCCCCCCCCCCCCCCCCCCGAATTTTGAGTTTTAGTAGAGATTTATCGATTCCGACTGGCTTTGCCTCCCCTGAAATTTTTTTTGCCCCCCTCTGGATGTTTAATTGGTAATTCGGGTTAAATTTATAGTTAAAATTAAAATTATAATTGGAAATTATAATTACAAGTCAGAGCATTATAAAGTATAAGTTAAACCATTATTTTTTATCAAATACTCAATTATTTAATAGATTTAAATCCGATTAGCTATTTAAATCCAATTCGATATTTTTTTGCCCCTCTTGACGAGAATTCTGAATCCGCCCCTGCTCCGATCGATTCTCCTTGGCTCATTCTTCTCTCCGTGAAGAGGTAGTGCCCTTTCTTTTATATTTTTCATATAAGCTGTAACATTGTGCACGCATGTTATTTGATAGATGTCATGCACTGTGCCATTTATTGTTAAATTAGCATGATTTTTTTGTCAATAAGTTCCTAATCTACGCTCATAATAACTCAATAGATTAATAAGTTTTAAATAGTATATATAACAATTGGTGTGAAACAAAAAATGTTAGCGTTTCATCATATATATACAAATGCCAATTTTTGTGGTACTAATTTTGTGGGGAGCAAAATAGCAAAATGCTATACAACTATTGTTTATGACATAAAAACCAACTAGCAATACGAACACATTTAGTGGAAAATAAATCCCCCTGCAGCAAAAAAAAAAAAGATAACGAAAAGGCAAGTGATCCTTAACCCCACACATGCTACACGTACATTATTATTCACTTAACTCTATTATAAACAGTGGAGAATGTATCTCACCATGGGATTAGGAAGTGTTCTCAGAGGTGTAGGCACATTCTCAGCTGTTGCTTTGACCTGAAAAATTGAAGCATCATGCAACATGGTTGATATACAATCTTCCATATCTTCTCAGATGCAACCTTCCATATTGCATATCTATCTTAGTAACAGATTTGCGAGACTAAATTAAGCATTTGTATCAGATTTGAGAATGTATGTTTGTAAAAATTGGAAAGAAAAAGAAAAGGAATATAGGAATATCTTAGTTTTTGTAGAAAGATAATAGCACTTAATGAGATGTATAAAAACAGTAGAGCAGAATTGTGAAGACTGAATTTTGTCGTGGATTTTTGCCATTGAAAACAATAAAATAGAATATGACCATATCAGTGCATAGGAAAATATAAATTTAAGTAATGGAAATAACGTACCCGTTTGGTGTACTGGCTGTATCCATTTTTTTTCCTTTTTCGCTTACCAATATTTGTTTTCCTCTTAATGTCGTTTTGTAGTTTAATTGCTGAATTTAGCCCATTTGAAGTTAATCCAGATTAACAACGACTGATTTCGGTCCGATTCGGTCAATTCCGAGTTGAATCGGCCTATTTTCGGAGCCATCGAATGAAGTAAAGAAGTAGAGTCCAAACAATTTATATGAAAATAGAAAAAATATGCAATGATAGATTTTAGAAACCTCACCAAGACAGTAGAGAGGAGTACAGATGATAACAACGAAGGAGTTCGAACAAAACTGCTGGAACAAAGAAAATGACAAGGAGTTGAGTAAGAAGATGAATCATGGAAGTTTAGAGACACGAAATTGGCTACTTTTTTAATTTCAATTATTTTTAGTGTAATTACAATGCATTCATGTACATATTAACCATCCGAAAAAGTAATGGTGAAATAAAAGTAATGGCTTCCCCAGCTTGCGTCAAAGACCCAATTTAAATTGGCTTTCCCCAGCTTGTGTCAACCTGACAAATTAAAATAATAATTTACATGTATTAACGTAAAGAGCTTATTCTTGAAGAGGAGGGATCCACTTGCATCATTTTTTGGTGACACCGGATTAAATTCTATATTTTCAAAGTCCAAACAGTCGATTCAAACCGTTCAACATGCATGATGGATATATTAAAATGTGCTTGCTGATCAAATTTTATATTTTTTTTAATTTTTTTTTACTATTTATTAAGATGGGTACAAAATTCAATGGTCTGAAAATAATGATTATGTAAAATACTTAATAAATATTAAAAAAATTTAAAAAAATTGTAAAATTTGGTCTACAAGCACATTTTAATATAGATATCATGTTGAATGGTTTGGATTGACTGTTTGGAATTTGAAAATTTTGAAAATGTAGGATGTAATCTGATATCACCAAAAAATGATGCAAGTGGATTTCTCCTCATTATTAATTGAAACTTAAAATATCGTTAGATTCTCATTAAGGAGATATGCCGAAGCACATCCAAGATATGATGATCACAAAAATTAGTTAAGTTGTCCAAAATTAAGTTCAGTTGAGCTGGATCAAAGTATAACATGTAAGTATAAAGATGATGGAAAACCAGTAGCGCTTTGTAAATTTCGACATGTAGGTGTAAATATGATGGTAGTGGGAAACAAATTACACTCTGTAAAAATATGAAAATCCTAATATTCATATAATTTGAAATTTTGAAGGGGCAAGTTTCTATCAGAGATAACTATAAATAACGCAACAGCTGCTCTCCATCACCTATTTCAGTTAAGTAACACATTGGAGGAAATGCAGTGAAATGAAGGAAATCAGGAAATTTTTTATTCACACTTAATTATGGTTAACAAAAACTAATTTAAATTATGTTCTAGGATAACTGCTAACAAAATTTTGGGCAAAATAATGATCATGAATAACATAATTCCTTTTTAGTACCAGAAAAATGTGGCACTGAGTGGTTCAAGCAGTAAATTAAGCAAATTAAGTGCTCCTAATAGAAAGGACCATAGATTGATCATATCAAATCCTATATAATTCCAATGCATTTGGTCAAATAAAATCAGAAGAGACATTATTGAAATAAACTCCAGATCCAAAGCAAGTTGAAATACTAGAATATTGATTACATAACAGTACTGAATCCTCAACTCTTAATTCATAGTACTTTGTTTGTGTTATGAAACTAATTATAAACATATGGTGTTCTTCACATCTAACAGGTAACATTAAGCTTACCAGTACAAAGGCTGATTCAACAATATAAGGTAGCATTAGGCATTTAGGATCACCAACAATTGGTACAGAAGCTATTTTCCAAAAAAGTATTTTCATAATAAGTCCAGAACCAACATATATATAATATCTGACCAGAACGAACATAATATAACTGGCATCAGCGCAATATTGGAGACTCATGACCAAGATTCTCTACAACTTTCTATGTACGAATATTTCGACAAGAGAAAAATTTACCTTAGCAAGGGTGGACAAAGGTGATCTTCGGCAGTGTCACTCCTGTTGTTCTACCTGCTCTCGAGTTGCCTGACTTTGTACCTCCACTTGAAAGAGCTGCAATGTTGGAAAAATAGGGAGAGATTAGCAAATGGCACAAATGAGCGACGAAATTAGAGACGCTAAGAATTTAGGCGACTGCCGACCTAATTGAGAAATGCTAGAATGAGTGGAAAAAATGCGGTGGTAGACTACAAAAGAGCTGATCGAATGAGGAAGCAGACGATGATTAGGAAGAGTGAGGAGGGTCAGCTTTGTTAGTAAAGGAGGAGATTACTGCGGTGTTAGACAACAAAAGAGCTGATGCGCAAGAGGGTGACAGGCGGAGGTGATTGGCCAACGAAGACGAATTCACATCCTCTCCAATATTGCACAAGGGAATCTTTTACAATTAGTGAATCCGGGCCATTCTTTTTTAACTTGGTACGGATCTCAAAGCCCAATAATACTTCCCCGCACTAGTCCGAATCCCAAAGTAGTGAGATTTAATCTCAAACCGTAAAGTGATGCCCATCCTCTACAGTATTGGAGAGGATTTGAATCCGAGTAACACTTGTGGGGTGATGGGGGGGTTCCGGATCCCCTAATGTAACCCAATTTTTAGGTTTCAGATCGAAACCGTCTGATTAGAATTCGACGTTCCATCTCGCACGATCCATCTCGGAATGTGTGCTCCATCTCAAATTAAGCACTCCATCTTGCACGTTCATCTCAAATCGGACGGTCCCAATTTAAAACCCAAAAATTGAGTTACATTACTGGATCTCGATTCTGATTGGGGTACGTGGTCGTCATTGAGGAGGGAGAGCGAGAGACATCTGTAGAATTTGCAGAGAAAGTGAGGTGAGAAGTTCAAGGGACAGATGGACATCAAGATTCGATGGAGGGATGAAACTCAAGCTAATGACGACAGCAAACGTCAGAGTAAAAAATTAGGACGCCTCATCCATCATCAGACGATAGACAGAAGGGATGTCACTGTTCCTCACTACAGTGACATCCCATTGCCCTTTTAGATATTATTAAATAAAATGGAGCATCTTTTGTCAATGCATTGTTGTTTGCTATTTTTTTATAATTTTTTTTATAATTATTAAATTCAGAATAAGTTACACAAATGGTCCTTAAAGTAATGCTGGTTTATCATTTTTATCTTTAAAATTTAAAAAATACCATCTTGATCCTTACCATTATTACCAATAAAAAAAAAAAATACTAGATACATATCCACAATAGAATATATGCGCCTGATTTTTTTATTAATAGGAAAAATATTAAAAAATTATTGATAATGGGAAAATGTTTTATGAAATTTTGAAATATAAGAAAAACGTTATGGTTTATATGTCTAGCTAAACATTATAAACTATAATGTTCAATTAATATGATGGCGGGACGTATCTAACAAACTTTACTCAAAGTAGACCTGCTGGGCAGCGAATTCAGAGTAGGTTCGATGCCTATCATACCTAGTTTAGTTCGATCGGTGTAATGACTATTCGATCTGCATCAAGATCGTACAAACTAATTAAATACGTGTAAATTTATTTAAATTTCCGTATGTATAGATCTTAATGCTAATTGTACGATGTTAAAGCTAATTAGATATAAAATATATCTCTAATGCCCATCGAACTTACTTATCTCGTACCTATCAGAAAAAAGAAAAGAAAAAGGTAATACTGAAGCTGGAATCGGATTGGAATTCGGAAGGCAGTTTCAACAGCTCTTCAAAACTGGATAGAACCTGACCCGCTCTCTGGAAAAGAAACGGATACCTCTGCCTGACAAGTGACAAGTGCGCCATTAATCAGTTCGATCCAACACCCGGTCTACACAATTCCCTCAGTCTCATCTTGCTTCAGTCTTTGACCCCACTAAATCTCGAATCAATATACTCTGAGGTAACATAATATTTATATTTAGATCACGGCCGTCCGATCGGAATTCGGACCAATCTGACTTGAAATGAACGCACAGGGCCGCTTTAATAGTCATGCGAATTCTGATTAGACGGTCCAGATCGAAAATGAAATATTCTGTTACCTTAGGTGGTACAAATTCCTAACCCTTTTAAAGCCCACTGCTCTTCGTCAGCCTTCACTGTCACTTTCTGCTCTCTAATTATCTTCCCCAGTTTAATTAATTAAATTAAAGCCATTGCTGATTCTCTCCTCGTCTCTTCTAACCATGAGAAGAAACATGTCTTCTCGCCTCCTCTTCTCAGCTGATGATGAAGCGTTTGATATAGAGAATCCACATCCACCCTATCGACCTCGGATGATCAGGACGAAGCGCTTTCTTCCCTTATCACTGCCATGTGTCCCTCTATCCACACTCACCATGCAGTGCTCTGTTTTCATTTTTCTCCTCTGCTTCTTGGCCAGCTGTCTGATTTATTCTCTCCATGAAGCACTACTCCGCCTAACCATTGTTGTCATTCTCTTCCTCGCTTATTTCCTCTTCAAGACTGTCTCAAGAACCGATCTTCGGTCATTTTTTTTCACAGACAACCGCCCGATATTCTTTTATCGAGATGAACCGTCGGCCGCAAGAGTATCAAGAATTAACGGCCTTGGTGTAGAGTTGCTCCCTGATGGAAGTATCTATGCTGGGGAGTTTACGGAAGGGATCCGCAATGGGAGAGGGGTGATGAAGATGCCCGGAATGTGCACCTATGGAGGAGACTGGGTTGAAGGGACCTATCACGGGTACGGGGTCGAGGACATGGATGGTCATTACGTGTACCAAGGGCAGTTCTTGAAAGGGAAGAGAAGCGGGTATGGGTTCATGAAATACAGTAATGGCGACCAATACAAGGGACAATGGCTAGGGGATGAGATACATGGCATGGGGAAACATACCTATGTTGATGGTTATTCTTATGAAGGCCAATTCAAGAGAGGAATGAGGCATGGTTTCGGTGTCTGCCATGACAGGTTTTTTGTTTTATTCTTCTGTTTGATTGTTTGTTTGTTTGTTTTATACTAGAGATTAAAAGATAGCTACTTTTTTGTGTTTGGTTTGCAGTAATGGCGATACTTATCTAGGAGAGTACTTCAACGACACATGCACGGGACTCGGTACGTGCGTTTTCTCAAATGGTGACACATATGAGGGATCATGGTTTGAAAATCAAATGCAAGGATACGGTGTTTATACTAGAAGAGATGATGCGCCTGCAGCTGGGGAGTGGGTCCAAGGGGATTTGAAATCGTCTACGCTTACATCAAACAGTTGGATCGAAGTAACAGTTCAGGTTATAATTTGTTTTTTCATTTGTTTGTATAATTTTAAGAGTTAGCTACACATTGCATATGCATCAATGATTTTATATATATATTTATATATATATACTTGGAAAGCAGGTTGGGTCCGATGCCCATCGGACTCAAACTGAGTATGAGATCGATGGGCTCTATAACTTTAATAGCCGTGCGTATTTGCTTTAATATCCGTACACACCGATCTTAAAGCGGATCAGACTGCTATGGAGCCCCTCGGACCCACTGCTCTCGTATATTTGATGGTTTCATGCATAGTGTTATAATTTGTTACTTGTTGATGGATGGACAGGGAGCTCGGAAGGCTGCCCGGGATTCGGAAAACTTGCGGAAGGTAGAGGATGAGGTAACACAGGCCGTGATTGATGCTGTCGGTGCGAATGAAGCTGCAGAAATTGTAGCTAGCAGGGCTCATTACATAGACAGGTTGCATCGTTTTGATCCAAGGAGGCTACCTATAGTAATGGCTTCAATTACGCAGGCATGGAGGAGGATACTGGGAAATTTTGGGAGATCCATTGCCAATCTTGACTAATTAATGACCGCTCGATCGATCGGCTTTAAAATTTTTTTTTTTATGTCAGACATTGTCAAAATTCATGTGTGTTATGCAAATAAATTGTAGATTTGTTACAGAGATGCACACAGATATATGCAGTTAGTATTAAATCATGACAATACATTCATGAAGATCATCAATTTTCTCTTTACAGAATTATTATTAATTTACATGTATTTACAATGACAGAATTATTATTAAACCATTACCATAGTACGTAATCTCATCTCTACTTGTCTCTGTGCCTTTTGTTTCCTTCTCAGAAATAATAGTACTTTCAAACTTTGGTTACTGTGCTGACACAGTTGTCAGAAAACGAAAAAAAAAAACAAACAAACAAAAAAGATGAGATCAAGAGGAAATAAATCTGCTGTTATTTCAAAGGGATAACAGGACTTGTTATTCCGATCGCAACTGTTGAACTCTTTCGAGTTTCACACAATAAAAAAAATTCCTTAAGATTCGTGTGTGAAAAATTTTGAATGGTTGGGATAGGAATAACATGGTCCTGTTATCCCTTTGGAATAACAGCAGATTTATTTCCAGATTAAGAACCCCCACAATGGAAGGAGTGCATATCGTCTGTGATACCTCAACTTTTGCGTGACCTACGTATAGGGTGCCTATTCGGGGTTAGCGCAGGGGTCAGTTTTATTTTTGATTCGAGATTCGTGCAAAACTATTTAAACGGTTAAGATTTTCCATAAAGTCACGCAAAGTTTGAGATATCTCAGAGGATGAGAATTCCAGTGGAAGTACACAAGTCGGACCTCTCCACAGGTTCCACTGCTTCGGAGTGCTTCCATCTCTCACTCTCTCGCCTCCACAAATTCGCAATGGTTTTCTTCGCTAATCTCATCTCTCGCCTCGCTGCCTCCTCCCGCTCTCGCCTTCTCCGTCCACCGCCTCTCATTTATACCTCCCTCCTTTCCATCTCCTCCCAATCCGCTCGATTCAAATCCGACGGTTCTCCCCCCTCCTGGCCCCGCTTCCTTATCCCTCTCGCCGCTGCTGCTTCTTCGATTGCCTTTACCATCGAATATCCTGCCCTTTGCGAGTCCGGCCTTGATCAGAGGTATATGTTCGATTGTGTGAAACTACGTAATGACTGTTTCTTATCATTGGATTAGTAAATAGTAATCCTTTTGTTTTGGATTGTATGATATAGAGTAGGAGGGAAGGACAGTACTGACCTGGTTGTCAGAGGTTCTCATAAAAGGGTGCCAGAAGAGTTTGTAGCAGAACTCAGATCAATCCTTCAGGTGCTTGATATATATTTTTTTTCACACGCATAAAAACATAAAGAAAAAACATGAAAGCACGTTATATTGGGTGAGTTAAGTTGTTTTGCTTTAAATATTTTCCCAATAAAAAAGAACTTAGTCAATTGATTTTAGTATAACATACACTGGGATATACCTTTAGTAAATTTCTCTCAGTGAGCACACCTGCTTCATGTAGACTACCACATGGATTAGTCAATTCGGCTATTTTGAAAATGGCAAGGAACTCGGGAACCCAGTCATCCTTTTTAGTTTTTACCCCCTGGAAAGAATGAAATAAAAAAAGACATTTTACTATTTTGATTCTAAAATCATCCCTACAGGTCTCACCAGATGTCCTGGTCTGGTTACATTCTATTCACATATATATACGAGAAGTTTTTCTGATTTTATCCCTTGAAATTGTGTCGTGGTCTCTTAAATTAGTTTGCTCAGTAACATTACTCTGTAATTGTTTAACGAGTTTTCACGGCAGGATAATGTGACAGTGGATTATGATGAGAGGTATTTTCATGGGAAACCACAAAACAGCTTCCACAAAGCAGTGAACATTCCAGATGTTGTTGTCTATCCAAGGTAATTTAATACAAGATCTCTGCCTTGCTTTGTGAACTCAATCAAAATATAGTACTGGTGACTGATTTGTTAAGACATTTGCTTCGTCTTTTGAGTGTTTTATGTATTTGATCTTGAAACAACCGACATGGTCATATATAGGTCTAAACTGTTTAGAGCACCTCTAAGTTGTGCTTCATCTGGTATTTTCCAGGTTGCAAATGATTTTTTCTTATTTGACATTGCAGGTCCCAGGATGAAGTGCAGAAGATAGTCCTAGCCTGTAACAAGTACAAGGTACAACTGCTGGAAAATGGAAGATAAAATTTAAAAGAACTGAAATATAAGATCTGATAAGCTTTTATGAGAACCTTCATATTGTGACATAAAATTTCTAAGAGAATTGTTTCTTCTCTAGAGTTTCTTGAGGTTCAGATGCTAGTGATGAAATATTTCTACCTTAACAGATGTTGTTTTGACTGCATTATGCTTACAAAATAATTTAGTGGTTTTTTTTCCTTTTAATTTGAGCAGATTCCTATTGTACCTTATGGTGGAGCCACATCAATTGAAGGCCACACTTTAGCCCCTAATGCTGGAGTATGTATTGACCTGACATTGATGAATGTAAGATCTGCACATCCTAATAATTTTATATGTCTATAGTGTTTTGCTATGATTTCATGATTATAATTTAATGTCACAGAAAGTGAAATCACTGAATATTGAAGACATGGATGTAGTGGTTGAACCAGGAGTTGGATGGATCGAACTTAATGAATATCTGAAGCCATATGGCCTATTTTTCCCGCTAGATCCAGGTATGAAAAAACATTTCCTCTATAATTATTTATTTGTTGGAACCTAAAGTCCATAACCTACCTGCAATCTCAGCTTTTCTGGTACATAACTAAGCATGTCATCAATTATTAGCTACTTGGCCTAAAATTTTGTTCTAAACACAAAGGTCCTGGTGCTACTATTGGAGGAATGTGTGCCACAAGGTGTTCTGGTTCCTTGGCTGTCAGGTAGTTTCCGTCATTGTTTAATGTGCTATTTTTACTCTAAATTATACAAATTTTTACAGTAATCATTTTTGTTTGACTACCAATTCTTTAGTTTTTAGGTATGGAACAATGCGCGACAATGTTATCAGCCTCCAGGTTCCTCTCTTTCTCTCTCCGCTTGTTAAGGGCATATTGAGGCTGAATTTACTCTAAATGTACAGTTAAAATTAAATTAATAAGACTTAATTTAACATTGAAGCATAATCAAGGTAAGTACTGGCTGAAATTTCCACATCTTATGTAGGATGTATATTTTTGCATGAATTGCAGGTAGTCCTAGCAAATGGTGAACTTATAAAGACTGCCTCTCGTGCTCGAAAGAGTGCAGCTGGGTATATTACATCTTTTTTTGAAGGAAATATTTCTACATTACTAGACATTTGATCAACTCCATTTGTGCGTCATAGTGTGTATATTTTAATTTCTTCATGGGTTTTATAGTGGTATCGTATGCATCACTGTTTCAGTGTTTTGCCTTAGCAAGGATCAATTGAACTTTCTTTCTTTCTTTGTTTTTTTATAACAAACAATTTGTATTCAATATTTTAAAAGAAGGATCAGTTGAATTTTCAATGGCGTATCTTTCCAACTAGATGCATTGTGCACTGATAGGCTTTTTCAAATGTTGTCAGATATGACTTGACACGGTTGATGATTGGAAGTGAAGGCACCTTGGGAATTATTACCGAGGTCACTCTACGTCTTCAGAAGCTTCCCTCACATTCGGTGGTATTTTTTTTTCTTTCCTTTTTACATCGTCTATTTTCTGCATGATTGATAACTTTATTTGGGAATGATAACCGAAATACCGACAGCTGGTTGCTAATACATTTCTCAAGAATTCCATAAAAGAGAGATTGCTTTTTCAAATTCGAAAGAAGACATGGTAAACCGAGCTAATTGAAAAGGCGGGTATCAATTATGTAGAGACCCCTGCCTTATGTTAAAAGTCATCAAAGCCTGTATATATTGAACTGAGATTTAAAGTTCTGGAAGGATTTAAAAGTATATAATGGAACTGAAGGTATTTTTTTTATTGTTTTCAATGAGGCAAGACTTAGAAGTTATTAAAATCTTTCATGGGCTTTTTTTATTCATGCATTTGGATGATATTATCCAGGATACACAGTTTATGAGCTATTATGAATTTATTTATGCTGTGGTATATAGGAATTTCTCTAGAAAGTATTATAAAGCATTTCTAAGAATGGTGAAATGAATAATGTTCAGGTTGCAATGTGCAACTTTCCAACAATAAAGGATGCTGCTGATGTTGCTATTGCGACAATGCATTCTGGTATACAGGTTAGTGTTTCTGATTGGATCCAAGCAATAAGTCGGGTATCATGGTGCCAGTACCAGGGTTTTTTTACCGGCCAATATTGTACTGGTACCACATTTACTATTGCTTTGAACAAACTTTAGCCTGTTTTTAATTCTTTTGTGCTTGACTTGGATTCAATTACACAGATGTGGTGGATTGATTTTTAATTGTGGCACACTACAATTAGTCATGCTTAAATTAAGGCCGTGTTACATTTTTCAATTGAGAGTGTACTGAGGCTTAATTGGGTTAATTACGAAATGCGACTTATTGCATGGTGAAGACCAATTCTGGCTTCTTGAATCACGCACATATATTAAAGATAAATATTTTTTTTTGACTTATCTAAGCTTCTAAATATTGTGCTTTATCACCACTATATGACTCTTATCATTTTTTTGAAGTAGTTCGTGGAAGACTACTAGATTTTATATATGAAGAAAAAATACAGGATGCTTTATCATTTTTTAAACCCTGCTGCACAAAATATGGAACAATCTGCAGTTTAGCAGCTTTGCCAATAAACCAGAATACAGCTGTGATTTATTCATTTCATTTTTCTTGAAAGGAAGTGGCCTCAAGGGCCAATGTTTCTATCATAGAAATATTAGTTTAGTGCAGGAAACATCCGTTTATTGATTTCATTTAGTGGAAAATATGGAGCACTAAATTCGGCAACTTGATATAATGGGGTACCTTTAGTTTGGGATTTTTGATACTGATTATTAAGACCCAAACAGTATTATGTCATTATTGTCTATATGAGTTCTAAGTTATTTTTTTATATGTTCCCTTCCATGCTAGAACGATGTTAAAAAAAGAATACACCCTATCAAGGGGTTCCAATGCTGTTATTATATCATAATTCACAAGTATTAAATGGTACAATTAATATGTTATGTTATTTAGCACTTGTATCATGTTCATACTTGATAGTGCTTTATAGAACATGAAATAATTGATTAAGGCAATGCCAGTAGAATGGTTTATCGATCACCTTATTGTTGCCAAACTGCTGAACACTAAATGACTCTTTGACTGCAAAGGACCATACACTATTTTGAACCTTCACTATCGGTTCTTTGTCCTCCATACTTTCTTTTGCTCTTGCTGGAAGAATTTTCTTCATCCTTTGTGTAGGTGTCTAGAGTGGAGCTCTTGGATGAAGTTCAAGTAAGAGCAATTAATGTGGCCAATGGTAAAAGCTTACCCGAAGTGCCTACGCTAATGTTTGAGTTCATTGGCACAGGTTATTGCTATACTTTCTTTTATCGACTAAATTTGTGTATGACAACCAACTTTGTAGGATTACCATGCATATTTACCCTGGTACATAATGCCGTAGTGGCAAATCAGTCCTCAATTTTCTAAAACATTGCAAAATCTGTCTATAAATATGATAACCTAACTAGTACCTCATCTTTCAATTCCTAATGTCTTGTCAACATGAATCTTCTAAAATCAATTAATAATCTGCAATTATAGAAGCATATGCACGGGAACAGACCCTGATAGTTCAGAAAATTGCCAGTGAACACAAAGGTACTGATTTTGTCTTCGTTGAAGAACCTGAGGCCAAAACTGAACTATGGAAGGTTAGCCTTGTAAAAAGTTTGGTTTATTTCCCTCTTAAAATATTTTTTGCATATAACACTTCCTCAATATTTTTAGTTAAACTGTCTCCCCCTTCTAGTTAATTGTTTGGCCAAATTGTTCCTAACAGATAAGGAAGGAGGCACTCTGGGCTGGTTTTGCAATGGCACCTGGATATGAAGCTATGATTACAGTTTGTCTATTGTTTTCCTTTTACCTTTATTCATAGTTTTCATTTTCTTTTGGTATTTTCAAATATAAGTTCACTGTACATTATGTTACTTGACCAATAATTCTCCTTCATCGTTTACTTACTGTTACTTCAATTCCTACTTTTGCAAACAGGCTACCAAGGCAAGGTGTTTACCAATGTAAGCTTATGTATGTATTTGTTTAGAATGCTCTCTTGATAATGAATATCTTTGTTATTCAGGACGTATGTGTTCCTTTATCAAGGCTAGCAGAATGTATATCATTGTCAAAGGAACAACTTGATGCATCTTCCTTGTTGTGGTATTATCACCTCCTGCAATAGTCTGACTCCTGAATTCCATTATTTCATACATCTTGTTTGCTGTGTAGCGAGTACTTTATATGTGGCACAGTATGGCTTTGTAACTATTTGACTGATTTTGCATCTTTTTCTGATTATTTAGTATGGTCATTGCTCATGCGGGTGATGGAAATTTCCACACTATTATACTATTCGACCCTGATAATGAAGAACAAAGGAAAGAAGCTGAGAGACTTAACCATTTGATGGTTCACACTGCCTTATCAATGGAAGGTACAATTTCCTCGTTAAATGCTTTATTGCACACACAGGTGACATATAATTGGTTTTGAAAGTAAGCTACAAGCCTACAACATTAATTCGACCTACCTAATAAGCAATCAGTAATTTATTACCTGCAATAAAGGGGCTAGTATTATCCCTCGGCAGAATTTCTCTTGGAATAATTGTTGAATCAGATACAAGAAGAGACCTTAATTTGAATATTTTTGTGCATGATAGGCACATGCACAGGAGAGCATGGTGTTGGTACTGGGAAAATGAAGGTACATGCTTCTAATTCTCGCAACTTTTGTTGATATTAATAGATTCACCATCTTTACTTTTGCTGATTCATCATTTAATTGCATGTTACACGTTCTTTTGTAATCAGTATTTGGAAGAAGAGCTGGGAATTGGGGCACTGAGAACCATGAAGAGAATAAAGAGTGTGATAGATCCAAATAACATCATGAACCCAGGAAAATTGATCCCGCCTCACATCTGCCTCTAGGGACAATGTCCTTGATCTTGTCATTTGGTTTCTGACATTATATTCTCCTAATTTAACTTGTAATAGCGTCACTATCATTAATGATTCTCTGCGAATAAATAAACTCGTTATATATTATTTTTTTCATGAAGAACTCGTCTCTTCCTCTTCGCCTTTTTTCCAGTATTGTGATGGAGATACAAATTTTATTGTAAATTATGTATAATTTTAATTTTATCTTGGGTTTATTTAGTGTTTAATTTCCTCCTACACATGATATTTCGTGTACGGATCACAAATAGTGGTTAAAACACTAACGAAAAAAAAAAAAATTTCTTTGCGAGAATAAACTCTTAACAACATTCTCTCTTTAAAATATTCAAACTCGAATGAAATCTATCTATATATTTAATCTTGGATGGAGGTGTTACTGTAGCGCTACAGTACTACGACAGTTACACTTTTGTTTCGTTTGGTTCGATGGGTGAAATGACCATTCGATTGCATCAAGATCCGTGCTACGTACATCAAAATACGTGCAGGTATGTTTCAATTTCCGTGCGCACCAATCTTAGTGCTAATCGTACGGTGTTAGAGCTAATTGAACCTAATAGTAGGCCCATCGGACCTACTCCTATCTCGTCCGCCCCATCTCCTCTAACCTTCGATCCGGACTTCCCCTCCTCTACCAGCGAGCTCTCTACTCCACTCCACTCCGAGTTCTCTACAGTTTCTACGAAGTTTCCGACAAGCGGTACCGTTCCAACCTTTCCGATCTCCAACGCCTCCTCCGCCGCTTTGTCGACCTCAGATTCCAACCTCCGTCTGCGCTCCATTGGCGCCTCCGAGCTCATCTTCACTTACCTCCTCCACAGCCGGTACCCTCTCTCTCTCTCTCTCTCTATAATTTTTTAAACTAAAAAAAGGTTCCAAATTATTGGTTGCAGTTTTTGAGGTTATTAGATTCTGTTAGTGCTTAGGATTTGTATATTTTGTTGATTATTGAATAGCCAATTTTTTTTACGACATAAACAAGAGCTGTGAAGGATTATGCAGTTTCCTATGTGTGTATGGTAGAAATTGCAAACGAAAGGTTTATAGAAATTAAATTATTTTTCATTTTAATTGACTCACCTAAAAGGTACAAAAGGGAGCTAAACACCAAATACCACAGTTTATGCATTTTATGCTTTGTATTTGTAAAAATACCATTGTACTAGTTTTTAATTACTCTCCGCTACTTCCTTCACACAGCCAGGCACTCTGCCAACCTCTCTCAGCTCCCTCTAATGAAGGTTGCTGCATCCTTCACTCGCCTCTCTTCGCCAAGACCAGCTCCCTTCTCTGTTACGAACTGGGTCAGACACCCAAATCCAAATAAAACAAATTTAAGCTTCAGTAATTCGTGTTATGCTCCAATCTGCGCCTTCACCGTGAGGTCCTCTGTTTCTAACACTGAAGTTCTTCTCGATTCAAAGGTACTTTTCATGGCATTTTTCCCTAATATTTTGCATTTTTGGAATTTCTTCCTTAATAATGGAGAGAAGGCATCATAAAGGCAAGGATACACTGTAAATTTGTTAATGCTCGTGTATGTTATGCTAATATTTACTACAATTCTTTTATTATCAAACCGGATTAATCAAATTCTAAATTTGGCTGTTGCATTACTAGCATAAGACCTTATTGGTGACATGCTATCGTGGTTTAGGGTTTTTCTGGTGTTATTTGGCCGTTGAGAGGAATTGAGCTTTCAATTGGTCCATTCAACAAACAAAAAGGAAAATCCAAGTATCCAACCGATCAATAAGCGTGCACCATACCTATCACATTAGCTATAATTTACTAGACAGTTTCTATTTCCTATTTTTCTTTATTTTTTGTGTGTATGTCTGCGCACATGTGGGTGGACTGGGACTAATTAACTAATTTTGAATTATTACCTGGGAAATCAAACAATTGAGTTTCAGCAGAAGTCCTGAATTTCCCAGTGTGATACCAGTACTGGACCTCCCTAGTCGGGTGTTGTACTATCTCATGGCTTTCTGATAAAATTATGTCTTGATGATTCAGCAGGCTCTCAACTTGACTATTAAGTCCAAAAGAAAGTTGAATTTGGGTGCATACTTGAGTTATGTCCTTAGTTTAGAGCTAGTACATAAACCACAACCTTTGGATATGTAATTAATTAGATGGGACTCTACATCTGAATGTGCTTGGGTTATCGTTTATCAAGTATGAAAGTACATAAAGCATGTTTCTATATACAAAAAGGCCGACTTACTGATGATAGGGGCAAAATGTAAAATATCAATTGACAAAACTGTCAATTTGCAAATATGAAGATATGTTGGTCATTATTCATCAAGGATTAAAAGTTCTTAATTAAAGCAGTTGTTGCTATTTTGTAGGTTGAGACAATACTTGACAGTGTGAAATGGGACAACAAAGGATTAGCAGTTGCAATCGCACAAAACATAGATAGCGGCTCAATTCTAATGCAAGGGTTTGCGAATAGAGATGCCTTGGAAAAAACCATTTTGTCTAGAAAAGCCACCTTTTACAGCCGGTCCCGCTCGTCACTCTGGACAAAAGGAGAGACTTCGATGAACTTTATTAATGTGCATGATGTATTTCTTGATTGTGACCGTGATTCGGTAGGTTTTCTTCTGTTTTGGCCTTATATATGCTTGTTCAGGAAATAAAAACGAGTCTGTACATCGACATTTTAGACATTTGAAATAATAATGAACCAAATAACCCTCAGAAAGAGCACTCAAGACTTGTACCAATATTAAACATACATGCTGATACCAATGGTGACTGCTAGAGAGCCCTGTAGTACTCACAGTACAGTACTGTTATTTGTGAGACCAGTATATGCAAGGTATCAGAGATTCAGAATCATATACACGAATTGTTGCATAAAATAGCCTGAATCATATATCAGAGATTCAGAATCATCTAATATTCTTTTATCATTTCTCTTAATTTAAGGTTCTCATTTGGTGTGTTGTGTCAGATAATATATTTGGGAAAGCCAGATGGGCCTACATGTCATACAGGAGCAGAAACCTGCTACTATACTTCCGTGCATGATATATTGGAAGGCAGCAAGGTTGGTAACTCTAATCTTCTAATGCATAATTTTCTTTTTCTTGGGTATATTCTTAATTCTGTTAGCCTCGGTGCAGCTTTTCTATATTTTGAGTTTTCTTTACCACTATTGGGAATGGTTTAGGATTACAAGTTTAAACTATATAATGTCTGATTTTGGATCTAATCAAGACTCGCCGCTTTACAGAGAATGCATACTATTGGCACATGCTAGTATTAATTATATACAAGCTGATATATTACCATACCTTTTTGGTCACAGTAACTCCAAGATTACTGTAACATAATTAGACTTCATGTTGGGGCTGCATGATTTTGCACTAAACTGAATTGTATCCCCCTTTTAATTTCTTCTTTTCTTCTTGTTGTTTGTCTTGTTTCTGTAACACCATAGCCCTATTCACTAGTTAAATGAGAACAAAATTGAAATAGACAATAGCCCTACTGCCCTCTAGACGCTTGTGTACAAAAAAGAAAGTGAAATAAACAATAGTTTTTGTGTCAGGATAATGTTTGAGGTGAAACTATCTTAGATAAAGAAGAACATGATTCTAGAATCTAGAGTCCAAAAGAGATTGTTCTAATCGTTGAGTGTTTCCTGCAAAATCAAAAGTTGTGTCAAAATTGGCATGCTTGGGAAAGCAGAAAAAAGAAGAAGGAAATTAAAAATGAAAAGGATAACCTAGTGCTTTTGGGTGGGTCATGGTACTTGACTGTAAATTTGGCCTTGATACATATAATTAAACTTGAACGACAAAACAAGATGAATTGTTAAAAATGGTTGTGCCGTGCATCTTATTTGGAGTCGGTAGATACCAGTACTCCTAGAAATTATTTCCAATTTAAAATCTTTTTAATTTTTGGAACAATTATATCTTTAGGAAGGTAAGGAAGAGAGGTTGGCTAAGACAACGCTCTACTCGCTGGAGGCAACAATTTCTAAAAGGAAAGAAGAAACTGAGACGTTGCCAAATGAAAAACCCTCTTGGACCAAGAAGTTATTACTTGACCAGAAATTACTCTGCTCAAAAGTTCGGTATGCAAAATAATCTTTTATCCTGCCATGAGATATTTGCTAAAAGTTACTGGCTTTACAACATTTGCAAAACAAATCTTCTTTGTTGGACAAACTTGTGAAAAAGAAAAGAGGAAATAGTTGACAATATATGTTAGTTTCCAATAAACTTACGAGCTCTCAAAGAGTGTTTTTTTATGTAATTATTAGACCGTCCAATTAAGGATATGTTGTTCAACTTATTGAAGTTTTTGTTGTGACCTAGTGTTGAATCTACCTCAAGAAAATATTTCAAACACTAAATGGTTGTTGCATTAATTATATGTTGCTTTGTTGTATCATTGGAGGCAATTCCTTTGTTGATTTGCAATACAATAAGTGTTAGAGCCTCGCTAATGTTATAAAGTCAATGTTGAATTTCTCCAAAATAATTGAACTTCTTTCTTGCAAGTATTGAAAAGACGGGATTTTTATGATTAGTGATAGCCAGTCTATTCTGGTCAAGCAATAACCTGACTTTGTAAGGTGTGTACAAACAACTCTTAGCACTCTAGTGTAGTATGAAGCACTAACCTGACTGGTATGGTATTAACTGTTTTGGACCTTAGTAGTTAGTATCATAATCACGGATCTAGGTTTGCTACTGGAAAGGCATCCTCTTATTACTCTATGACTAGTATTTGCTGGTAACAGATTGTGACTCTGCTCCAGGTGTTCAGCACCTAGACTATTCTTCAAGTTTATTTTCAAATTTAGTTTAGCTCACATTTTCTTGTGATGCACAAAAGTTGGACTGCAAAAATATCTAACATAATTTGTTCACAGAGAGGAGGCAGGAGAGCTAATTCAAACCCTACTAGACAATGAGGATAAAGGCCGCACTGCCTCAGAGATGGCCGATCTATTGTACCACTCCATGGTACTTCTAAACTTGAAGGATGTTCGAATTGAAGAAGTACTAGAGGTTTTAAGAAAGAGGTTCTCTCAGTCAGGTGTAGAAGAGAAAAATAGCCGCAAGAAAAATTAGTTGCATCTCATTCTTTAGAACGTTTTAAGTTAGGCTGTGTTGTACCATGAGATTTGCCAAAATTTTGTGTGTTTTTTTAATTTTTTTCTTGGAGCAGATTTTGAATTTAGTTTATGTAATAAGTGGTATATGCACCAAAATTGAACATGTATTAAATTAAATAATTTGATATGCACCAGAGGCAACTTCCTGGGTTACTCCTATGGCTAAAAAGTTTGTAGGAGATGCACCAGAGCCATAGTATTCATTCTTTATAACATTTTCAAGTGAAGCTTCTTCAGTTCCTCATATGGCCCGGGGGTGTTCATCGGTTTGGTTCGGTTGAAACTGAACCAAGCTAGTATTTTCTATTTCTGAATATTTATAAAAATAGATGGCTTGATCCCATTTGTTCTCTCTTTAAAACAATACATAGCTCAATTTCTTAACCAGCGTTACCAAACTAAGTTTGCGAGCTAATCATCATTGTCTTACTCATTAATGCCACTCAACTAACATATTGAATTTTGATTTATTGACATAGAAAAATATTCATTCCCAAATAACATAGCAAGCGGATTAAATAATGTTCGTTTTAGATCAGATGATCTTGATCGAAAAAACAGAGGACGGTGCTATTTTGAGAACAATAATTACAAAAGAGTGAGATTAGCGTGTGTTAAGCTCACCAAGAGTATTTGTTAAGCTTAACTTCAAAATTTATCTGATCAGTTTCAAACAACGAATCAAAACCGTTGAAACCGATCTACTTTATGAATAATGTCGGTGCATACAAAATTTTGAAATTCTTTTAGTGCAAAATTAAGTGGTTAAAATTAAAATAAAGATTTATAAGTTATTTTAATACATTTATTTTCTCCATTTGTTGACCACTTGACTTTGTACTTAATGAATTTAAAAAAAAAAATTGCATCCACACGCATCATTTGACAATAACAATTATGAAAATAGGATTGGTAAAATTACACCTATTTGTTTTGAAACAAAAATATAACTGAGAAAATTTAAATTCTACTCATATTATTGAGGAGGGATCAATCTTTCCTAATTTTCATGATTTTATTTATATATTGAGGAGTGATCTTAAATATCAAATAACTATTTTTTTTTTTTTCATGATTTGATTTGTATATTTTTACTCTATAAATTGTGAGTTGCATTCAAATAAAAAAAACTTGCAGTTAAATTATTCTGTGAGTTAATGCTTAAGATATGTTTCCATTTATGGCCCGTATGCATTTAAATTTTAATAATGTATCTTTCTTTGTTTAACTTTCTTTATTAATATGCATTTAATGCGCAGAGTCAGAATAAATTAGACAATAAAAACATTATCATTATCCTAAATATTACAAATTTTACTATCAAAATATCACTTTCAAAAACAAATGCTTCAATAACGGATACGCACAGACCGGATTCAAATCTGTTTCTTTTCTTAAGAAAAAGAGCATTTTTTTTTTCTATCATCTGAACCGTTTAAAATCTATTACACGATTTTAATTATATCAGAATCGTTTTTTCTTTAAAAAAAAGAAGCCAATTTGAATCCCGTACGGGACGTCACACTTGTAAGTTGACACATCACTATTAGCAAAAATCCAAACTGACATCATGGTATAAAGTATAAACATCACACTCCATTACTCAATTAATACCAAACACCTTTTCTTTTCCTCTTTTTTTTTTTTCAGCAAACGGAACTTGTCCGAATCAATTCAGCCCAATATGTATTTAATATCTCCATTATTCTTAAAATGGAGGCCTCAATTACTTTCTCAAATAATGTTTTATTTATTTCTTTTTACAACCAGGACGAAAACAATTGGTTTTGTCAGAAATGCAAAATTGAAAATAACATAGTTTAATATTAAGTAAATAAAATTTTAATTCCTTGTGTTAATAATTTTTTTATATGATATTACAAGTTCTTCTATTATGGAGAAATTCATTTGTCAAAAAAATATTAATTACAAATTGCGGAGATTGTGGAACAAATTATTGTGCATAATCTCTAATAATTACAAATTTCTTATTATTGATACTATATTGAAAAACAAAATTAACTCATAGAATAATTATTGGTATTACTAATTAATTTTTATAATAACATATTCTAATATCACAAGGAAAATCCATTAATTCACGAAATTTAACTGTTATTTACTTAAATTATGTTGAATTTCTGACAAAAAAAATTACTTTCATGACAAACAATCAACAGAACATATCAAAAATCGAATAATGGAGGCCTCCATTTTTAGAATAATAGAGATTTTAAATAACATGTTGCAGCAGTTGAAATTTGAATTTACAACGTTTGTAAAATTGGAAAGACTTTTATTACTTCCTTAAAATGACAATTATATTTCGATTTAAATTAATTAGCAACATTGTATATTTATATGTACCTAAATTTTTATTAATAGGAAAATAAATAAAAAATATCTGCAATGGGAAAGGTTTTGTGGGGAATTTAAAAAGTAAGAAAAACGCGATGATCTATTGAACTTTATAGATTACAACAGTCTGATTAGCGAAATTAGATTACCGCTAATTAACAAAACAATTGGAGAAAAAAAAACTAGTCCTTGGACATTTTGGTCTATACGACCAAATATATGTATTTGTTTACGTTGTTGAGAAAAAAAAAACTGAAATGTTGTACTTAGATGTTATGGTCTATAACGATCAGACCTTTTTTTTTTTTTTAATACTGTTTCACTAATCAAACCATTGTGGACGTTATGAATCATCACGTTTCCCTACTTTTCAAATTTTCAACAAAATCTTCCTCATTACTGATATTTTATTTATTTATTTCCCTATTAATAAAAATTTCGGTTTTTATACGCACCTCTTTGAACGAAAATGATACGAATTACGAAGGGCCACGCACAAGTTCCGCACCCACCTTTTTTCTCCAAGTAAAACCAAACTCCTCTTACTAAGCAGTAACCACCGCACTCAACACTTCTCTAACCCACCTCACCTTCCTCAAACCATGGCAACACCACCTCCGCACATAGTCGACGAATGCCGCGGCGTTCTCTCCGTCTACAGTGACGGCACCATTGTCCGTTCTGCAAACCCAAGCTTTCCCGCGCCGGTTCGTGATGACGGCTTGGTCGAATGGAAAGACGTGTTATTCGACCCGGTAAACAACCTCTCTCTCCGTCTATACAAGCCCCGACATGTCGCCTCCAAGCTACCGATCTTCTTCTACTTCCATGGTGGTGGCTACTGCATTGGCTCCCGCACCTGGCCCAACTGTCAGAACTACTGTTTCCGTTTGGCGTCTGAGTTGTCTGCCATAGTTATAGCACCTGATTACCGGCTTGCACCGGAGCACCGTCTCCCTGCTGCTATAGATGACAGCATCACATGCCTCCTCTGGCTTCAGTCTCAGGCTGCTGGTTTCAATTCAGACCGGTGGCTTTCTGACTCGGGTGATTTTTCCCGGGTTGTGATATCGGGTGATTCAGCTGGTGGTAACATAGCGCATCATTTGGCTGTCCGGTTCGGGTGTGCGTCTGGTCGGGCTGAGCTTGAGCCGGTTCGTATCAAGGGGTATGTGCAGCTGATGCCGTTCTTCGGTGGGGTCAAGAGGACGAGATCTGAAGCAGAGTGTCCGAAAGAAGCATTCCTTAATCTGGAGCTCAATGACAGGTGAGGTTCAGGTTCTTATTTACTGGTATGGCAAAACAGTTTATAAAATCACCAAGCGCAAAAATCACAAATTATTGAAATCTAGGTTTGTTTTTAGCGGAAAACTCAATTTTTAAGTTTTAATAGACAAATTAGATATTTATTTATTTTTGAACAGAGAACCCACATGTCACTGATTTTAGGAATAGAGGTTTTCTGCCCATGAGAGGCCGGAGATTCGGTTCCCCAAAGTAGTACTATAATGTGAGATGAACTAATGGCATTATGCAACAGGTACTGGCGGTTGTCGCTTCCCCTCGGTGCGAACTTCGACCACCCAATCGCAAATCCATTCGGACCAGACAGCCCGGGTTTAGAGCCGGTTGAGTTTGAACCGACTTTAGTGGTGGTTGGGGAGTGTGATCTTTTGACGGATCGGTCGGTGGATTACGTGAGTAGGCTAAAGCAGATGGGGAAGCCGGTGGAGGTGGCCGAGTTCAAGGACCAACAACACGGGTTCTTCACCATTAATCCGTGGTCCGAGTCATCGGCCGAGCTTATGCGCGTGTTACGCCGGTTTGTGGAGAAGGTGGCTGTGAGGTCTGGCTAATTGCATGATTAGTACTTCATCATTGTGATTCCATGAAAAAAAATTAAGTCTTAAAATTTGTTGTTTGGTTGCAATTTCATGGAAAAAGAAAGAATTCCTTAATTTGGTATAATAAGTAAGATTCAACAGATAATTTAAAGAATCCTCGCCTTAATTTGTTGAGTAATTGTTTGGGCTCTTAAGTTTTCTTCGTTATAAAGAATCCTCGTTATAAAAATTCATACGAGCATTGCGAATAATTAGCGCTATACTAAAAACAATTTTGGACAATTTATTTTTCAAAATTTGTATCACCAATTAGTCAATAGAATGCAAAGAATATATAACTCGGATAATGCAATCATTTACATCTCTCTTTAGGGCCTGTTCGGCAGGCCATTGGAAATGAGAATAAGCGTGGGAATTAAACTAAAAATTACTGTTCACATGGGAAAAAAAATTCAGTTAAATTGAATTTTTCTTTTCCCGCAGGAACAGTGGAGCGGCCGAACAGGGCCTTAGAGAACGGAGTGGGTCTGATGTCCATCGGACCTACATTTAGGTTCAACAAGTTCCACGACCGTCCGATTTATTATAAGATATGTGTGCACGAAAATTGAAACAAATTTGCACAAAAATTAAAGTATTGCACGAATCTTAAAGTATATTGAACGGTAATTAAACCCGTCAATCCAAAGGGGGCATGGGACGTACTCTCAAGTCCTCTCTTTAAATCCTGGTTTTTTCATTTGTAGTCAAATTATAATTAAATGTTTTATATATAGTGAACATTTATTGATGGATAACCTTTTTTTCGTTGTCATTTGTTAATTTTAATTGTCTTTTTTTTATTCAACATTTATCCTTTTTACGTAAAATAATATATAGATTAGAGGTCGCATGAAAACAATTTTCAATCCGCTAAAAATAATTAGATTCAAATTTCTGGTAAAACTCATTAATTTAACGATTGTAACTTGTAAGACTCTATCAGTAATTTTAATCATATTCTCATGCTCTGTGGTCTTTTTGAGCATAGATTTGTTAATTATTTTGACTTATTATTTGAATTTTTTAGGAGGGAGTATGTTGTATTGATAAAAAAAATATTGATATTATTAAGTATATTTAGATATATTATTTATAATTAAGACAAGCTGTGCATCAAATGTTGTGCAATTTAAAATTTAATCAAGTATTTATTGTAAATATTTAAAGATGAGGAGGATTCAAATGTCTCTATTTTTTGTTGACTCTGTTAGATCTCCATTTTTTTAAACACTAATAACTTAAAATTTGAACTAAAATGTCAAAATTAAACTATTAGATTTGATCTATAAAAAGAAAAAAAAAATTTAGACCATATCTATCAATTTTATTTTGATATATAAGTTTGAAATTTTCGTTATTAGAAAAAAAAAATAGAGGCATAATGAAGACACAAAAAATAGCAATATTTGAACCCTTTTCTTTAAAATATAACACTTTTTAATATTATCAGAATTTGGTTATCTATCGAGTGATTCTCAATTTACATTAAATGTAACATATAGTCAATTAAATGATAAAAAAATATAAATCTGTACAGATTCGAAAATTTCTCTAAATAATTGTATAATAGTTTTTTTCTTTATGGAAATAGGAATAAACAGGAGAGTTCAAGTATAAAACGCTTTATTTTTTATGGCGAGACAGGACAATATTTGTGGCTGTTGAGTAAGAATAATATCCTTACTAAAACAGTTATGCAAGAGTGAGTATATGGTAATATGCATATTACGATTTAGTCCGTAATACAGATTAATATTTTTGTTTTGAAAATTTTAACGGTCGATCCGAAGTGTTCAAAATAATTTTCATATTAATATGTACTTGCAGACCAAATTTTATATTTTTTAAAATTTTTTTACTATTTTGTAAGATATGTAGAAAATCATGGTTTTTAGATGGTCCATAATTTTCGGATCAAGTGATTTTCTATCTATCTTAAAAAATAGTAAAAATAAAATTTGGTCTACAAGTAGATATTCATACGAGAATCAAGTTGAAATGTTCAGATCAACTATTAAAATTTTAAAAATAGAAATATTAATATATATTACGAATCAACCATAGTACCATAGACTCACTCGTTATGCAATCAAAAAAATGGATAGGGACACATGAGACTGAATCTAGAGATTACCTGTTCACAGAGTCAATATATGGATATGGGTATGGGTATGGTTTGGTGACTGTTTTCCTGTATTGTGTAAGGGGCATGGTTTTGAAGATGGATGTTGTTGAGTATGGTTTAACAGTACTGCCCCCACTATCTAATTAATATCAGGCATATTTTTAGCGGTCTATGTTGTCTACTGTTGGACAGGACTATATATTTGAAAAAATAGGAATGATAATTAATGCTTAATTTAATTAGAAACAATTATATTTGTGATGCTATTGCTATTCAATACTGGACATGTTAATCAGGGTAAATAATTAATTAGCCTCTTCGGTCAGGAGTCAGGACTCAGGACTGACAACAATAAGATCGATACGTCTCCAATTAGAAATCAAATGCCTAATCTTGAATTTCAATAAGATACGTCTCCAACTAGGAAAAGCCTCTTTACTAATTACAAGTATACATCTCTCCCTTAAGTTTCCATTTTTCACTCTTCATCATCTCCTAAATTCCTTAACTCACAACTCACAACTCACAACTCACAACAACAAAGGATACAACAACTCTTCCCTAAACAATTTTCAATTTTCAATCAATCTCACCATGGCCACTCCCACTGACACCACCACCAATGAACCCTACGTCGTAGAAGACCACCGTGGCCTCCTCAAACTCATGAGCGACGGCACCGTAATCCGCTCATCCGATCCACCTTTCCCCTTCACCTTCCCTGACGACGACAGCTCCATCGAGTGGAAAGACCTCCTCTTTGATCCCATCCATTCTCTCCATGTCCGTCTCTACCGCCCTGTCCAAACCCCACCCGATGCAAAGCTCCCTTTGCTAGCTTTCTTTCATGGTGGTGGTTTCTGCATCGGCTCTCGAACCTGGCCCATGTACCACGCCATTTGTTGCCGCCTCTCTGCTGAACTCTCTGCAATTGTTCTCTCGTTTGACTACCGTCTGGCCCCTGAGCACCGTCTCCCTGCTGCCATTGTAGATGCCGAGGTTGCACTTCTCTGGCTAAAATCCCAGTTTACGGGACCCAACACTGATCCATGGCTTGCCGAATCGGGAGACTTCACTAAGGTTTTTGTCTCGGGTGAGTCGGCCGGTGGAAACATGGCCCACCACATGGCCATCAAATTCGGAACTAATGGTTTAATGCCCATGCAGATTCGTGGGTTTATTCTTATAATGCCAGGATTGATTGGAGAGACGCTGACTAGGTCTGAATTGGAGTGTCCTGATGGCGCTGTCCTAAGTCGGGAAGTAGGCGATCGGTTATTACGGTTGTCGCTACCAGCAGGGGCTACTAGGAACCACCCGGCATTTAACCCCTTCGGGCCCGAGAGCCCCAATTTGGAAAATGTCGAGATGGGACCGATACTAGTTGTGGCTGCCGAGAGAGATATATTGCTTGACAGCAATTTGAATTATGTCGAGAGGTTAAAGGAGATGGGGAAGAAGGTGGAGGTAGTGCAGATTGCAGGAGAAGAGCATGCTTTTTTTTCGCTCAAGCCTCTCTCTGAATCGACTGGCGAGGTCATACAGGCCATTGCCCGGTTCATGAATTAATTCGGTTCGGTTTGGTGGCTTGGGTTTTTTATTTGCTCGGTACGTAGGGGATCGAGTTGTTTTGTGATTCTTCTCTCTTTGGTTGCTTACATCATATATATGGTCGTAAGTGTTGATCGTGAATTGTAAAAGATCAGTTGTTGGGTGGGAGGTTAATTTGGTATAATAAAATTAGTGCTCTGTTAAAAGTTGAAACAGTTCTTTAATTAGTGCTGTCAAGAGTATTTAACTTTATGAGATTAAACGAGCTACTGAAAATTAGCATCTTTTTGTTAATTTGTAATACAGATTATTTGGTACGGTAATATATATACCAAATTATTTTAATGTAATAAACACCGAGAACTCTCTGGTCGTGATAAAACCTTCCGAACCAAACTTTCTCATCCATGACAATATAATTAGGCACATGCACAGGAGAGCATGGTGTTGGTACCGAGAAAATCAATGAGCTTCTTGTTTAGCACATTTTATATCTCCTTATCATAGAACGAGGAGTTTATATATGTAGACAGAGGAGAGTTCATATACCTTCATTTTATTTTTTTGTACCTCCGTCATACCTCTATTTTTAAAAACTTTAATAACTCAAAATTTAAAACTCAAAAATCAAATAAAACTATTTTAATATGATCTATATCATTTTATCTATATACGTGTAAAAAATTGCGATATTTGAACTTTGTTTTGATTATCATCAAGAACTTGTAAAAAGATACTAATGTGGATAATTTCTAGACGTTGATTTTTCAAATGATTAATTCACATAAAAACAAAATGAAAATGTGATATTTTTTTATGAGCACATAGAAAAATTAATATAGATCATATCTAATGGTTTTATTTTGACGTTTATGATTTAAATTTAAATTTATTAACGTTTTTAAAAATGAAGGCATGGTGGAGACACAAAAAATAAAAACATTTGAACCCTACTCGTGTGTGTGTGTGTGTGTCAATGGATTGGTTCTGGTTTGCAAATGTAGATGCAATTAGTGTTGACCAAACGGTCCGGTCCAGTTCAAATTCGGCCGGTTCACGGTTCCGCATGGGTCACGGTTTTTATGGTCCAAGGTTCTACACGGTTCGGTTCCGGCGGTTCTAACTTGAAATAGTTGGCTCAAAACCTTGTTAGAACTATGGTCCAAATTCACACGGTCCGGTCCGGTCCTAGGTCCGGTTCGGTCCCGGTCCGGTCCAACTAGGTCTACGTTTTTTTTTTTTTTTTTTTTTTTTTTTTACACACCCGGTAAGGAAGCTGTTTTTTTAATTGATCCTGCCCATATTCTCTGACCCAGCTGTCCCCATTTCTTTTTTGTCTGTTTGATTCCTGGAAGAAGTCAAAATTTCTAGCAGTAATCCCTAAATAAGTATTCTGTTAGCTAAATGGATTTTTTTTTTTGGATATCACTATAGTTATTACAATACGATCTAATTTCTGAACAATGAGAAATAGAACATTGGAAGGAGGGTTTTTTCTGATTTTGACCTCTGCCAAAAGATCTTGATGTTTTGATAGAGTCACTGTCAATTGTTACGACAACAATGCAAAGGTCTCCACAGAGTTTTGCATAGCCTAGGTCTTAATAAAATGGAAGTTATACATATGACATGAATGTTTAAGCTTCAGTTTTTTATGACATGAATGTGACATGCATCTTTAGCACTGAACAGAATTTGCAAAAAACAGTACTATGTCTGGCTCAATTAAGCCTTAGTTTTCTTTTATCAACTAATGCACATTTAGCACCTCGGTTTAAGTCCGGTTCTACACGGATTAGGTCCGGTCCGGTCCGGTTTTGTCACGGTTCCGGTTCCCACGGTTCACCGGTCTAATACGGTCCGGTTTAGTTCGGTTCTAGTCCAAATTATTAGCTGAAAACCTTCCTAGAACCTTAAATTGTAGTGGTCCGGTCCGGTCCGGTTCGGTACGGTTGCGGTCCACGGTTCCCACGGTCCGGTTCTCGAACCCCCGGTTTTTTTCAAAACACTAAATACAATCAAACATTGAACTGAAATCTGCAGCTACCACTTTACGGCTATGCTATAATGAGTCTATGATGTTTTTGCTCCTAACAACGTGTTATTCTGATCGATCAGAAGAACACGTTGTTAGGAGCAAAAATATCTTAGACTCATTATAGGAAAATTATGAGATGGTCAATTACAAACAAGACTGACATTTTGAAAGGAATTTTTTTTTTTTTTTTTTACCTTTATGGCTTGAAATGTATCACCAGCTGATCAGATAAAATGACATTTTGCTCTTGCTCCAGTAGTTAATTAAAAAACCATAAGCAAAGTATAACTGCTTTTCCTATAAGACAGTTTTCAGAAGGCAAAAATAAAATAAAATTTTCTTTTGGCAACAAGGGAAATGCAATAAAAAATAAAATAAAAAACAAATAGATAAATTCCTAACAATTACCTTGACACTTAGCAAACCTCCTTAGAGAGTAGTATAATTTAATTCTAGCAGTGAGTTTGCATCATTTATGACATGAAGTATCATTTATGACATGAAGTATTCATTCTTAGAGAGTAGTATCATTTGTGACTTACATCAAACTCAATCGATCGTTGGATTAGAAATTTTCAAAGTGGTTTAATAAATAGTAAAAAATTCAAAAAAATATAAAATTTGGTCTCCAAGCACATTTTAATATAGAGATCACATCTAACGGTTTGAATCGACTTTCTGAACTTTGAAAATTTGATCTCTAAGCACATTTTAATATTTTCTATTAAGTGGGTTAGATAGTTAGTTCTGTGTTATACTCAATTTATTCATGATATTCTTGACATTGTTATCAAAACCGGACCGGACCACCGGTTAAACCCAAAAAAACCGGACCCGGTCACTAGTCCGGTTTGGTTTGCTTGAAGAATCGTTTATGCTATTGAACCGGTCAAAACCAGTTAAATCGGCCGATTATACGAAAAAATCGCTGAACCATGCAAGGCAAAAAACCAGTTTAGAAGAAATTTATTTGGAGTTTTCAGATTAGGAGTGGTTTGAGTTGGAGGAAATAGATCGAAACAACAAAGAGAAGGGGAAATAGGAAAAGAAGAAGAAAAATATGACAATGGGACCCATGTCTTTAAAGGTTGGATATATCTCAGAAAGCCCAACTAGAAAAGTGGGTCTATTAATTTACCCTTTTTAACTTTAATATCAAAGGAAGTCATTAGTTTTCATATATTAAAAAATAAAATATTAATTCTTCTTATTTATATATTAAGCATGAGTTTTTATTATTGCACAAAAACATTATGTTAATTATGTTGCGTTTTTTCCAAACATGTTTATTTTCAAAGTGAATTATATGAATATAGTACTGACTTAAAAAAATTAAATAAATAATAAATATAACATTGACTTTAAATATTGTACTGAGATCATATAAAAATGACATACGGGTGTGTGTCAATCTAAATAAAAAGAAATTGTTCTTTTTGATGATTTATATAGTAAATTATAAAAAAAGCTGGTGCATACCAATCTAATTTAGATAAGAATATAAATATTATAAATATTATACTTTAGATTATTTACGTAATGATTTTTGTTAAAATTAAGCTTTGTGCACATGATATTACTGTAATTGACATTGTAATAAGATAAGAGATAACAACTCAATATAATACTCAACTGTTTTAGAAACCCAACAGTTGAACCAATTGACCCACCGGTCTAACTAGTAAACCGTTGATCCGAAGCTTTACCGAGTCAATATCCGGTCCGGTTCTAATAACATTGACTATTCTACCGAATCTTGATTTTCCAGAACATGGGCTTAATTGGGCCTGGGTGCTGTATTTCAACAAAAAGTAGTGTGGACTGACGTATAACATATTATTGCAGAGGAAATGGATTGACCTCGATGACTATCTCTTGAATTGCCAGGTCGCACTGAAAACGACCCTATGATATTTTATTACTCTTATAGGCTGTCAAAAAAGCTCTTAGCTCGTGGCTTGCTCGTGACTTGCATCTGGCTCGATTGGTAACAGCTTGTTTGATAGTGGACCAAGCTATTAACGAGCTGGCTCGCTAACAACTCGGTCCAAAATTAACGAGTTTGAGCTGGGGTCTAGCTTGCTCGCCAGCTCGCGAGCTAGCTCGGCTAGGCATCAATTTGTGAATTTGTATGAATTTGTGTGTATTTTATACTGTCAAGCTCGGTCCAGCTCGGTCAAACTCAGTCCAAAAAGGTTTGTAAAATTTATCTTCTTCTTAAAACAAGGTACAACCAAACTCAGTGAGCCAGCTCGTCAGTTCGCAAGCTAGCTTGGGCTGGCTCGTCACGAGTTTGAGCTGAGATTTTAGCTCGGAAGCTCTAGGTCCAGCTCGCTCAGTAACAGCTCGGTCTAGAATTAACGAGCTGGGTTAACAAGCTGAGCTAAAGCCCAGCTCGGTCCGAGCCAGCTCATTTATAGCCCTCCTTACGCGTATGCATGCCCGTGGGTCCCTTCTGCGCCATTAATCTGGGTCTTTAATTAGTTGCAATAAATGTTAAATATTGTAACATGTTATAAAATAAAAATGAAAGATTAATAAACAAAATAGTGAGAATTTATAAAAATGACTATTATTTAGTTAATTTTATGCTTTTAATGTGTATATAATACCACCTTACAAAATTTCTATTTATATACCCATCTTAATAAATAAATAGTAATAATTTTTTTAAAAATATAAAATTTGGTCTTCGGACACATTTTAATATAGAGAATA
This sequence comes from Carex arenaria, assembly GCA_964058825.1. Classification (NCBI taxonomy): domain Eukaryota; kingdom Viridiplantae; phylum Streptophyta; class Magnoliopsida; order Poales; family Cyperaceae; genus Carex; species Carex arenaria. The sequence continues at coordinate 505,277 of CAXKVW010000150.1, forward strand.
CGTTGAGCACTTCGGATTAAATTTTTAAACTTTCAATCCAGTAATTTAAAATTCAATGCTCAATAAGTTCTATACATTGCATTATAGCTTAGCCCAACTCATATATGTATATATATAAATGTGGGACGATAGAACCCGCATGTATACTTGAAAATTAAAAGTTAAAAGTGTATCATGTTGTCAGGTTTTCTGGCTTTTAAAACATTCCCATAACAATGTAATTTCAATAGTATATTTCAATTTACCTGTTTCTCCACAACCGTAACCGTTCATTCACATGTAGCAATTTACTGTATAATGTCAATTTTATCATTAATTATAAATAATCGTTTCGATTTGGGATATATTGAACGTTAATTTGCCATGTGTTGTGTAGACTTTTTTTGTATATTTCAATTTGCTCTATAGTATATGGAGTAGAACTAGGGTGTTCTCAAGTTTACTAAATTTCTTTGTGAACTTTATTTCAATCTAACTGCATTTTTTCACTTCTTGTAGTTCTTATCTCTAACATAACATTTCTCTTTCTCTCGGTTTCTTCTCGAGTGGAGAGGAGAATAAAAGAGGGGACGAAACAAAGCTGAGAGTGTAGTATTGTTGGAGTTTGGAGCGTAGAGTCTCCATCTCGATTGGAGCACAATGGTGAGTATATCCGGTTGTCGTCGAAGCACGACAGCGATGAAGAAGTGGATCCGGTTGTGGAGCGAGATGGCGATTAAAAAATTAGAGTGATCAAAATCTCGATTGGAGCGTAACAGTCAGTCGATCTGATCAGTGGCGAGTATAGTGTGTACTAGGGGTAGGCACTTGCCTACCCCTGAAATTTTTTTTGTTTTTGGACCAGGCTTTTAACACAGCCCATAAGTGAAAATAGTATGCTGATTATAGTGGCATAATGATCTTCTTAGAAAGCTCCAAGCAAATAAGAAGAAAAATAAACCAGTATAGAATTTGAGTATGCTGCTTATAGTTGTATAGTGGCATAATGATTGTTGCACTAATGCCTCGGAAATTAGAATTTGAATAAATTTAACTGGTATGTAGTTATATTGGCACATAAACTGTTTATAATTATAATAAATTTAACTGGATAAACTGTATTTAAAATTTCACCTTTTTTTTCAATTTAGCTTCGGAATTAGACCAGTTGATGTCAAATATGCACAAGGGCACAAGGTTCTGAATTTGAACAGCTCAAGGTAAATTTCATTTGTATTTGAATTTGACTTGTAATTTCCATTTGTATTTGAATTTGGAGTTAAGAACTTGTACCAATTATAACAAGTTGAGGCGACTGGTATTTTATTTCATATCCAATCTTTTGATTTTGCTTTTAATTGTGTGAAAAATCGAGTAAGGAATTCAATGGGAGATCAATTCTTGAATTATTGTTTGGTCACTTACGTTGAGAATGAGTTGTTTGATAAGATAGATGATGAACGAATTATGCAACGGTTTCAAAATATGAAGAACCATAGAACAATGCTTTCTCTATTGGCTTGATTTTATAGCATTAATATATTTCTTATTTTTTTATATGTAAAATAATATTTGTGATAAACTTTTGACTTAGTTGAAACCTTTGATATATTTCTTGCATTAACATATTTTTTGCTATTTTTTTGAATTGCGTCTTGAATCCGAACTCAAACCCGAACCCGTTAATTTATTTGAACCCGAATTCGATTTTTGCCTACTCCTAGCTCAAATCCTAGCCTCGCCACTGGATCTGATCGTCATTGGAGTGCAGCGTTGGTTGAATAAGCGGATCTGGTCGCGAAACGAGATGGCGATTAAAGTATTAGGGTGATCAATATCTCAATTGGAGCACAACGGTGAATATATCTGGTCATTGTCGGAGTGCGACGGCGGTCGAAGAAGATGATCCAATCATAGAGCGAGATGAGAATTAAAGTATTAAGATGATATTATAAAAGACGTGAATCTATCTAATATCTTATATGATCTTGAAATTAAATTATTGCAATTCTTCAAAACAAATTTATAATAATTCAAGGAGAGTCCAATTATGGCACGATATTATAAAAGTTCGGTCCATTATGTGATTTTTTTCATGTAAAATAAAATTTGTAAATATTTAAAAATTTGGATGTTACATTAATTGTCTTTCATTGCTTTTGCACTTCATGGTCTGCATCATGCGTATCTGTCACACCCCAATTCCAGGGTGCAACAGCCTACCATGATATTTCCAATTCAGTACACACAAGACATGGATCTTTTTATGCATTACCAATTTAACCCATTACATTAATCCCAATTCAAATATTTACAAGATATATCTGACATTTAGTGGTGGAATTAAGATACTAGAGAAATACTCTCTATATCTTGTTAGATATTACAACCCAAGGCACCATATATTTTGTTTGGCCCTGCTGTCAATTATAACCCATAAACGCATCTCTTCATCTAACGAACCTGTAAAACCCACAAAGGGGGAGGGGGTGAGAAACAACATCAATGTTTCTTAGTGCAGAATTTGATTCGGGCTACTGAATTCGTAAGAATCCATATCCAGAATTAAATATCCCCAGTATAATATCAATTCAATTTCTATGGCAATGAATGCAATGCTAATTATTGACAGTCAAACGATTATCAACAGGAATAATCAATGGAAATCAAATAACTATAATCAAAATATTTGGTTCTAAATTTATGCAAATACTAGGTCAGGTAACACAAACAGATACCATCCTTCTTGCCTGTACAGATGCCCACCATCAACCCACATCTGCCTTTACACATACCTGTATCTGTTGTGTTTGGCTTAGACCGTTCTATTCAGTCTGGTTTATAGTCAGACACTTATTCAATTCAATAACTCGATTCAATGATGTGTAATTCAATAATATACGCAATATTGTCACCCCTCAGAGGTAGTGACTAGCAATAGATATTTACTACAGTTTTACTATCCTTACAGTCACAATTTACAATATCCTCTACCCAACCGGTACTGGGTTCAGTTGAGGCCATTTACCATATGCGCATAAGGATCCTGGGACAAAGTCTAGTCATGACGTAGACTTTGTAGTAATCAGTAAATTTAATAAAATTCAGTAACTGTGGAATCACTCAGTTGTTTAAATCAAGGAACATACAATCGATAAACCGTACCAAAATGAATAGTCATCAGTCTTACCAGTAATTCGGTTTCGTTTATATTGTGCTATGCATATGATGCAACAGTTCAAATAATGCAGTCAATCAATTATTCAACATGCAAAACTAATATCAATTTAACTCTTATAAATGAATATCCAAACAAAGCCAGTGAACCCCTGCACCTGATAACGTAGACAAATAGAACAGTCAATCATTGCATATCAGTTGTTCTAGTTAGTCCCGTCAGGTCTCATCTCACAGTATATATATACCTATAGAAGAACAATATTGTCTCGATTATAACTTAATAATTTATCACTTATAAAACAATTTGTATCCCAATAATTAATTTATATGAGTTTGTTATTCACTGTTAATTAATGGCACGATCTGTTAACTATTTCTTCATTCCTTTATCCTCTTTATTTAATTTCCATTTCAATCTAATAGTTCAAGTTCTCTCACCAAGTCATTTTCCTTTTCTATGTTCATTTGTCGTCGGCCCAGCACAAGACAAGTGTACACTTCTACTTTATTTATTACTTTCTTGTGGTTTCATATATAGCATACGGCTCACAATAAATAAGGTCCATTTGAACTACTATAAAGTTCTTTTATAGTTGAGAAGGTATATATATAGAAGTACTAGGGTACAGTACCTTATGGAATCGGTACCAAATTAAATGATATTGTTAAACTTTTGAGTTTAATCCTCAAGGCTGAACTACTTCCATATGGACAGTCTTAATTTCTATATTTCAAGAATTTGCAATCATTTTTCAGTATCGACAAACAACATGAAAAGGACAAGATTTAATGGAAGCCGGGTTCAAATCAACTTTCAAGAATTCCATTAACATCAATCACCATTTAGCTTGTTCAACTCTGTTTCATAGAACCATTAGGTTGGTTTATTTATTCAGTTTTCAAAGGTTACCAATCCTAATCTTTTAGCATAGAAACAAGTAGAGAGAGATGAATACCAAGCAGTTGCGCTAACTGCCGTGGGAGAAAGAAACACATAGTACCACTGATTTCCAATCACTAGAGTTCAGCCCACAAAGAAGAGTAATTAAACACTTTCTGTTTCTTTGCGAAAGAGAAGAGGAAACAAGAAATTGAGTGTTCCAGAAAACAACTAAATGGTATAAAAGAGAAGATAAAACGGGGTAAATTACAAGCAGCTTAGTCGATCATATGCTTTTCTGTAGCGTTAGAGCGAGCCACGCGCAGAGAGAGAAATAGAGGAGAGAGATTAAATATCATGAATAAGGTGATCATTAGTGATAAAATATCAGGAAATTAAGTTGAGGGAGCGAGAAACTATTGAGAAATTAATATGAGAGATATTGGGCACGGTAGAGAGCAATCATGCATCTCTCTTAGTTGGTCTGGATAACCATGCTGTAACAAGGGAATTTGGCCACGCAAAGAGAGAGAAAGAGTCAAATAATTAAATAGAGATGATACATAGGATGACATGGGGTCCCACAATAAGCTTCATTCTTAAGTTGGTAGATGATGTATAAAATATTCCTATTAAATAAATTCTGTGCATTTCAATATATTGATTATTTATTTTCAGACTTTATATTCTCCAAATATTTCAAAAAAATTCACAATAATATCAGGCATAATTTATTTCAGATATATAAAATTTTCCAATTATCTGATAACCAGTAATTAACTTCAAGCTAAATAAATTATTTTATCGTTATATTCAAAGAAATTCGTATTTATAATTCAAATGTTTTGTACTTTTCAAGAAAAATTTCTTAAAGACAATTTGTATATCATTCAATTATTAATTTTGTATTTTTATTTTCCAGGATGTAACAGTATCTTCAATAACGAATTATAGTCCACAAAATTAAAAGAAAAAAATAACAAAATAGTGTCCAATTCGAAATTTCAAATTGTACAAAACTAAAAATAAAAATAAAAATAGGACTTGTTATATGATGTTGACAAACAATAACGATAGAAACACAAGATAAACAAAACTAAATTTAATAATAAAAAAAATGACGTCATTTTTAGCAAAATAATGTATATAAATATGCAAAGTACCGTAGAGATTCGAAAATTTCGCTAACAGACTAACAGTTATGGCTCAGAAATAAATTTATGATATTTTGTTTCTTAGAGAAATCGGATTAGAGCTAGTTAGACGCATTAAAATGTCGTAAGCAGTGACAGATGGGAATTGTAAAAGTCTCGACTCCGCTCTTTATTCTTGATCATGACAAACATCGACTTCCCACCGCAACCCCAACAATTAATTAAATCATCATTATCAGTCGTAAAAAACAAAAACAAAAAAGAAAGGGATTAAGGGAAGCAAATATGCCCATTTCTTCAAGTTTCCAACTAACCTCTTTTACACTTAATAATTGAGACTATAAATCCCGAGATTTTTATTCATGCCCACCATTCTCTGAAATTCACCAACCATATCCAGCAAATACAAATTCTATTAAAACTACCCAAACTGGCTATTTAATAGTCGGTTTCTAATTTTTATTAGAACCGGCGGTTTAATAGCCGGTCCCTATTATTTTTTTTATTAAAGTTTTAGAAATTTTTGATATGTTTCTTTGAAATTGGATAGAAAAATATATAATTTAGTTTATTAGAAGGACTGAAACAAATAACCCGGATCAATATTTTTCAGATCGGGTTTTTCGCGGCTGTAAGAAAAATTAAAATATTTTATTGTGTGTTATTGGAAAAAAATAAAAATTCTTTGAATTTAAATTATTGATCCCGGTTCAAAAGTCACTTCTAGGTAAATACAAAAAATATTATGGTATTTCTATTTTTTTTAAAATAAAAATTTAAGAAAAATGTTGCACAACTTTGTAATAATTACTCAAACAGTGTTGAATCTGAGTCGTTCATTGTTTTATTCTGATATATAATTCTCGCATCAAAAAGTGTACATTATGCATCAAAAATCGTGCATAATATATAAGATTATTTAAGAAAAGTTGATATTACTCAAACATCTGAGTCGTTCGTTATTATAATATGATATAATTCTTGCATCAAAAAGTGTGCATTCTGCATCAAAAATCATGCATAATATTATGCATAAAAAATGTTGAGGCAATTTTTCTTAAATGATTTTATATATTATGCACGATTTTTGATGCAGAATGCACACTTTTTTATGCGATAATTATATCAGATTCAACACTGATTGAGTAATGATTACAAAGTTACGCAATATTTTTCTTAAATTTTTATTTTTTCAAAAATAGAAATACCATAATATTTTTTGTATTTACCTAGAAGTGACTTTTGAACCGGGATCAATATTTCAGATTCAAATAATTTTTATTTTTTTCCAATAACACACAATGAAATATTTTAATTTTTCTTATAACCGCGAAAAATCCGATCTGAAAAATATTAATCCAGGTTATTTATTTTAGTCCTTCTAATAAACTAAATTATATATTTTTCTATCTAATTTCAAATAAACATATCAAAAATTTCTAAAACTTTAATAAAAAAAATAAAAAAATTATAACTTTTGTCAAAAAAAATAAATAAAATAATAATTGGGACCGGCTATTTAATAGCCGGTTCCTAATTTTTATTAAAACCGGCTATTAAACCGCCTGTTCTAATAAAAATTAAAAACCGACTATTAAATAGCCAGTTTGGGTAGTTTTAATAGAATTTGGATTTGCTGGACAAGGTTGGCGAATTTCAGGAAACAGTGGACATGAATAAAAATCACGGCTATAAATCTCACTAGTTTCCACTCGATCTTCACTCTTCATCATCTCCTAAAATTGTTCTCTTCATCATCTCACCAATCACCATGGCCAGCCCCAACGAACCCTACGTCGTAGAAGACTGCCGCGGCATCCTCAAACTCATGAGCGACGGCACCGTGATCCGCTCATCCAATCCCCCTTTCTCCGTCACCTTGCCTGACGACGACAGCTCCATCCAGTGGAAAGACCTCCTCTTTGACCCCATCCATTCTCTCCATGTCCGTCTCTACCGCCCCATCCAAACCCCATCCGATGCAAAGCTCCCTATAGTAGCTTTCTTTCATGGCGGCGGTTTTTGCATCGGCTCCCGAACCTGGCCCGTGTTCCACGCCATTTGTCGCCGCCTCTCTGCTGAATTATCTGCAATTGTTTTCTTGTTTGACTATCGTCTAGCCCCTGAGCACCGTCTCCCTGCTGCCATTGAAGATGCCGAGACTGCACTTCTCTGGCTAAAATCCCAGTTTACCGGACCCAACACTGATCCTTGGCTTGCCGAATCGGGAGACTTCACTAAGGTTTTTGTCTCGGGTGAGTCGGCCGGTGGAAACATGGCCCACCACATGGCCGTCAAATTCGGACCAAATGGTTTAATCCCCATGCAGATTCGTGGGTTTATTCTCATAATGCCAGCGTTGCTTGAGGAGGAGCTGACAAGATCTGAATTGGAATGTCCAGAGGGCGCTTTCCTAACTCCGGAAACATGTGCTCAGTATATACGGTTGTCGTTACCAGCAGGGGCTACCCGACTTCACCCAGCATTTAACCCCTTCGGGCCTGAGAGCCCCAATTTGGAAAATGTCGAGATGGGACCGATACTAGTTGTGGGTGCCGAGAGAGATATATTGATTGACAGCAATTTGAATTATGTGAAGAGGTTGAAGGAGATGGGAAAGAAGGTGGAGGTAGTGCAGATTGCAGGAGAAGAGCATGCTTTTTTTTCTCTTAAGCCTCTCTCTGAACCGACTGGCGAGGTCATACAGGCCATTGCCCGGTTCATGAATTAATTCGGTTCGGTTCGGTTTGGTGGCTTGGGTTTTTTATTTGCTGATCGGTACGTAGGGGAGTTGGTTTTGTGGCTCTTTTCTCTTTGGTTGCTTACATCATGTATATATATGGTATCAGTGTTGATCGTGAATTGTAAAAGATCAGTTGTTGGTAAGTTAATTTGGAAGAATAAAAGTGCTCTGTTAAAAGTTAAAACAGTTCTTTAGTCACGCAGTGTTGAAAGGACCCACCTGGGTACACTCCTATTATTATCAACTTAATTGCAAATAATCAAAGTGTAATATCAAATAAATTTTATTTTGGTTAATAAAAATTTAAATAGATAGAAATTGATAAGTTTATTTCAAATTATGTTTTATTTTAATGTGAGGCCCATATATGGTGCTTTATGAAGTAAGAAAATTTCTTACTTCACAATTCACATTCATATAGTTGTGAAACAAATTAATGTGTATAAACCTTGCTAATGGAATTATGGGTTTAATTTCTTATCTGCTTAAAGTATCAAATCGGTAATAATTATTGAATTCATAAATAAATAATTTAGATCGTTAGTTAACTGAAGCTAGCGTATACTTGTTGTTGGGCTTTAACTAAGCCTCTTTCCTCTCTTCTTCCTCCATTGACAATTTGACATCGACCAATCCATCATCCATTCCATTCCATGTGAAGAAAGAAAAACAACAACTTATTAATTCCACATTCACAACCCATTCGAAACCCGTTTTACCCTTTCAATGCAAATTAATTAATTTTGGAGGGATTTCACGTATACCCCTCAAAAAAATTCAAAATTACATATTCCCTCTTCTAAACTTTAAGTACTCACATATTTACTCATTTTATTGTCTTTTATATTAAAACTCTGTCTAAAATTATAAAATATCCATTTTATCATTTATTAAAAGTACAAAAGGCCCACATTGAACTCAAATTTGAAAATCAAGGGTTCCTATATTGGCCGATCCGCACGCATCGCAATAAAATATGTGCATGTTCGCTTCAAGATTTGTGCTGATCTAGCGTGCACATATCTTAAATCATTTTTGATTTGAGTGCATCGCATTAAGATCTGTGCACGTTGCTTCAATATTCGTGCATGGTCGCTTCAAGATTTGTGTTGATCTAGCACACATAGATCTTAAAGCAATTCGAATAGTAGAGGAACCTTTCAGATTCAAATTAGAGTCAGATGGACGTCTTATGCTTTTTAAGAAAATGGTAAATTGGGTATTTTATGAATTTGGAATGTGTTTTAATATAAAAGATAATAAAATAGTTAAATATGTGAATTTTTTAAGTTTAGAGAGGGAAATATGTAATTTTAAAATTTAGAGGGAAAAATATATAATTCTGAAGTTTTTGAGGAGTATATGTGAAATTCCCCCCAAAACTTTTGTAACATTATCAATGAAATCTAATGTTGGCTAGACTTACATTTTGTTTTTCTAAAAAAAGGGTTAAATATATAATCTGAATAGTAGAAGAGAAGAATATATAAACTAATTTCTTTTTTTACTTAATGGAGACCTCTCTTATTCCTTACACAATTAAGAACACACACTCACACATAAGTCTTCACCTATTTATAAGTGTCTAAGTCAGTTCACCTATGGATACCAACAACAATCTTGAACCAGAAAGTGGTGAATCTTTAAAGGACATATGACAGTACCAAAGATGGGTTGGTAAGTTAATTTATTTAACTGTTACTAGACCAGATATAACTTTTACTGTTGGTATTGCAAGTCAATTTATGCATGCCCCAAGGACCACTGGTCTAGAAGCAGTAAACAGAATCATTAGGTATCTAAAGGGATCTCCTGGACAAGAGTTATGTATGAAAAAAAAATAACACTCATAATATTCTCGCTTACTCTGATGCAGATTGGGCTGGAAACTTTGATAGAAAATCAACCACAGGATAATGCACGTTAGAATTCCAAATGAATCAATGATAAGTTCAGAATTTTGAAATATTAAGATGGTAACTAAATTTTTTTTAGCTAGATTGATTCACCAAAAAAAAAAAATTATACGACCAAAAATTGCTTGTATATATTAATTAACACTACTACAAAAATATTGAATATATACAGTTAAAAAATGGAGAAATACACAATTTTGCAACCGTGTCCGCATGTGATGTATATGAAATGGTCAGTAAATTGTACACGGTTATAGAACCGTATACGTTTTCTCATAAGTTTCGTCAATTTTTTTTCATCAAAACACATCATACACGGTTTTCAAAATAAAAGAATGTATGAATTTCGAATGCCCTTATCCTACATGGGTTTAAAAGTAAAACTATGTATACAAACTCTTATTCTACACAGTTTTTAAAGTAAAGCCATCTATAAAAATTCTTATTTTTATTAATAACTGTGTATAATTCATATTATTTTTTTAAAAAAATAATGAAATTATATATTTGAATTCAAATTAAGCACTACATTTATCAATATATCAACAATACAAAACTAAAATTAAAAAATCTAATGAAAATCTAGATCTGATTTCCTGTTGTAAAGTTGTCATGGCATTGTGGGGCCGTTGCCATTATGGTGGTAACATTGCCATCGCGTCATGGTAACGTTGCCAGTGCACAGTTGAACCATTGCCATATATATATTTTGCCATTAATTAGCATAAAACATAAAAATATTGAAATTAAACAAATAAAGGCTGAGCCATTGTCCACCGGATTTGACTAACAGTTATGATTCCGAAATAATTTTATGATTTTTTTTTTCTTGGAGAAATCGGATTAGACGTATTAAAATGTCGTAACCAGTGACGGATGGGAATTGATGATCATGACAACTGACAAGCATGCTTCTAATTATCTTGACCACGAGTTCCCCACCGCAACCCCAACAATTAAATCATCATTATCAGTCATAAAAAATAAATGAAAAAGAAAGGGTATCAAATATGCCCATTTCTTCAAGTTTCCAACTAAAACCTCTTTTCTTTACTAGGCACTTAATAATTGAGACTATAAATCTCACTAATTTCCACTCTTCATTCTTCATCATCTCCTAAAAGTCCTTAAATCAGAATAAGTAGTCAACAAAATTGTTCTCTTCATCATCTCACCATGGCCACTCCCAACCAACCCTACGTCGTAGAAGACTGCCGTGGCATCCTCAAACTCATGAGCGACGGCACTGTAATCCGCTTATCCGATCCCCCTTTCTCCGTCACCTTGCCCGACGATGACAGCTCCATCGAGTGGAAAGACCTCCTCTTTGATCCCATCCATTCTCTCCATGTCCGTCTCTACCGCCCTGTCCAAACCCCACCCGATGCAAAGCTCCCTGTACTAGCTTTCTTTCACGGCGGCGGTTTCTGCATCGGCTCCCGAACCTGGCCCATGTTCCATGCCATTTGTCGCCGCCTCTCTGCTGAACTCTCTGCAATTGTTCTCTCGTTTGACTACCGTCTAGCCCCTGAGCACCGTCTCCCTGCTGCCATTGAAGATGCCGAGGCTGCACTTCTCTGGCTAAAATCCCAGTTTACTGGACCCAACACTGATCCATGGCTTGCCGAATCGGGTGACTTCACTAAGGTTTTTGTCTCGGGTGAGTCGGCTGGTGGAAACATGGCCCACCACATGGCCGTGAAATTCGGACCAAATGGTTTAATCCCCATGCAGATTCGTGGGTTTATTCTCATAATGCCAGCATTGCTTGAGGTGGAGCTGACTAGATCTGAGTTGGAATGTCCAGAGGGTGCTTTCCTAACTCCGGAAGCATGCGCTCGGTATTTACGGTTGTCGTTACCAGCAGGGGCTACCCGACTTCACCCGGCATTAAACGCTTTCGGGCCTGAGAGCCCCAATTTGGAAAATATTGAGATGGGACCGATACTAGTTGTGGCTGCCGAGAGAGATATATTGATTGACAGCAATATGAATTATGTGAAGAGGTTGAAGGAGATGGGGAAGGAGGTGGAAGTAGTGCAGATTGTAGGAGAAGAGCATGCTTTCTTCTCGCTTAAGCCTCTCTCTGAGCCGACTAGCGAGGTGATACGGGCCATTGCCCGGTTCATGAATCAGACCGGTGACGGGTCTCACTGAGCCGCTCTCAGTTCGGTTCGGTTTGGTGGCTTGGTTTTTGCTTGCTTACATCATGGTCGGAAGGAATAAACGGGCTTTTAATTTGTTAAAAAAATAAAACAGTTGTTTAGTGTTCTGAAGAGATCTTCATGAGATAACAAAACATGAGTCACTGGAAATTAGCATCTTTTTGTTTGTTTATGATACAAATTAATATACCAAATTTCTCGTTTCCCCTGTGGTTGTGAAAATTTCTCCCGGACCAATTTTTCTCATCCATAACAATCAACAATTAACAAATGGGATCCGTTTGAATAGTAGTGATTAGGTAGTTTGGTAAGGAGATTTATTGTAGTTGGTTTCTCTGACGCTATTTCAATTGGTAAAGAGAAGTGTTGGCGGCCCGGGTGGAACAAGGCCTAGTCGTTTTTTTCTTTCAAAATGAAAAAGAAAAAAAAAAGGTAAATAGAACATATGAGTAACGCCCTAATTTTTTTTTACATAACTAAAAAAAAAAATTAAATATAACCAATATCCCAAACCAAAATGCCCCCATATGAGGCGGTTTTCTATTGAGGACAAACCGTCTCCTATGGGGCGACCTTCTATCCAGGACAAACTGCTCTACGCTGGGGCAGTCTGCTATAAATTCTTTTTTTTAATATACACCAAAGTTTTTTGTTATGTTTGGAATGCACCAAAGATTATAAGTTTTTCACTGTTGAAATGCACCAAAGTCTACCATCTAATTATCGCTGAAATGCACCAAAGTTTTTTTATTTATATCTATTATTTTATTTGATGGTAATTTTTCGCCGATAATCCTAAGAATTTATTCACCGATAACTCTAAAATTATTTTTATTACAAATTATTGATTTGCATCCATTATTTTATTAGATGGTAATTTTTCGCCGATAACCTAGAACTATTTTTTATTAAAATTATTATTTTTCATCTATTATTTTATTAGATGGTAATTTTTCGCCGATAATCCTAAAACTATTTTTATTACAAATTATTGATTTGCATCTATTATTTTGTTAGATGGTAATTTTTCGCTGATAACCCTAAAACTATTTTTATTACAAATTATTGATTTTCATCTATTATTTTATTAGATGGTAATTTTTCGCCGATACCCCTAAAACGATTTTTATTACAAATTATTGATTTTCATCTATTATTTTATTAGATGGTAATTTTTCACCGATAATCCTAAAACTATTTTTATTACAAATTATTGATTTTCATCAATTATTTTATTAGATGGTAATTTTTCGCCGATAACCCTAAAACTATTTTTATTACAAATTATTGATTTTCATTTATTATTTTATTAGATGGTAATTTTTCACCTATAACCCTAAAACTATTTTTATTACAAATTATCAAAGTTCTAAATAGCATTTATCGAGTCATCGCGGGAAGGCTACAAAAAAAGTTATAGCGAATAGCGTAGCTATAGCGGAAGCTATGCCACATAGCATTTTTTGTTTTTACAAAAATTATATTATATATTTGTACTAAATATCAACATTATCTAAAGTCTCATGTAACAATAAATAACATCAAATTTATTAAGAAATTATAATATTCATATTGAATCAGTACAAAGTCCAAATTGATGTTCAAAATATCCATAGTAATATCATAAACTATTGATCTTTTTCTACAAAATATCATAAGCATCTTGATTCATGATACAATCTATTCTTTTTTTCTATGCAAATTCCAAAATAATCTAGACATCATGGCATAAACTATCTATCTTTATCTATTAAAATTATTTCAATTACCATATAGTAAGTATCATTTTAGGAAGGTCGCCAATTTAGAATTTTTCTAATTTCAACGACAAGGGTTCCTTTTGTAGCAACAAGCTTTCAATTGATTCTTTTTGGCTTTTATTTAACTATTTAATTTACCGATGAATTCTCATTTAACAACTAATAATTTAATTTAGAGCATAGTACGTCAATTGCAAAAAAATCACAGTCAAAGCCCTTATAAATTACCCAAAAAAATACTAATATTGCATAGCGCACGCTATTATCGCTACACGCTATCCACTATAGCAGACCGCTATTACCGCTATAGCGACCGTAGCTCAATTAGCTTATTTTAATGCCATAGCTTAGCGTTTAGAGTCTCAACGCTATAGCACGCTATTTAGAACATTGCAAATTATTAATTTTCATCTATTATTTTATTAGATGGTAATTTTTCACCGATAACATATGAAATGTATTTGGAGATCAATAATAGATGCAAATAGTTTGTAATAAAAATAATAGATGGAAATCAATAATTTGTAATAAAAATAGTTTTAGGGTTATCTGCGAATAAATTCTTAGGGTTATCGGCGAAAAATTACCATCTAATAAAATAATAGATGAAAATCAATAATTTGTAATAAAAATAGTTTTAGGGTTATCGGCGAAAAATTACAATTTAATAAAATAATAGATGAAAATTAATAATTTGTAATAAAAATAGTTTTAGGGTTATCGGCGAAAAATTACCATCTAATAAAATAATAGATGGAAATCAATAATTTGTAATAAAAATAGTTTTAGGATTATCGCCAAAAAATTACCATCTAATAAAATAATAGATGCAAATCAATAATTTGTAATACAAATAATTTTAGAGTTATCGGCAAAAAATGACCATCGAATAAAATAATTGTATAAATCAAAAACTTTAATGCATTTCAGTGATAATTAGATGGTAGACTGGTGCATTTCAACGGTGAAAAGCTTATATCTTTGGTCCATTCCAAACATAATAAAAAACTTTCGTGTATATTAAAAAAAAAAAAATTATAGCAGACTGCTCCAGCGAGGGGCGATTTGCCTTGGATAGAAGGCCGCCCCATGGGGGTGATTTGTCCTCAATAGAAAACCATCTCACGTGAGGACGTTTTGGTCATTTTTCATATTAGTTTGAAATATTGGTTATATTTAATTTTTTTTTTTGTTATGTAAAAAAAAACACGGGAGTAACGCCTGTGGACCTAAAGAAGCTAATATGCACAAAATTATCGATTGTTTCCTCTCTTTTTTTTCCCGTTGAAGTTGTATGCCCATATCACAGATTCTAAATTAAATACGCATTTTAGTGTATGAAATCGTCAAACTCTTCACTGATGTATCTTATATTATATATAATGGAACCAGATGCTATAACGCCACATTAATTTAATAAAAAAAATATATATGTTAGTCAGAAATAAAATTCTATGGAACCAGATGGTATAACGCCACATTATTTTAATATAAAATATGTTAGTCAAAAATAAAATTCTCAGTTTTTTGCGTAACAGAATATCTTGATCAGCTTTTTTTTTTCCCTACTATTTTATCCTTAGAAATAAATGGTCCAATGGAATTTGACCATGTAGTTAAAAAGATATTAATGAATTTTATAGGAATCTACTTGGTACCTGGTTAGGAGTGTAAACGGAGCAGATAATGCTAATATCAAATTCATATCACATTTTAATGGGCGGATACGAATACAGATACATACAGAAAACATATATCAAAATATAAAATCAAATCTACCTTAAACGGATACGGATTCGAATACATATATAATCGAATAATTATCCGATAATCGAGTCATATGCTGATTTGGGAGAGAAAAAGTTTGAGGCCAATTCAAAATAGAAGTTGAAATGTTAAAAAAGAAAAAAGAAAAAAGATCAAATAAGAAATTGCTACAGGAGTATCTACACAGAGAGTAGACACATAAGGTCAACAAAATTGTCATGTATAATATATGTAGGAGCCCAATTTGGCCCAAAACAAGCAGTCCATATACTTGTCCGGTTTCTAATACTACCGTCTGTTTAATCCCATTAAAGAATGTTGAATTTTTTTTTTATGAATGGAATTGGAATGCTTGATCTAGGTATTATGAATAGAGCTCTAGTCTTTCAAGAGTTTCTTATTTCTAGAAAGCAATTATTAAAGATAAAGAGATGATATATTAACTTGTGACTAAATATAATTGTAGAAAAAGGTACTTACTACATTTCTCTTTTGGTTTGATAGATTGTGTGAAGCAAGCTCAAACCTAATTTACTTGTTTCTGGTGCTTTTCAATTTGCTAAAACTTGGGCTATATGATCTGAATTAATTGCTTTAGCTTATTCTTGGTATATATAAAAGTAAAGACAATTTTGTTTTTCAAGTTAATTTTAATATTATCATTTGATATAGATAGAATAGAAGGTTCGCCAGTGCAGGTACCAGTTAATTTAGCACAGAGGACATAGTAGTCCTACCAGTTCAAATGCTTGAGTGTGCACAAGATTTGATTTTATGATGGCTAATAATAATAAATAGAATTGTATCCTTTGTTTGTTAGATTATGAGGCTTTATATAATTGTGTGCTTAGGAACATGTCCGTATTTGATTATGTTACTTCCTGGTAGCTGTTTTTGGTTATGCAATAGCTGTTTTGATTACTTTCTGGTAAACAGGAAAGAGGTGCTGTCCCAAATTATCATAAAATGCATTTTATATAAACTAGTTTGCAAACAAATATCTCAAACATGGCAAAGAGTTACTCTGTTATTAGAATAGAGAACTAGAACGACCAGATTTTTTTTTAATAGTACACCTGCTAATTCTACCAGAGATTAAACTATACAGTTTCTTAATTATGAATAAATAAATACCCATGAGGGATACTTAGGTTTTAATAGGAAATAATCAGATCAAAATATAAAATGAATATGCAATCATATATAATACTAATTTGGCTGCTGGCCAGAATTTTAATATTCTTAATACCAGAAATCAAAACGCAGTTATCTAAGAAAATGTCAAACAAATATAATTAAGATATATTCAAAATGTGCTGTAATTTAGCTGGACACATCCCAAATGATAACAAAAGAAGAAAATTACATTATGAAAGATTTAATTGGAATTCTATCAAAACAAAATTAATTAGAAGAAGAAAACAAATGGGAAGAATGTCACCATGTCTAGACTTACAGCCTACAGGTACAGGTTTTGTCTAGAAGAGATACCTGATTGGAATGTAAAATAAAAGAATCGAAAAAGAACATAAATTTATCAAAATTTAAGTTCTTTTTATTATCACGCATAAATTATTTATGCGTGATAATAATAAGAAAAACTATTGCTTCAGTAAATTTATAAGCTGGGACAAAACATAAACTCCACAAAAACTTTATTTATTCTTTCTTAAAATAAAATGCAATTTGCAACATTTAGAAAGCAAATGCTGTACACAATTTTTTATTTCACAAGCTAGCTAACACCCACAACAATAACTTTAAATTATGTTGTGTACAACTCCAAACCTATAAAGATTTACAATATACAAAACACACCCAAAAAAAATAAAAAATGAAAAGCTACTTGCCTAGGTCGTGATCAAACAATTACAAGCGACCCCCTAACAAAAATTGGAAATTTACAATTCCAAGCCACGCTCACCCAAACAAAAGAATGCATTAAAAATCTCACAGAAACACAAACTCTATCATCTTATGATTTCATTTTCCATCTACCCTGAAAGGAATTATTCAGGCCTTGGATATGCCACCAAGCCTTTTCTGCAATCTCCTGCTAATAGCAGCACCTGATTAGTGGTCAAGTATGTTTAAGTTTTAAACAAGGAATGCAACCTCAAAAGATGATTAGACAAGATAAACTAATCATCTTACAGTATTAGTAGAAGAATAGCTGAAAAGGGTTGCAACTGGATAGGGAGTCAGTCACCATGTCAGTAAGTCATGTCATCGCTTCTTTCTTGAGAGGCTTCTTGATTGGGTGAAACTACTGAGCCCAAGAAGCAGCAGAAATGCAATGCAAGTTTTACTTAAGCCAAACCTGACCCTGTAAATTATGCAAATGGCACCAAGGAAATTATAATTTTTATTTATGCATAAATATTTAACATATAATAAAAAAAGAATAGCAGAGAACCAAATTATAAGTTCAGTCACCTTGGTTCATCTCTCTGGATGAAAATGTTGTAGAACAGCTGCAAAGAGAGACAAAAATGTAACTGATTAAGAATCATGAATTTAACTGAAAAGGAGACACTGATCAGAACAAGAGTATTAGCAGAAATGATAGTGCAATTTAGAAAATTAGATCGTCAAATTGCAAAATGTCGTTTTTTAGAGGTAACTAGGCGACTTTTTATGGCGAAATCAGAGCACTGAATTACAGTACAACACAGAAACAAATTGATAGACTTGCTTTTCAGATTAGAAAAGAGATTCAATTGTGGTACTGGCCTTCATGGTTTTGTCAAATTGCAGTGAATCCTACTTAAATTTGGTTTCTGAAGGATTTATCAAAGAACCAGAAGTTGTTACAATTAAACAGTAGTACTGTTATCCATGGAGCACTTGGACACTCCAAAAGAAAGTATCATAACTAAAAAATTTTGAAACACCTTTTTTTTTGTTCCATAATTTAGCCATTGACCCAGTTATTGCCGGTGATAATAGATAAGAATGAGAACCAAATTACGCATTCAAATCCCTATTAGTTAGTATCGTTTAGAAAATGGAAGTTGATTTTCCATTTCATATACAAAAAAAAAAAAATATTCAAAATTTTGACTAAGCACAAACAATTAGTAACTTGTAATGGATTAGAATCCATCACCATAGTTGGCAATGGCACAATGGTACTATTATCAATTGCCAGTTAAGAATAAATTATTCAAGTGTCCTGACGTCAAATCGGATGGTTTGATAGTAATCAGACAGTCGATTGAATAATGACACATTCATGCCATCCATTTTAAAGGCAGCAGATTATCTGAGCAAACTACAACAATCTAAGTTACAAGCGATTGACCACAGCCACGGAGTAGAAAATTACAAAAATTTAGATTTTTCAAATACTTGGTATGCACAGAGACAACAATTCAATTCACGCATATACAGTGAACCGGTTACCAGAAAAATAAAAATTGAAAGGTAATAATTATAATTCACCCATAATTCACCCGGTAAAAAAGTTCACGCATATAAAAAGCACCTTTTACTCTCTCTTTCTCATTTTAACATT
Source organism: Carex arenaria (assembly GCA_964058825.1). Taxonomy (NCBI): domain Eukaryota; kingdom Viridiplantae; phylum Streptophyta; class Magnoliopsida; order Poales; family Cyperaceae; genus Carex; species Carex arenaria. Next base: position 524,338 of record CAXKVW010000150.1, read on the forward strand.
TTTATACATAGATGATCATGTAACAACGTCTTATAATTAATTTTTTCAAAGACATGAAAATATGCCAAAAGGGCAAAAAAAAAAAAAAAAAAAAAACTATCTCAAAATCACTCAGAATACCCCAACAATCGAGGGATTACCTTAAAGACCCCAAAGACTGAGAATTTCGGGCCATTAGACCTCTTCACCATCCGCCGCTCGGCCACCACCTGTGTGCAGAGACGGGTTGCAATATTTCTCATTAACAAAAGCTGCGCCTTCTCAGCCCGCATTGCCATCATATCCCTCCTGACACTCTCCCTGTCTGTTTCCAGCACTTCTAGCCTTGTCAATATCTTCCTCATTTTCATATCAAGATCACCATCATCCCTCCTTGGCTGGTACACTTGGTACTTATTATTAGAAACCCAATCACTCGAGCTGTCATATGGTTTCTCAACAATCCCCCTTTCGTCCTCTTCCTCTGACTCGTACTCTGATTCCCCGTCAGGCTCAATGCTGTGGCGCTTCATGCGCTCACGGTACGCCTTCATCTGTGCCTCCATGTCGGCTATTGTATTGTCCTTCATGTCCAGCTCCTTCTCAATTTCATCCAATTCTTCCTCATGGTGCACCGCGAGCTCGTCAGCGAACTGTTTCATTTGCCGTGCTTCCAGTTGTGCCGCGGCTTTTTCATCATTGAGACGGCGAATCATCTCCATGGTTTCATTAACCGCAGAGGCAGCAGCCTTGCGCTCTTCATCGAGCTCATCATATAAGGACTGAATTTGCTTCTCTTGCTCCTTGAAGCCCTCTCGGAGCTGCTCGAGCTCGGCGGTGTAGTCGAAGCCATTGCTGTTGTTGGCCGGAGGGGAGTTGGTGGGGTCCGGTGCACGTGGGGTGGATTTCAAGGAGCTGTTGAGCTGAGCAAGTAGCTCAGACGGCTCGAGCTTGCGCTTGACGGCGCGGTTCCACATGGCAGATTGAGAGGAAGAGGGAGAGAGGTGGTCTGACAAATATGTTGGCGTTGTCAGTATCCCTGAATCCAGAGGAACTGCTTCATAGCTCCCGCTATAGTCCATATTGTAACCCCCACCACTGTAACCATCACCACTGTAAGCACCAGCGTAGCCAATTTCGTCCCCCATGGATCCCATGGAGGGGAAGGGAGATGGTCCTGTCGCTAATGGAATTGGGGTTTGATTCTTTGATTAGGGAAGAGAAAGAAATAGGAGGGTGAAAGAGAAAGAGAGAGAGGATTTGTTGTTGTATATATCATAATTTATTACGATGCTGGTGAATTTTATTTGCTTATTAAATTTCTTTTGTGGTGGTGATGGTGGGGCTCAAAGACAGCGAAGGTGGTGGGTATTACTTTGGAGCCAAGGGAGGGAAATGATAATTAATTAGGGAAGATATGATTTGCATCTCCAACTATCATCAACTCATTCTAGGAAGTTATAAATTAGCTGACTAATTAATACAAATTTACCATTTTACTCATGATGGAGAACTAGTACTGACGCTATTTCCTTAATTGGAAAGGTTGAATAAAAGCTAACAGAAATTGTTATGCATTAAACAGGAAATGGCAAAGGAAATAAATATGTTGCGATCCGAACAGTTCAAATCCAGCTCTCCAACATTTTCTGTTTACGTATCTCGAAAACAACTGATTTTTCTGTACACGAATCTCGAAATAATTCAACAGTTATATTTGAAAAGGCAAGAATTTTAGAATACTGTTCGCAGGTGAAAAATCGAAGTAGCCCGATGGCAAAAGGTAAGTTTGTTGGAAGAAATTGTCAATATATTCAAATGCATACTTTTGTTTCCATATTTGGGGTAAATATTTTAACAGAGCAGTTTTGTCTTCAAGCAGATTAAAAATAATAAGAAATGTTGTTTTAATTCTATAGTCCATGAGCTGCATGAAGTCAAAGCTACTCTGTCAAAATCTTTACCCCGATTTTGATTTGGTTCCTTGATACTGTCGGAGGTTTTGTTTTAGGAGATGCTTATCAATTATTAAGGATTAAGGACTGCACGTCTGACAGGATAAAAATTGTTCAGAAGAATTCGGGTCGGATGTAAATGGGATCCGGGTTTAGTTTTAATTATTATAATTTATTCCGTTATGTGTTAATTTCTTTTAATCTCTTGACCAGGTTTATTCCTTTATTAATCCCATTCAGCGACTGAAGCTCACGGACAGCTTTGTTTGTCAGAATAAAGGTTATCACTATTCTATATGACATAATTTTATCCTTGAATTATTCTCAAAATATCTTGCTGTCAAATATAATTCAGTTCTAAATATTGAATATAATAAATGCACTGTTATCAGAATCCTTATCGCATCTCGTTTGATTTCCTGTTTTAATTTATGCATTTTTTTTTAAAGAGGTGTTTCATTATAAATTTAAAAAAGTAGATAAAAGTCTAAATTTACACAAGAGAGAGAGGTCTCCAGAAGTAAAGAGAAAACACCGTAAATAATCATAATTGATTATAAACGAAGTACTGCATCCTAATATCCTATATAGATTAAAGATTTTTTTTATGTATAACTTATCACATAAATTATTATATTCACAATATAGAAATCTTACTTAGAATTAATTATTATTAGTGACGTGTTAATGATCATTTCAAGTCGCTTTATTGTGGAAAGCGCATAAGTTTGTTTTGTGTCCGGTATAGACATGGTATAGACATGGATTGTAGGTCCTGCGATTCCAATCTCAACCATTTATTTATTGAAATGTAATAATCTTAACAACAAAAAAATAGTTTTTGTACACGAATTTCAAAGCATATAAATGGTTGTAACTGGAACTGCAGCAGATTTATTTCCATAGACATGACACTTCTAGATCTTAGCAAATTTCTACTTGCATCAAAATTAGCATCAAAATTCTTACAAGAAAGTCTGAAACATAGACTTTTTTTTTAGTTTTAAGGAACAATCCGTAGGATATCTGAACATCTATTGATATTACAACATATGTATGTTGTGCAAAGTTATTATGTTAGTAAAAAAATCACAGTTTCTATGTGAGAGATTATGAATTTGAAATTCAGATTGAGAACTTTTTTGTTGTTATAATAACAAAGGTATTAAATAGGTGGATAGTTTAACCTCCAACTTTACTAAAAAAAAAAAAATCAATTTTGAACCTGGTCTTATCGAGAAAATTGGATGATCGCACCGATTCTATAGCGATTATGTTTTAGGAAAAAAAATAATAATAAGAGCCCTATATTATACATAATTGTAGAGCTACTACATTCTCAATATTTGCAAGAGAGCCCCGCCATTTTTAGAAAAATTTAAAGGAGATCCCTAAATTAGACTTTATCAATAAAAATATTGATAAACATAATCAAATAACATATTAGTTGTGACTAAAATGATATATCATCAACTTAATATTCTAATAAATTTATACTATTATACCATGTGTTATTCCTTCAATATATTAGTGCAAAACTATAGCATCATAAAAGATTATTCCTTTCACACAAAGTAATTTAATAATTTCCGTCAATAATTAAGCAATTAAACTATAAACAAACCGTGGTTGTAACGTATAAGTAACAATAAGGACATATTTCTCCCCTCCAATATTGTAGGAAAATCTGCAATTATTTACGATTCATGCATACTACTAATTTATGGACACTGCAGGCAAGGGGATCCCGCCTAGCAGTTCTTGTGGAGCTTCTAATCTGGTCCGTTCGTTTTGATCGGACGGATCAAATTAGATTTTGGCACGAATCTCAAAGAAAATTAACACTGGTCCCTCCATCATCCCGAGTAATTACTGGCTGAGAATGAATCTAGGTCGTCCGATCAGCTCCACAGAACTCTGCACCTTAAAGATCCGCAGAGGATATTTTCCAAGGGGGTCATCTACCCCTCTCTAGATTTTTTTTTTTTATAAATTTATAAGTTTGGACCGACTTTACTCTCCTCTGGAATTTTATTTGTCCCCCTCTGGACTTTTGATTTATAATTAATGTTAAATTTAGGATTAAAATTATGATAATTTTTTCGAATTTTAATTGGTAATTAGAATTAGAAGTCAGGGAGTATTGAAAATTAGAAGTCAAATCATTGAAAATTAGAAATTAGAATATTATTTTTTATTTAGTACCTGATTAGCTAATGAGTTTGAATCCGATTAACTATTCAAATCTGATTTGTTATTTTCTTGCACCTCCCTGACGAACATTCTGAATCTGCCCTGATTGCATTGATTGCAGGAGCTTCTTTGTAAGTCATTGAAAAATAATATAGAAAGGCAAAGAACAACAGAGAGAATTATCTTTTCACAGAGAAAATGAAAGGTCAATTACAGAAGAAATCCACACCGTCTTTCACAATAAATTTTTATATCTTATATTAAATTACAATAAATTAGAGGTTTTTTCTCCAGCCACAAATCCACGCGTTTCGAAAAGGACAATTTTATTATTTTTTGGCTGCTCGTGTTGCCCTTAACTAAAGTCCAATTTGTTTTGTCTTTTATTCTTTTAATTCTCTTTGGTAGTTTCTTTCATATACCAACGGTTTTATTGGTAGTCTCTTTGTCAGGGAGGAATTGACCCTCTAGATATATATATATATATATATATATATATATATATATATATATATATATTATTTTTTTGCTTTTGTCATGAATTCCAATATCATTTTCTTTTGGGGATATTTTATATGAAAAAAAAACATTACCATTAATTTTTTTTTTTATGTCAATGCAAAATTATGGACTTAAAAGTCTAATTTGTAAGGATAAATTGGACTTTCTTTAATGCGTGTGATGTTTATATATTATCATTATTAGAATTTTGTATTAGTTTTGTAGGCTAAAAAAAGAACAAAAAATAAGAAGAAGATAAAAATGCTTTTATGTCAAATACGATTATTTTTCAAAATTAAAAAAATAGTAAAATTTGGTACCCTACAAGATTTTTATATGTGAATGCATTGAGCGATTTAATCTGATTGTTTGTACCAAGAATGCATAATTTGAGCTATTTACATTTCACATATATTCAACTATTATATTTATTCTATCTTATTGACTAAAGTAAAATACAACAACTCCATTTGTACGCTTGCATATTGAACATATTTTTGCAAAAAGTTTTGCAGTAACTAATTTAGTAAATTTAATATATAAAAAATAACTTAGTTTGACATATGTTATTTATCATGGAAACTATCCTCGGCAATATTAAAATAGATTTACAGCAATATTTTAGAGAAAATATGTTTTAATTTAGTACATTTAAGCCAGCTTGATTTTCTTTTTATTGTTTTTTTATGTTGTTTTAGGTAAATAGCTCGAGCCTACTAGATAATACAACGTGCATATTAGGGGTGTCAACGGATACAATACAGGTCGGATGGAGGTATTTTCATACCCTCACCCGTTGTGATAATGAAAAAAAAATCTTTACCCTTACACGTCTACGGTGCGGGTCAGATAAAAAAAGTGTCATTGATATTTTGATTTGTACTTATAATAAAATATTTTCAAAACAAGAAAAAAGAAAAAAAAATGATGAACACAACGAAATTTGTATTATAAAAATTTAATAAAATACAAAACTTTAATGTATCATGTATCATGTATCATCTTCATACAAATATATATATATATATATATATATATAAATTTATTTTTAAAAATTATCTTATATGAGAATAGATAAGCTAACAAAATAATTTGTTACTCTTACCTATATCCGATAAGCTAATGAAAAAAAATCTTACCCTTACCCTTACCCTTACCCGTGTATCCTCCTACCATGTGTGATTTACTGACCAACTAGCAAAGCTATTAAGAATTGCAGGGCATGAATTCCAGAGTAGTGGGAAACTGAAAAACCGTTGAGTGTATGGGTTTGGAAGGTTTTGAAAAATACTGACAAATGGAGCAGCAGCTACAACATGCCAGCATGAAGATATATGGTCCCACAAATTCTAATAAATATATTATTGATAATGTCCGAGATATCTTCTGCCACAAAAAAAATTCAGAGCTAATATCTTTCTACATTTCCAATTTGCTACCACAAGTGTTACATAAAATTTTATTATTTTTAGCCACCTGAAAAATTTTAAAAGCTGTGTTGAACTAATCGATTGATTGCGTCTATGTTCTTCATTCACCCACAAAAATAAAATAATAAAAGAGATAAAGGAAACTAGCTTAATTTTCAAAGCATCTTTTATTATTAAGAAATGTGATCCGGCTCTTGTTTGATGTTACGTACCCCTCTATTAAATCTTTAATAAATACCTTTTATATATATCATTATGTTTTTTTCTTGCTAATTTATTGATAAATGTGTTTACCTCTTATCTTTATTGAAATAAAGTAACAATCACGAATAAGAATCAGTCTTTAATCTAATAATAAAGGAATTAGAAATTAGACTAAATCTTTATTTTTTCCAAAAATTGTTAATAATCGTCAGCGAAGACCTTGCACCTAACTAAAAAGGAATTCGTATCCTCCGAGTTAACTCAAATTTTGAGTTAAGATTGGACCATCCAATTTAATTATATCAGCACTAATATTAAAGGACTCTATACATTATAGACGTAGGTCGGATTGGTCGGAAATTTTGATCGTACGGTCTGAAAATTACCTCAAACAGCATGTTAATGCAAAGAATATGCATTCAATAAAAGGCCCAAGTCCTTTCAGATGGGGGAAATTATTATGCTGCTACTTAACTTTCTGTATGTAATGGGCCTGAGAAAAATTAAACATAAACCTAGTGATAGAAAATTGGGCCGATTCGAATCCGCTAGACCGGAGAAAAACCATTTCGAGTTTCTTATGGTACCAAATCAGATCAAGTCTTCGACTACAGCACAGATACCAGAAGAGCTGAAAATTAACAACAAACTGATAATTAAACTTTGCTAATCGGAAGCAAGACGTATAAGATCGGTCTGATGCCTGCTCAGAACCGTCCAATTCGCATCCAATTCGCTTTATGATTTGTGCAAGCCGAGCGTGTATCAAACCGATATGGGTCTGATTTCAGCACCATAAACAAAAAACCATACAACATCCCCACATTTCAGTACCCTTCCCGTCTCGCTATGGTAACTTCAGCAGCAGTTATAGCATTTATTATTTATATACAAAAAACAAGGCAGAAGCAAAAGTAATTACAGCAAAGATAAAGCAAAAACAGGAAACCAAACATTATAGTAAACTAAAAGAGGCAAACAAAAAAACCAGAGACTAACAAATACAGAGATGTTACCAGGGAACTAAACCTGGTAAAAGTATAAACACACTTGAAGCCCGTACGTGTTTAGTGACAGTAACCAACAAATATGCATTATTTCTATGTAGGCCCTCCAATCCTCACAAAATTGGCAATTTGGGTGTCATTATTGTGTTCAACAATGCCTGTGATCAGTGCCAATGCCTTGATATGAAACACAGAAAAGACATAAGATGCAGATGCGTAAAATTGGATGAGTGTGGAAGAATTCTTGACAAGATATCTCACTCCTCCTTGATTAGGGTAAACATAGGAACCATCTTCCAGCATTGAACTGTGGCAAAGTAACGAGACGAAAATACATAAGGAAACATAATATATTAAATAAATTTAATCAGCTGAATTAATTATATTACTATCATTAATGTTACAAAGGAAAAAAAAAACAGATTTCACACCGTGTATATTGCAAGTTTGACAGTATCAGAATATGTAACCATGAACCAGAAATTGTAGAGAATAACAATAGCCTCAAATTCTAAATAATTGCATATAAAATACAAATAAAGCAAATCATTTCAGATTGGAATTAACCTGACAAACAGCAGCCTCTTTTACCATTGAGTCCTTGTCCCATATTAAAATACAAAATCAAGCAAATCCTTCTCAAAATAGTTCATACAATACATTAATTTAAAAGATGGTTCATATATGATTGAATGCTAATTAAGGAGCAATTAAATTAGAAGAGCTTAAGTTCTACGCATTTGACAGATTCTGTTACGGTTCCTAGCCTAACAAATTAAATGTTTATGGCTCTGTTAGGCCCAATAATTTCAGTCCATTTTTTCCCTTGGGCCTTGGGGCACCAGCCTAACAAAAAATAATATTGTTTCTTCCTGATAATGAATACCAGTAACTAAATTGGCAAAGAATGTTCATCTTCAAGAACACCAGTAACTAAAATGATGATTTGATTCCAATATCTGAAACTCTTATTGAGCTATTTGACAAAAGGTTAAGTTAGCTCTTGCTTTGTGTTCATTTTGTCATCAAATTTGCAACTAGAAATTTCTGTAACTTGGACTAAACATGTCCTGCCCAACCAGAGTAATCCGACGCCAGAATGTCAGTGATAGAGTACTAAATTTTGTTTGGTCTCGTTTTTCTATTTGGATTATTTAATATGCAAGATATCGGGTTTCAAAATCTTATAACTAAAATAAACAAATTCCTCCTTTTGGTGTTGGCCGGATGTCAATCTGACAAGCTTATAGAGGGTGCAAAAATGGTAAAACAGGACCATGAGGTGCTTGATTCTCTTACAGCGGAAAGCTGATATTGAAATGCATTGAAGATAGGTGTAGAAATATTATTGTTGAACGTGGCGAGGATATGATGGATTGACAATTAAATTGATTAACATGGACAAAATATGGTAAAGGAAAGAGAAACAATGAAAAAAATCATAATTCGAAACATAATCAGAAGGGAGTGATAGCGAATCTTAATGTTTAGACGGTGCGCATAAATGCAATGCATAACATTCAAAACCAACGCGTATTAACTTGCGCCTTTTCAACCGGCTAAGCTAATTTTGTCCCTCTATGGTTCTGCTAATTACCCAACTGGCATTTATTTTACGCATGTATCTGTTCACGGTATCTACCTATTTAAGCACCTTCCCTGGTCATTCTCTCTAAATCAAAATAAAAAGGAGGTCTTTCAGTGAGTACCGACAACACTCCGTAGCAACCAAAACTTGACAGGTTCTGTATGTTCTGCAACTAAAACTCGACCAGTTCTGTGTATTCCGAGCACCAAGGAGCAACTTTGCAAGTTTTGTGTACTCCAAGCTGCAAGAGCTGTACCTCCAAAGGTTTCCTTTCTGTCTCTTTTTTAAATCCCGTCTCGGAAGTTGGGGTCCTTTCGTTATAGGAAATAACTGTTGTCGGATTAAAATAAAAAGGAGTTGCATTTTACTCTTTATCGGTCATCTCATTTGGATTTAGGGAAACCTGCAAATTATAAGAATCTAGTTAACCGAAAAAACTTGACATCACGATTAAGTGTAAACAATATTAAAATGAATAACCAATCAAGATATGTTTGTTAAATAAAATTCACATGTTATCTATAAGATTATACCTAGCTAATAAGATATAGGTGTTCAGTTGAAGGGATACTTCAAGTAGGATTCTTTTTTCTTTTTGCAGAAGCGTCTTTTTACCAGAAATAGAATAAAAGTTTGCAAACAACACAAATTCATATAGCTGCTGTTTCTAGTGAAGTTGTTTAGTCATAAGAGAGTTTTTTTTTATGTTTCATGTAGAACATATTCAAATTTCTAAAAAAAAAAAAATCTTGTTTGAACTGGATGAACCCTGACATGTAAGAACAACATCATAGAGTCAGAATATCTGAATTTTCTTTGTCATGAGGTGCCCTTGAAGTTATTGATGAAACTGATTGTGTCGGTTAAGTAAGCATTCAACTTGATAATTGCATTTTACTAAATATACATATATACACAATAATAAATAATGCCATATAGGCCTCTACCAGAACTCTTTCCAAAAGCATAGCTGAGGTATATATTACCATACTTACACTAGTTCACCTAATATATTGCAACCAACAATTAGTACCATAAATGATATATCTAACTAGAAAGTAATTTTCAGAAACATAAACAAGAAACGATGAGGAGCACAAGCAACACAAGTGATAACCTTCTCACACCACCCGTGCATGCTAAAGACCAATCAAAAGCCGGCCTTTCCAGGCCAAGGCATCTAATCAGACAAGCACAACTGCTGCCAATGACCACAAACCAGTCAGATGCTGGGCCCTCAGACTCCAGGCAGGTGATGATACGAGAGCCACAGTCACAGATCCAGAACAACAACACAGGTTCACCCTTGTCCTCCTTGCCTAAAAAACAACTTACGCAGGAGGAATTGCAAAAGAAAATAAACAAATACAGTACACGGCTTAGAAAATATGCTAGGCATGGGACAGACAATACCAAAGGGAAACAGAAGGCCCGCATTAATAGTACTCTACAAGCTCGCAAAAAAATGGGCTCCCGTATGCAACACAGTATTTTAGAGCGAATGCTCATGATAATGGAACAGTGCAATGCAAAAGGCTTTGTCTACGGAATGGTAACCGAAACTAACAAATCCATAACAGGGGCCTCTGACAGTCTCCGTGAGTGGTGGAAAACACAAGCAATGTTTGATAAAACTGGTCTGGCCCAAATTGACCTGTATAACAGAGATAATTCACTCAACTCAAATGTGCCTCAAGATAGCGAGACCAGATCCACAACCGAGCTGTTGAAGGAGCTCTCCGACCCGACACTAGGGTCAATTCTGTCCCTGCTAATGCAGCATTGTGATCCTCCACAACGGAAGTTTCCATTTATAAAGGGAGTGTCACCACCTTGGTGGCCCACCACACAGGAGGATTGGTGGGGTCAAACCGGCATCTCAAGGGATGAAGGACCGCCACCTTTCAGAAAGCCGCACGACATAAAAAAGAAATGGAAGGTGGCAGTGATAGTTGGGATAATAAAGTCGATGTCTCCCGACTTTTCAAGGCCCTACAATCTCGTGCAGCAGTCGCATCACCTGCAATTACGCATGAATGCGAAAGAAAGCAAGTTCTGGACTTTGGCTTTGGTATCAGAGGCAAAGAAATACTGCCAAGAGCACCCTGACATGTCCGTAGATGATGCAACCGCATTTCTACAGGCATATGGTAATAGTAAGAGTTCTCGAATAGCTCCGAGCATTGATAGACAAAACATTTCTATTTCTGGGAATGAGGCTCCAGGCTTTGGAGTTATGCACTGGCCTCCATTTGCACTACCCGGCAACACCACTTCAGCATGGCCAATGAACCAGCCGCATCAAAGTGTTCGACCAAGCAATACTGACCCTGATCAACAAATGACCATGAGTGGAAGCTTTGCTCCACAATTTTCACCATGGGCCTTTTCTTACGGACCTATACTGTCCGCAAATGTACCGCTAAATGTGCAACAGAATCATGGCATCAGGGTTTCAGGAACTTCTAACGGTGGGTTTCAAGAGCACTTCACTAACTCAATTCCATACCAGCCACTTGGTGAGGCACCTTCCAGTAGTACGTGGAACTCGAGATGTACTAAACCAGATGCATGAATATGGTTCAAATATGGAATTTGGCTCTAAACCTTCTTCTGGCAATTGGAACAGTACAACTGGGCATTAGTCAGGTAGTTATAGCCTTGTAGCCCTATGGTGGCATTGTTTTTTTTTTTTTGTCGTTGTTGCAATTGTAAAATGAACCCCAAATTGTGTGGCCTCCATTTTTTAAATCTGATATTGTTATGGCTCTGAAAATAACTAATTCGATCATATATTTATGCTCTATTAATTTTCACTGGCACAAAGAAAATGTAGACAATGAAATTGCATATGACAAAATCGTATAAGAGATTAATGTGAATTTTATTACTTCCCTTGTTGGACCAATTCAGTTCTACTCAGTATTAGTATCTCTAAACAACGTGCAAAGAAGAAGGAGAACGGATCGGATCGGATCGAAGAGATCACATTTGAACGAGAGGGGTGAAAGAAGTGTGACATACATTTTTACGAAAAAAATTAAACTCACTGATGACTGATACTGATGACACACAAGCAAACTTGAAATTAATTATTCCGCGTCCTAAATAAGAGAAAATATTGAATAATTCAACATTTTGAACGAGAGGGCTGTTATGGCCTTATTACTTATTTCTGTTATTGTTATTAAAATATGTTTGTATGGAGAATGATTTGATAGTGTAAAATTCGGTACCATACGTGGACCGGTACAATATAGTGTTTTAGTATTTCTTTTAGTTTTCTAAGAAGATGCATGCACATCTTAATGAAGATGGGAAGCAACAGTCAAAATTTTATTTGATGTTAAGTTTCAACTTTTTGTGCTTGCACATGAGTTGTATGTTGTTTAGAACAATTCTCTTTGACATTCACTTTGATATTTTTTTCTCTAATTTTATTTTGTTCAGTGTAACCACAGTTTCTGAATTTTTGCAAGTACAATTTCTGAAGCACAATGTCTTTATATCTACTTTGCAATATTTTATTTAGAGCACAAGCACAATTTTATTAACTTGTCTTTCTTTGATCTAACATGTTAGTGGTGAGGTGATCAGTTGGATTGAATAATTACACTACATTGCAAAAATATGAGGGAGAAGGGTAATGTATTTACACACTACAATGTGAGAAAAGAGATATTAAGCCTTAGTTCTTGATCTTACTATCTTACTATCTTAATATTTAAGTATTTATCATATGCATAGTAAGAATTTATCAATATTGAAGTGTTTATTCTTACACATTGCATTAGTTATCACTAAGGTAAATACTCCAGTTGAAATATCAATGCATTATTTATTCAGACTAAGGAAAGAGCGATGAGGGGATGATGCAGGGACCAGAGTCACCAGACTAATTAAATCAAATTTAATTAAGGTAGTTAATGGAAGTTAATCTCTTAAAGATATAACTTTCGTAACTATGTTTTCATCCCGATTTTTTTTCTAACATCCTAAAAAGAGGTTTATAAATCAATGAGACCTGGATTCAAGTTTGTCAAAAAATGACACTCTTGCAAAATGAATTTGCACACTAAAAATCTGAATCTGCGAGGTGGATTGGCGCACCAAGCAGTGCGCGAAATGGTGTGACGCACCCAAGTACGTGGATGTAACACCCGGTAATATAAATACTCTTTTAATTGTTTTAGACTTGTTTATAATATTAGAAATTAAAAGGATTTAATTGTAAAATTGCAAAACTTAAAAAAAAATTGCCAACGTGGCACTCCTTGCCACGCGGCTTGTTCTATGGTAAACCCCTGTATTCTTTCACCCCGTGTAATATAAGTCTCTTTCTCTCTTGTAATTCGGTTCACAGAGAGAGAAAAAATGAAACCTAAAATGAAAAGAACATAGAAATGAGAGAAAAATAAGGAAAATAATAGAAATAAATATTTGATACTGATTGTTATTCAATTGTGGATCTGATTGAAAGTCTGACTACGTCGTATTAATTCTGAATATCCATTGTAACTCGAATTGGACTTCTGAATCAATCGCTATTAGGTAACCGGACTTCTCTATAATTTGTGTTTTTATTTTGTTTAGTTGAATTGGACTTTGAATGGAGTATTGTATGAAGACATATTTAACAGGATAGCGGGGTTTGAGGTTCAAACTTGATTTGTGAAATAATATGACAGTGTTATGAGAATGTGTGAAATGATATGATCGTGTGAAATGAAATGAGATGGATATTGTGTGACTTGTATCCAGGTGCTATTTTTGGTTAAATATGCAGGTATAATTTGTGAATTTGTGTGGATTAATCCAGTTTGTTTGAAGAATTGTTTAATTAAGCTAATTACATATAAGTGTGTCATTAAATAATTAGTTATTGAGATTTGTAGTTGACCTCATATTGTTTTTGATTGTTTTTTTTGTTGCGACGTAAGTTGACGGGACGAAAGATGAATGTGAGGGTATTTCTCTTGTCATGACTCTCGGTCCAACAACAGGGTCATGACAGCGGATTTTTGTGCCGCACCACTCTGGATGCACGGATTCCTTTGGCGAACCACAGGGTGCGCCAATCCTTGTGGTTCAACCAATAAAGTCTGTTGATATTTCAAATAAAAGGAAAGAATGAAAGAAGGATTGTGAATATTCATGGGCAGAGTTGTAATTAAAACTTCAAGTGGCGAAGATGAAGCTACTCTAAAGTCTAAAGTCTAAACCAATCATCGCCTTTTGCGTCCTCCTTCAAGAAAGAATCTCACTGCTTGTAGGTCCCATGGATTGGGACGACTTTATGCCTTTTGCTTGTTATTTTGGCGCAACCTGTGGTTCGCCAGATGAATCCGCACACCTGAATAGTGCCACAGGGTTTTGTGCATCTGGATGCACTACACCATTTCGCACATTGTTTGGTGTGTCAATCCATCTCACGAATCCGACTTTTTTTTGGTGCGTGTTACATTCAGTAAAATATAAATATGAAACTAATAAGTAAAAATAATATATGAATGTCTAAGTGATACTTTTCAAGAATACACATAACTTTTAATAAAATAAATTTTATTAATTCTACGCAATTATGTGTAACTATAACATCTAAAATATATCTGACTGTATATAATATTAATATTTGAATTTATAATTGAATTATTCTGAAGTTAGCAATATTATTCTTGGCAATTTCAATTATGTTGTTATTTTACTTTTCTGGATCTATTTGGAAATTTCAAAATCTTATAGATTATATTGTAAATCTATTTTAAATAATAAGTTAATTAACAAAGTATATACAAAAAAAAAAAAAAAGAGCCAACGTGGCCCATCATGCCACGCGGCCCACATGGGGAGGCCCTCTCCATTTCACCGTAAGCCATTTGAGGCTTATCTCACTTCTTCGGATGAAATCAAAGGGAAAAAAAACAGAGAACTAAGAAAACGAAAAGAGAGAATGAAATAGGAAAAGAAAAAAGAACTTAGAGAGAATAATATAAGTAAAATTTGAAATATGTCTATTTGACGTAAATACGAAAAAGATGAACGAGACGGGATTTTTCGAAGTAGCAGATTCTTACAAGCTCAATTTATTTCGCTACGATATCAGATGCGGAGTTATTGTACTTGTTTGATATTATATTTTTAGAATTAAATTATTATTCGTTTTTCATGTCGAACTACTGATTGTTGCATTATTTGAGATATGTGAATCATGTGCATAGTCCAATTAAATTATAGCTAAATTTTGTGTGATGTTGTTGACCTCTCATTTTGTACGGTTTACCATTTGTCTGAATCTCCTATTCTGAATTATTGTTGAGCTATGCAAAGTCTAGGAGCTATAGACTAGACCTTGGTTACGGAATCCTTATGCGCATATGGTTAATGGCCCCTCGCTAATCCCAGTACCGGTTGGGAGAGGGTATCTGATTCTGATTTTGATTTTGATTCTGACGGTGGCTATAGGTGACTTTAAAGAAATGTCTGACTGATTGTTAGTGTTATGATCTAGAAGCCAATCGTTTATGGTTATATTCAATATTTTATTCATGAAATTAAAGGATCATTTGTTTCTTGAGTGTTTGATTACATTATGGATTGTTTAGGTTGAGGACCTGAACTGTGGAACTCTATAATAATTAAGTAATAAATACTCTAAATGCCCCTAATTTTAGTAACTAGAAATGAACACTATTTACTAATATAAGATTAGTATGTGGGTTAAATGATGATCATGTTCTACGGATCATGTGGTAAGAAGTTGTTAAATTTAATCACATAAATACCTAATGGAGATCATGTGATTGGATATGACTCAAAAATAAAACATAATATGGATTGTATTAGTGTCATTAATGTTTCATTTGTGTATTGAATTCTTTGGTATGAGATGATTAATTTTCTTATATGAGATTCATGTATTTGTAGGTGTTATCCAACGTTGACCATAACTGGCAGCTATACAGATAATATCTTAATATATGTTTCTTGTGCGGAAGAAAAAATATTTATCAAGAATACTAGTATCCCTCATATTTTATATATGAGTGATGATATCTATGAACCCCTTGATGGAGTAATAAGATATGCATGCAATTATGATCAAGTAGTAATATTGCTTTTGGATCGAAATATTGATTGGTTTATAATATCTTTATCGGTTGAGTAATTATAATGCGTATTGCTAGGTGTCTCTTATTATTTATAGAATTAAAATTGAGTTTTGATTTTATTTTCAGCACGATATAGATCCAACAAAGTCACACCCAAGAGAGAAAACAAAACAAATAAAAGTGTCGTGAAGATGACTACCCTAATCTTAAAATATATTTATTACATGTTGAAAAGTATCAAGACACACACACACACACACACCCACACCTCTTCCTTCACATCATGAATTTATTTTTGAGTGAGGCCATACCGCCATGGTACTATGCATAGTGTATATTGACTTGTGCTATGAACTCAAATATTTGAATTGAAAGTATTAACGGTCGATTCAAACCGTTCAACACAGCCTCTATATAAATTTGTACTTGTAAACTAAATTTTAGATTTTTTAGAATTTAATATTTTTTTAGATGGATAGAAAATCACTTGATATGGAAATTTTAGACCATTCAAAAATAATAATTTTCTATCCATCTACAAAAATAAAAAAAAATTCTAAAAAATATAAAATTTAGTTTACAAGTTCGGATTAACTAATAAAATTTTGAAAACAAAAATATTAGTCTACTACGGACCAATCCACGCTATGCAGAATACGACATTCACGGATAATACATGTCTTTAAATATCAAATCGCATATAAATTTAAAAAATAGATATGATGATTTAATAGTTTACATATATATCTTAAAAAGGAATCCATTGTAATTATTGAAGATTGTATATACGATCCGAATTTAATTATGATTTTAATCATTATTCTTAATATGTATATCTCTTATTCGTTTTGCTCTACCTCTGCTAACAGATCCAATGTTCAATTTTGGTTCCATAGCTGCACAAAAATAGCAAGGCGGGAAATAGAAAATTGGCGGGAGAATTAAGTATCAGGAAAGAGCAAAACGCTCTAAATAGAATAATCATTAAAACAAAAATAGCTCATATAAATCAATTTTTAGCTGCAACTCATAGAAACAAAAGTACCTTTAGGGCACTCAATTTTCTCTCTCATAGAAACAGAAGAAGATAGATGACAAATTAAACATGGCGGACATTGAAGGAATTGAAACGGGGGAGTTTCTACTTCCTAAAGATGAAATGGAAGAGCACGAGAGAAAAGGTACGCACAAACAAAATCTCCTTTGATCTTGTACAATAATTTGGATATTTTGTATATCACGGTTTTATGAATTCTTTCCTGTTCTTCTTTACAATATATATGTTGATTTTTTATCTTTCCTATTAAGTTAAAAGAGACGTAGGGTATACATATTATAGACATCTCATTCAGTGACACCCATTATCGTCCTATTTTAAAAAGAATTGCAACTGTGATTCCATGTTAGCCACTAAGAAAATGAATAATGTCTACAAGAATTTGTTTTATCCGCAAAGATAAAAGTGCTTAATAGCGTCAGTATCAGGAAAATATCGAATCGGGTTTAAATAGCTAATCGAGTTCAAATCTATTAACTAATTAAGTACTTAGTAAAAAATATTGCTTTAATTTATACTTTTCAATGCTCTGACTTGTAATTTTTGATATTTTAATCTATAATTCTAATTATTAATCATAATTGAAGAAATTTATTTTAATTTTAATCCTAAATTTAACTCAAACTACAAATTAAACATTCAGCGGGGGGCAAAAAAAATTTCAGGGAGGGATAGAGTTGATCGAAATGTTCTGATCTCCACTAAAACCCAAAATCCAGGGGGGACAGTTGTCCCCTCCCCGGATGCACATGGGTTTGCCCCTGGTCAATATCCCTGCGTTTACTCCCATTGGTAATAGCAATACCTTAGAGAATAGCAATTTTTTTCAGTTTACCCTCGACAATAGTTATTTTTTACCCTTGCGAATAAAAACAAATTCCTGTACTATACCTACAAAATAAAGATTTTTAACCCTCGTGGATAAAGCAATTTTTGTCAGCTTACTCTTAGCAATAGTCCAATCTCGGGTGGAATTTTCACTCCTAAATTAATAGCTTTTGTACCGCAATAACATAAGCATGATTATAGGAGCAAAAATGCCATATAGATGCATAGTTCACAGCTGGTACCGTTTCAGATTTTGTTTTTGTTAGTGCTTGTCATTTTAGAAGATTGTCTTCTAATTTATATTACTAAGATCAAGATCAATTGTGCTTAGGTTGATTTTCTTGTCAATGATTGGTTTAGAAGTCTTGCCCGCTTACCAGATTTAAGTTTTGCTTTGGTGAGGTAAAATTTGATTTAGTGTAGCTTCAATTGGACACAGTTACATGTTTGGGTACCAATAAAAATTGGTACCAACTAACCTTAAAAAAAATGGGTACCGACAAAAGCACCAGTCAAGTATCATTGTAATGTATGGCAACTGACAACATCTAATTCAATGTTAATTTGTAGGAACTGTATGGACTGCTGCGGCTCACATTTTAACGGCTGTGTTCGGATCTGGGGTGCTTGCACTTCCATGGAGTGTTGCACAATTGGGCTGGATTGCGGGTCTCCTTGCCTTGATAGGCTTCTCGTGCATCACCTACTACACCTCTACATTGTTGGCAGATACATACCGTGCACCAGACCCTGTAACAGGATCAAGAAACCCAACTTACACGGAAGCTGTCAGAGCTTACCTTAGTACGAGTTTCATAATTAATCTTTATGCTTCATTATATTTAAAAAGAGGGATATTATTGTCATGAACAAAATTTCGTAAAGCACACACTGCCCTTTTTTTGTTAAATAAATCATGGTCTATAAGTTAATAATTCAGTGATGAAAAATATAATACAACTAGAGATACCAAATGTTGCATTACAAAATAGAATTATGTTGGAAGTTTGGAGATAATATATGATGGTCAAATTTATTTTGATTCAATACATTAATTGACAAAATACTTTTATTAATTAATTTTGTGATTATAGTTGATGATTGATTACTCTTGTAATATGTTGTGGTGTAGGTCCGAGAAAGGTGAATATCTGTGGAGTAGTTCAATATGTGAACTTGTGGGGGACTCTGGTAGGCTACACAATCACTGCTGCTATTAGCATGAAGTATGAATTCAATGCTTAGTCATATTTTCAATGGGATATACTCTCACAATAACAACTTCTTAACTTCATTTGTTAACTTCATCTAGTTATAACTATAGAGAAATTTTGTTTTTAACTATAGTGCCTGTCCCTGTCAGTATAAAAGCACACAATTAAAACATTTGGGCACTTTATTGCTTGATAAAAATAAGCACAATTATATCACTCATGCATCTAATTTGTACTTGTTTTGACCTTTCAGGGCCATGAATCATTGGCTTTACCAAGACGGGTACGAGTCAAAGGGTGATGTATCCAGTACAGTCATGTTGCAATTTGGCATAATACAGCTCATTTTGTCCCAACTTCCAAGCTTAGAGAAGATAACATGGCTGTCGGTCATGTCTGCCATAATGTCATTTGCATACTCATTTATCGGTCTCGGCCTCTCAGTTGCCAAATGGATTGTTAATGGTCATATAGGACTTTTAATTGGGAAAAATGCTTTATCCCCAGGCGAGAAAACATGGAACTCGTTACAAGCTTTGGGCAACATAGCCTTTGCATATACATTTGCAGAAGTTCTTATTGAAATCCAGGTACATTACAATATATAACATAATATAGCTGATTACTTGTCTTTTTTTTTTTTTTGAGGAATAAAATTATTCCTGAATCTGTCAATGTTAATAAAGAATGACAGTTCTGACTTCTGAGAGATTGTTCTTAGTGTAATTAACAGTAGCCTATGGATAAATTACATTAAGATTCTATCTTTTAATTTTTCTCCATTGTAGGATACACTGAGACCATCACCACCAGAAAACATCACAATGAAGAAGGCAACATTTTATGGAATGGGAGGCACCACAATATTCTACCTGGCTATGGGTTTTGCAGGATATGCTGCCTTTGGAAATAATACGCCCGGTAACATCCTTAGTGCGTTCGGGTGTTTTGGACCTTCTTGGCTAGTTGGCATTGCCAACATTTGCATTGTTCTTCATCTTTTAGGTGCTTATCAGGTCAGCTTAATTTCATTATAAAAAATACATGTTTTAAAAAAATTTATCACTTTATTGTCTTAAAAGCTAAAATTATATTTACTAGTTACATTTTTGTAAAATTAGATCTATGCACAACCTATCTTTGCTGTTGTTGAGAACCGAGTTGCAGCACAGTGGCCTGAAGTGAACTTCTTAAACCAGATGTATACAATAAATGTCCCAGTTTTCAAGCAGGTGTCAATAAGCTTCAGTCTGACAAAGCTTGTGCTTCGTTCAATCATCATTCTCATTACGACATTAATCACCATGATGGTGCCATTCTTCAATGCAATTCTAGGCCTCCTCGGTGCGATAAGCTTCTGGCCGATGACAGTTTATTTCCCAATTAGTATGCACATTGCACAAAAGAAAATTAGCAGAGGGACACCCAAATGGCTGTTTCTACAGAGTTTGAGCATCTTTTGCTTGGTGACTTCACTTGCAGTTGCTGTCGGTTCAGCTGTGGATATTGCGAGCAGCTTGAAGCTTCCCATTCCTTTCAAAACAACAGGCCAAGCTATATATAGTTTGCCTTTTTTCAGATAGAACACTTGGTTTGAGCTATATATAGTTGTACTTGTACTGATCACATAAAGGAACTTTTGGTTTCACATAAACATGGTCTGTCATTCTTTTTCTGTTGTTGTAAATTTGGTAGATATCTATTTAAGACTTTCCTCTGGTAAATCTGGTTAGAGCTAAAATTGACGCACTTCTTTTGTTATCAATAGATCAAGCAAATGAAAATAGAATTTTACATGTAGCCACCAATTTCTCATTTCCTAATAATATCCATTTGTTTTTGGTTATTTAAAAAAAAATGAATATGTTAGTGTGCATAAGTACTAGTTAATTGTTCGTTTAACAGGTTAATTTGAAAGGTTAAGATAATTAATTGTTGGCAATTGTTAGGATGCGTTTGACTTGGTTAAAACTGTGTGGCTATTGTCCAAAATTATATTGTAATTGACATATATAAACAAATATACATCAATATTCGATACTGTATGTAATTATGTATTAACATTTAACACTAGGCATATGGGCATTTAAAGCGTCTGAAAAGGTTATGAAAAATATTTTGCTATGAGGACATATTCATTTAAGGCCTTGACGTCCTCTGGCCTATTGTAAAAATAGAAAGATTTTCAGGCCCGGCCTGGACCAATTAAAATATTGTGTGAAGCCAACTACGTTCCGAAAAGGAGACCTAGTAAAAGTAAAAGTGGAAGAAACAAAAAGGAAAGGGTCAAGCACGGCACGGCCACTGAACGAACCCCACCAAAAACAAAATATAAATTAAGGCCTCATCCTCTCCATTATTTTAGTCCGGATATATCCATTACTTCTCCCGTAGCTGTCCCCAAATCCCCAATAGATGTTGACCATAAAATAAAGTATTTGCATGTGTTTAATAAATAATAAGTCAATTAAAGAAATCTACGCTCAACTCAAAATAATAGTTCTTTTCCAAATAAGTTGGCAAATTAGTTTTACTTGTCTTACAAGAAAATATACTTTTCTAAATTTGAACAATTATACGTGCTAAAAAAGGGTGTAAAATAATACAGTTCAACTGAAATTGATTTCACCAATTTATTAAGCTTAATATTATTAACTAAAATTAACATAAACGTTAACTTAATTAACACTCTGATGACAACATTAGTTGAACAGCACTTGGGCTGGACCTATTAAATTGGGAAAAGGACATGTTCTGTTAGATAAAACTGGAGAGAAGCGTACCTATTCTCAGAACACCTAGAGGGAGGGAACCGACTCTGCTGCTCGCCAAATGGGCAAGCAGGACCCTGCTTTTCCAAATCAAACCATTCATCTGTGTTGAGATTCGTGTATGAAAAAATTCAATGGCTAGATTTGGAAAATCAGGGTCCTGCTTACAAATTTGGTAAGCAGCGGATTTGGATCCATCTAGGAGAGGTAATATCCGTTCCCCTTCTGGCCTTCTCTATCAAAGACTCAATCGCACCTCTACCGTGGACCTTGCCTCCTCCTTCTCTCCAACCAATCAATCGATCAATCCATTCGCTGTAACAATCCTTCTCTATTTTTTTTTTTGTTTCAATTCATCGTAGCAATCTGCGATTCATCTAGGTTTCCTCGTTGCTCAGCTGTATTGGTCTCTTTTTAGGGTTCGACGAAACATAGGGGAAAAATGGATGAGAAATTGAAGATGGAGAGCCACACTTCAGCTGCGGCTTTTGTCGAAGGAGGGATCCAGGATGCGTGTGATGATTCTTGTAGCATATGCCTCGAGGCCTTTTGTGATTCAGACCCCTCAACGGTATATATTACACTTTCAATTTGTTTAAGATTATTTTTATAATTTTGGTATTGATCCGCTTAGGTTTGTCTAATGATTGGCAACATAAAAAGAATTAAAGGAGCTCCTAATTAAGCAGCAGTCAATTGTATTTGTGAAACAAAGACATAATTTTTTTTATTCTGGTATGCTACAGCCAGGTTCCCTACATAAGGATGCTTAAAACTTGCACATTAGGAGGGTAAATTGAAGCTGATTTATTGTTAGTATACTGTTTTAGTTGACCGAGTCTTATTACTTATTTTCTTAATTGTTATTTGTAGCTGACGAGTTGCAAGCATGAGTATCACCTCCAGTGCATTTTGGAATGGTACGGCTGAATCCTTATTTATTGAATTTGGAAACTTTTGTAGTTGATGTTAATAATGGCTGAAGTCTAATCCTCTGTGTATTTAGATAGGATAATTTTGCTTCCAGTTTACTGTTTCCACCTTAAGTTTTGATATTTCATAGTATTGTTTTTTTCCCTTGAATAATATACTGGGAGATTTTAGAGCACCAAGCTAAATAATAGGTTTATTGTAGGGTTTAAGATGCTATCTTTTGGGATAATTCATTCTATTTGATAGCGGTGACATCTTTATTATACTAATTTGATGTACGGAAAAGTTACTTCTCTTCGTGTTATTTTCTGTTGCTTTTGGTTTAGAACTTCTAGACCATGCCTTGTTCCTTTGTGTTTATTTACACAGGCTATTTTCTGTTCCTTTCTTTCTGGTGGTCTATGATTAAAATATGCACCCTGAAGTATTACAAGTGTAAACTTCATGTGGTGATTCATTTTTTATTATATCTTAGAAGCAAAAGCTAATTTTGTTTTTTTCTTGTTTTGTGTAGGTGTCAGAGAAGCTCTCAGTGCCCCATGTGCTGGCAGTCCATTAGCTTGAAGGATCCTACTAGGTATAATTATGCTGTACTGTACTTTAGTACTTATATTGCCTTGTGCCTGTAAAGAACCTTATGGAAAACTTTGGATTTCCCTAGTATATATAGGGATAAGTCATGTTTAGCTTTGCTACATCCAGCCAGTCTGCATTAAGCCATTAATTTTTACAGAAAGCATACTGGAAATTTCTTTATTTAGTTATGGTGATTTGGTATTTTCCAATTCAACTAGCATGCACAATTTGTTAATGAACTTTATTTATTGGCCACTTCGATGCTATGCTGGATATATGTTACACATACAAGACTTTATTAACCACTTTATAACTGTAGCGGTGTAGCACATGCCAATAATTTGCTTACTCAAATTTGATTGTCTTATGACATCCATCAACTTCTATTTTGTCAAAACTGCGTAACTGGGGCTATCTGGAAATTAAAAAACACAGCAAACACAAATTGATCCATCAAATAATACTAACTTTAAAGCTACAAGAACATTTGCTGGCCGGAATTTGCAGTCCATTTATTATAAAGTTGTAATGGCCATGAGATTCTTGAAACTTCACAAGTTTGTAGCTCGTATTCTTTTTTTCAATATAAAAAACCAACACAAGACAGTTGATTTCGACAAAATGAATAAAGTTGAGAAACCCATTGGGAACAGTGGTGTTAGTCAAGTGACCTTGGGTGACATTTACTCGTTTAGATTTTCTTGGCTGGTATGTGATATCTTGCACAGTTTGAGGGTTAAATAGACAAATTTGGGGGCTCATTTCAGACTACTTATAAACTTGAGGCTAATGTGTGACATCGGAGCCTCAATTCGTTGATTGCACCGATTATATCCATTAGAGGCTGAAATCATAAAATCTTGGTTTTGAAAGTAACCAGTGCCTGATTATTACAGCCAAGAGCTTCTTGAGGCTGTGGAACAAGAGAGGAACCTGAGGGTCAACCAACAGCGCACAACTGCTATATTTCGCCATCCCATGCTTGGTGATTTTGAGCTTCAGCATGTATGCCTCCATCTAGACTCTATTTTCAGACAAGCATTTCCAAGCATGTTCTTCTCATAATCATTTCCAAGCATGTTCTATTGTTAGTTATGATTAGTGCCATGCAAAACTTCCTGATTTTGTATCGGGCAGCCCAATGCTTTATAGAAAATCATCTACTTGATTTTAATTTATTGTGGAACAATGAACATCAAATCTAAAGTTCATATTTAGGCACCTTAGCAATGTTTACACTCTGCTATATGACCCCAGG
Source organism: Carex arenaria (assembly GCA_964058825.1). Lineage (NCBI taxonomy): Eukaryota > Viridiplantae > Streptophyta > Magnoliopsida > Poales > Cyperaceae > Carex > Carex arenaria. The sequence goes on from CAXKVW010000150.1 coordinate 548,941, forward strand.
AAATACAAACTGAGCCAGAGAATGCTGTATGGCTTTCCCATTACGAATCCCAAACAACGTGTTGTCTATGCTTGCTGGTTGGTTAAAACTTTTAGTGGTTTACAAAATATTAGGGCCTGTTTGAAGGTTCTTGCTCCATGGTCAAATAATCTCATAACATAGGATCTCATGAAGCGATAAGCATGAACCCATGAGCTCAGAAACAATCGTGGAACATTATTAGGTGCAAGTGGATTATTAATGCTGGTTTGTGTGGAAAGTGATGGAAATATTTGCTTAAATGGCATAGGAAGAACAATCTGCTGCACATTGCTTGGGAAATGTTTTCTATTGGGCTGATATTCTTGTGAACATGGAGATAACAGGTCCCTGGGGTCATTCTAATGTTGTTGGGATATCCTTTGTATTAATCATCATAATTTTATAACATGTTCATGATATTAAAATTCTTGTATTTTAAATTTCCTATTGTAGTTACCGGTGGGTGCAGATGATGCTGAGCTGGAGGAACGGATCATCCAGCACCTGGCAGCAGCAGCGGCAATGGGCCGGACCCACCGCATCGCAAGACGTGATGGAGCGAGAGGGAGGTCAAGTGGGACCCACAGCCGGCCCCACTTTCTTGTTTTCTCGACCCCACCCTCTGGAGGGAGTGCTGGTTCTATCCAGTCATATTCTTCTTCTCCTGGAGGGGAGAACGAGTCAATCCCTGCTACTTCTGCTAGTCCGTCATCTCTATTTGCTGCCATGGGAGATGAATCCCCAGTAAATGAGAATACCCCACATGGAACTGTGGGCCATGCTGATGACGTTACTGCTTCGCGGGTTGTGAATAGTCCTGGTGTACAGAATAATAGGTACTTGCATTATCTGATGTGTTTGTCACTTTGTCGTGTGCTAACAGGCAAATTTGTATTTTATTTTGAGTTTTGCCTTGAATACGGATGTAGAATTGGTTGCTCAGGTGGGGGACTAATTGTGTTGGTGACCCAAGTAACAGTGTTAGAATGACTTTGATACAAATGGTTGCTCTTTTTTTTTTTTTGAAAGCCCGGCAGCAGCTGCCTAGGTTCAAACGGTTGCTGTTCTCTAATATTTGAAGTTTTGCAATCAAGTATTGCCGCTTAACCAGATTAGTTGATTCTCTACAAATACCAAGTTATGTGGTAACTAAATTGGAAGAGTAGTTGCTATTGCAACTTGAGTTTTTGCTGTTTGTCCGACTTAGGAAATATTAGGACGAACTGAGATGCTATTTTGCCAAAGACCTGAATGTTTGGCAACGCTACAAGCAGTGTTGTGCCACTATTCCCTTGACCTGTGGATGGCCAAACACCCCATATAGTATAGTTGAGTGCAGGTCCATTGTGCAAATTTAATGAAAAAAAAACTAAACACACAAGCACACAAATATTTCTTGGGTACAGGTACTGTGATCCTTGATTTGGTTAGTAATTCTTCACTAGAAATGGGCTGTATGATAGAGAGATTTGTTTATAACTTTATATAGATGAATTCATGTTTGTACATGCGGCATCATGTGTGGACCTGTATTTTGGGGCTCGCATTTTGTTCTAATTCCAGTAATGATGTTGATAATGTAACAAGTTGTTTATTTTAAATCAGGACTGCTGGGCAAACTACTCCTGTTAGCAATGATAGAGCAGGCCCATCTGACTTGAATTCCTTCTCAGAGTCGTTAAAGTCACGCCTCCAGTCTGTCTCTACAAGGTACTCTTAGCCAAAGATCATGATATGAATCTTTGTTAGTTCATTAAACTAATACCAGGCCAGGTACTGTAACGTGTGTTCTCTCTTTTTGTCTTTCGTTCTTAGGACTCAAATTATAAATGTGAATATCAAATGATCTATTAAATCAAAGAAAGAAAAAGTGCTGAAGAGCATTGCACTTTCATTTAAACTTTTATAGTAATTTGCTCATTGGCTCATTTGTGCTTCATACCTTTTCCTAATTTATTGTGGTGTTTCAGATACAAAGAGTCTATTACAAAGAGCACACGTGGCTGGAGAGAAAGGTTATTCTCGCGAAACAGTGCAATAGCCGATATTGGGTCTGATGTCAGAAATGAGGTGAATGCAGGGATTGCTGCTGTCTCGCGCATGATCGAGCGCCTTGAAACTAGAGAGAACTCCCCAGAACCCAATAAGACTTCAGCTCCTAATACTGCAACTGCTGCTAGTGCACATTCTGGTAATCAAACTGATGTTGTGCATGAAGCAGACATTGATAGGGTTGTTTTGCCTATTAATGTTTCTTCTAGTGAAGTGAGTGGTGCTGGTTCTTCTACGTCGTGTCCTACTGCTGATGGCTTGAAATGAACAGTTGGGGCTTTTATGAGAAGGACCTGAATGTAACCTGGTAAGCTATTTTTAGTTGTAATGCTACGCTAAAAATAAACTTATATAGGTTTGTGGTACACCTCGTTTTCCAGTCCATGATGATTAGACAAACTTGAACTTATAGCACATGTTATATGCTTCCTTGCTAAAGAAATTAGAAATTTGACATAAAAGAGTACACTTCCTGTTCGAGGCAGAAGCTTTCAGCAGGCAACCACCAATTTAGTGTTTATAAGCATGAGCTCTATGGCTCTTTAGCAATGATGGATTGATTTGAATATCACTGTATCTAATTTATATAAACTACCAACTTGTGCTTTGAAGTACCTGTACAATGTTTTGGTTTCGATGGAGAACATTCAGGGTCAAAAATGTATTGTCTTAATGGCTTACAACCAAAACATAGCAGTTTCATGGACGTATGTCAACCTTTATGACCAAGATAAGGAGCTTTTCATAGAGCGGTGAGGTCCACTCTTCCATCCTGATACATGTGGCCACAACACTTGCATATTATATATGTTTGTGGTGACACCAAATATCTCTATTAAATATCTTATCTATGCATGTTACAGTATATATGTTCAACGATTGTCAAATTGGACCAATTGTTTAGATGGGGTACTCAGTGTCACGTCGGTCTGGTTAGTGGCACTGAGAGAATTGTTTTTTCTAAGACAAAATTGAAATCCTTGGTACAAACGAGTTAATAACATAATACCATATGGTATTCTGATTCTACTTTGACAGTGCTGAGTATTGTTCCAGGTTATAAGCTCATTGGCTATCTCAACTCAGGATGCTATGATGAAAGAAATGTTTAGAGTGGTTTATTCAATTTCTTGTAAGAGAGCAAAATTTGGTTTCCCATCTTTTTGGGGGATTGATTCATCAGGTCCCTTTTGTAATAGCCTATCTGTTGTAGGTTAGCACTTATATATAAGTATTAACCATATGATATATATGAACTGCGTAATGTTTCTTCCTGGGGCACTTGCCCAGAGAGGAACCAGATAAATTATTAGCTCAAACACTTGTATGATAATTACAGATGTTTATGATAGTATGAGAATAGTGTAAAATAGCAAGGAGTGGATGTATTAAAAAATATGATATGGTGCTTACTTTTGAAGCCCAGTTCTTATGGTGTTAATTAAAAATTGTAGATCACATCACAAGCTTATGGTATTATTATCGCAAATGAGTTTGCTGTAGGATCCAGTTTCTGTAGGAGTTGGATCTGGCCTTTTACTTTCAGCATCCATGTTCTTCTATTCGATTATGATTTTCTTTTTCTCCCCTTTTATAATTGATTTACCATACCTTTGTCTTGCTATTACTCCCCAATGCGTTAATTTGCTTACGATAAGGCTGTTTAGAAAAAAGAAAAAAAAGAAAAAAAGCTGCGACTCTAATCATCATCATCAGCAGTAATAATGCTCCGGTTCATTTTGCAGAAGTGAAAAACTCTTATCACCCAAAAGCCCCAACGACATAAAAGCCAATTTTCATTGCTCCCTTCTCATTATAATGAATAGTAAGACCGACGGCTGGGACCCAATTTTCAGCCAAATCATTCCTCCCTCCTCATTTGAGCAGTTTTTTTGCTCGTTTTTCATTCTATCCGCTAATCTCCCTTCCAGTCGAGAGAATTCCAAAGAGGCTCTCCCCCCTCTCCTCTCCATCGAGACGCTCTCCCTCCCGTTTTCCTCCACCGCTCGCTCGCTCACCTCCCTCTCTATCCTCCTTCGTCCTATTCATCCCATCCATGCTCTCACCAGCCTCTTCTCTCCTCTCTTGGTAAGATTTCTAAAATTTATTACTGCATTTTATTTACCCTTGCAATTTACGAGAATACCTATGTAATAGGATTTAGAAGGGAAGTATCGGATGGGATATAGTGAAGCAAGTAGGGAATTTACATTATTTTTTCCTTTTCTTACTTCGCATTGCAACTGTTGTTGTTTTCGACGACCTTTTTCCTGAATCAAATTAATTATTTTCTGTTCTTGTCTTCATAAAAGGATCAATTACATCTCTTGCATGTTTACTTCCACCATAAATGTTCATTTTTTATTACTCTTTTGATCTGACCTTTTAAAGTAGTTTTATTAGGTATTTTGTACATGAAATTTCTCAATTAATTTTTTAACGTTTAGTTTGGTAATTTCTCATTATAAATGACTCAAGACAAAATGGGCAGGTCTGATGAAATGTTTAAAACTTGAGAGGATAATTTATTTGCTTTGATATTCACTAATGGACCTTTTCCTTGTATTATTTAAGTCAGAACTTTAACTGTCTGATCTGAGTTAAGATATATGCAAACATATCTTTCTTATAGATAGTATTAATTTTGGATGTGTGTTAGTGTTCAATTCTCATCCGTTAGATTGACATCTAACGACCAATGGCTTTGGTCTCCTTCTATTGACACGTGTTAAAAAACTATCTTAAATTTGTGAACGTGTCTCTCCTCTGTCCGTGCGATACGAGACCTTCACCGCTTCATTTCTCCTCTTTCTCCTCTTTCAAATTTGGAAAATATGCTTTAAAGAAAAAAATGATAACACGTTTAACGAAAGAAATTTTCACATACAAGTTGAGACATTTTTATTTTCATGAGGTTCTCTCAACTAAATTTGTAGGACAGATTTACGTGAAAAAGTCAAAATTTTACTGACCTCGGTAATTTGTTGTATTGCTTTATACCAACAACAATACCAAGCCTGTTCATACTGGCACACATTAAAGCCAACCAATAATAAGCATGCTTCATTTTTCCTATTAAATTGAGCAAACTGGTCTTCTTCAGATAACAGCAAACCACAAATCACAGACAAAATATTAATATATAATAAGAACAGGATAGACATTCCCATCCGGCTACAACAGCAGACAAGGATGTTCATCCCGTTCTTCCTATATATCTTCATTTCAAAGAAATATCTCTATTTTGATATATTTTTTTCTATTAATAAAAAGATCGGATCAAATTGATGTTCCACTGAGTAAATATATATTCGAGTATCAAATTTATGTCCCACGGACTAAAATACTAGTTATCGTTCTGGTTAAATTGTTGTACCTTTTCAATCTTTGTTAAGTTTTATAAAATTGGATTTTTCCAAAATTTTATGAGGTCAAATTGCAATGGTGAGATCGATTTTTAATCTTAAAAAAAAGGAAGGGATTCACTTACAGTTTGTTTGGCAAGTGACAACACATTACAGCAGCACTATCCGTTTCATTGATCATTTAATTTATAGAAAATATACACAAATAAATTGTTAATCTTCATTTATATTTACTAGCAATGCATATGCAACAATTACACAGTTACTCAATAGTTACAAGTGGTTGACACAATAGAAAGGAATTTTAAAAAATAAAAAGAGACACCACTCAGAAAATAGGAAGAATATATGTATTGTTATTAGAGTGAGACTACAATACTATTTATAGTGTATATTGGTTCATATTATCAATTAATATTTTTATTTTTAAGATTCAAACAATCGATTTGAACCGTTCAACATGATTCTCGTATGAAAATATATTTGTAAATTAACTTTTACATTTTTTGTTAATTTTCTAAATAGATAGAAATTTATTACTTTTTTATTTGTAAATCAAAAGTATTGATTTTTTATCAATTAAAAAGAATAGTAAAAATTTCTAAAAATATAAAATTTCATTTGTAAGTATATTTTTATATAAAATCATGTTAAATAATTTAGATTAAATATTTAGACTTAAAAAGAATAAAAATATTGATTCATAGTACAGTACATATTAATCTGAGCAATGCATGATCCCATAGTCTCACTCTTGCTATTATTTTTCGCTTTTAATTCGTTCTCATAGAAAAGTAATGAAAACAAGAGGTCAAAACTCAAAATAAACAAGTCACTTTCAATTCTCAAGCAGAATTGTTACCTTCGAGCATAATAAATAATTTTTTTTCTGATTTCTTTGGCGCCAGATTACCAGGGGATAATCATAATTAATCTTCTCGCTTGGGGATGGCCGAGAAGAATAGCGACGCTTCCTCACCGTCCGATGCTTCTGATCGAACGGTCATCTGCATCGGAGACATCCACGGCTACCACTCTAAGCTCCTCCGTCTCTGGTCCAACCTCCAGTCTGTTGTAGGTCCCACCTCCTTCGAAACCGCACTCATCATCTTCCTTGGTGACTATAACGACCGTGGGCCCCACACGCGCCAGGTCATCGACTTTCTCATACAGCTCCCGGTGAAGTATCCACGTCAGAGCCACGTGTTCCTCTGCGGCAACCACGACCTCGCCTTTGCTGCTTTCGTAGGAGCTTTGCCACCCCGGCCAGATGGGTCCACTGGGTGGTCTGACACCTGGGAAGAGTACGCAGAGAATGAGGAGAGAGAGGGGTGGTACAAAGGAGAAGGATACAGTGAGATGCACGTGCAGGGGAGGCGGTGGGGCGGCACAGTCGATCGGTTCAACTCCAAAAAGGGGATGGCTTACAAGGGATCTATATATGACGCCGCACCTACATTTGAGTCTTATGGTGTTTCCCATGCTTCATCCGGTGAGCGTTTGCTTAATTTTTACAGTACTGTTAATTTTCTTTTCATTTAAATTACACAAAGAAGATAAGAATCTACAGACGCCAATTGCTTGGTCTAATGAAATCTTTCTCAAGTAATGTATTATGAAGGATTTCAAATTAGATATGTACATTGAATTACTTACACGAGAGGCAGATAAAGATGTCCAATCTTAGTTTATTTTTGTTAGGACCAAGTAAACTGAGGTTGAATTAACGCGCAACTCTGAAAGTACGTATATTAGCTGAAATTTAGTCTTACTAATTAGCATTTATGGTTGATTTCTGGGATTTTCTTTATGTCAGTAAAACATAGCTTACAAAAGGCTTTTGGAATCTTCATAAGATGGTCTTTAAGAAAATTGGATTTGTGCCAATAGCATTATTTCTATATTAACCTAACTAGAGACGGAGGTAGGATTTTTTAATTTATGAGGGCCAATATGCACACAAGGATTTTAATCTATGAGGGTCAAATTTAACGTACATATAACAATTTTATCTTTAATATTATAATCTATAGTTCAACCATAAAAAAAAAAATATTATAATCTATAGTACAAGTTTAAAGGGATTTTAGATTGAATGGGTCAATTGACCCCCATTTAGCAAATGTAAATCCAACCTAACCTTTTATTTGCCATAGATCTTGTGAAAGCGGTTCCAGAGGAGCATAAGAAGTTTCTACGCGACTTGGTGTGGGTCCATGAGGAGGTACTAATTTCTTCATACAAAGCAAATATTTACTTTCTAGTTTTTACTTAACTGCCTTTATGATCCCCTTCGTACTAACTAACTTACCAGTACCAATTTTAGGAAAATGTAGCCATCGATACAGAGAAAGGCAGGATAAAGTGCCATTTAATAGCAGTGCATGCAGGATTAGAAAAAACAAAGAAAGTTGAAGAGAGGCTACAGGTTTTAAGGGCTCGAGACACCAGCTTGCCTACTGTTCAAGAGCTCCGTGGCCGAATGAACGTGTGGGATATTCCCAAGGTAATCACCACTATCACTGCATTTATATTCCTCTTTATTATAAGTCAAGGCAATGCCATTCAAATTCTGAGTCTTAGCTGCTCACTTAAAAATCGAGGTTTGCTTTATCTCAAGTGTACAGATTGATAATAAGATTGTTCACACTGCAAATATATTTCTCTGTTTATTGCTTTTTTTTTTTTTGGTAAGGTTTACTCCAATAATTTTGCTCCCAAGTTGATATCATCATTTCATTTAAATTTCCTCAATGCCCACAACCAGATAAACCAATCAAGTTTGATACTGGAATAGTGGAATGCACCAACCTACACTGGACCCGTACATTTTAGGTTCCTGTTGATTTTGATTTTGATTTTATTGTATAATTTTATTTTATTGTTTCAGCAGTTTCACTGAATGTCATATTCCGTTCCAAACAACAAAACCATTTAGAAGAGTAATTTACCTACTGTCTTGGTATCGTACCATCTGGTCCGAAACTGCTTGTCATATTCCGTTCCAAACAACAAAACTATTTAGAAGAGTAATTTACCTACCATCTTGGTATCGTACCATCTGGTCTTTTTCTGAGTATTAGGTGGTGTTTCACTGACACATTGCATATGCTGGATAATATCAGTATCTACTGCTAATTTCAAAAAGAAAAGTAGCATAGAGCAACTAATATGAACTGTTTGATCAAAATCCCACAGCCTGGATCAGAATATCTAGAGTAATTTTCTACTTGAAGTTTTTACTGATGCATCATGCGGTCTTTTCCTGATTATTTTTTTGTTTCATTTTTTATGTTGGGTTATACAGGAGCAATTCGAAAACCCAACAATACTGGTAAGTGGGCACCATGGCAAACTGCATATAGAAGGGTTTCGGTTTATAATAGATGAGAGCGGAGGATTGGAGCACCTCCCCATTGCTGCCATTATTTTTCCTTATCAGCAAATTGTGCGTGATTAATTGATTATGAATCCTGATTATAGAACCACGGGCTTAGTGCAACGACACAAGCTCCGTCTCTCTGCGGAGAGACATATTCAACTCTCGAAAATAACATCTAAAGATGCCGGACTGTACTGGGGCCCTTTAATAAAAAAAAATGAATCCCCATTATAATTAATCTCTATTTTGTTCCTATGTAATATTAGAACCATTAAAAGTACACTTCTTTATAATTAATGAAGCCATTCAAGAAGTAATTATGTACATTCTTTTTCATTGGGATTTGTAATTTAGTGTAGAAATATTACAAATATTCATACCTAACTAGAGCTGGATTTATCTCTGGTTTTTAAAAATTTTGTACTCTTTTAAGTAGATCTCTTAGACGCTTATATGTAGTACGATATTATATAGAAACTGAACATATATATGTAGATACAGTGGGTTTGTAAATTTGGTTGTTTTTTTGTTGTACGCAAGATAACATGATCCATGGCTGCGACCCCATTTGCTGATTAGCAGATTGCCAGAGTCCAACAAACAGCTTGTCTTATTGCTATTTGTAGGCCTGAAAGTGTGAATTTATACGAAATTTGATATCATAACTAGAAATCTAAATATCGGTTTGTTGATTTTAGTTCTTGTATTTTAGGCAAAATATATGCTGATAGTTTTTTTCCCGAGTAGCTAGTAGTAGCTCTATTGATGTCTGTATTAAACCTTTTCAGCGATGAATGGTCTATTTAATTTTCAAAGAAAGAAAAATCCATCTTTTTTTTTTTTCTAAACTTTTTTCTTTGTACTTGCAGACAATTTTACTTTGGACCTAGATAATTATTCCCGCAGCACCATCTCTCCGATATTCCTCCACTAAAATCCAAAAAAATCGGGTTCAGACCATTTAAAAGTTTAGATGAACGATGTTATTTAACATGATGTATTACTATATTTATCATGGTTTGAAGAAATATTAATCTGTACCTCCAAATAGCAAATAGCAAAAAAACTGTTCCCGCAACACTTTCTTCAATATATCGGAATCGTTCCCGTAATATGGGAGACCACTAAACTTACTGGGCCTAACAAAGAATTAACAAATTAAATAATTATTCCTACTCAAAAAAGTATTTATCTGTACACGTTTGATTTGAAAAGTCCAACCCAATCAATTCAAAATGTTGCATCAAAATTCTGAGATTCGTGCAACCGCGATTCACAGAATTTCTTATCTGAAAGACGCAGAAAAAGAACCGACACTTATAATCCTATAAGAGATCAATTTTGACAGAAACCTTAGAAAATACACTAAAAAACTACGGTAAATACTTCTAATGGCTGGAGTGAAGCAAGAAGAAGTTAGGGGGGAGAAGCTGTTTGGCCAACCGTCCCGCCAGGTTATGAGTGCCACCACCACACCATAGGAGGTTGTGGTCATGGCCACCACGGAGACAGCCCCGTCGCAGCCCAAGGGACCATCCACCACCAAAGTCCTACATCCGTAGGACACGCTGAAGAAATGTCAAAGAAGAACCAAGTGTCTTATTTCTTGTTTTTAGTTAATTTAGGATCTATTTTCTAGTTAAAACTTAATTTATATGGCACAGTGTATCTAAATCAAGTGCAAATTTTGATGCGAATCCAACTGTTTAGACCCGGTTTTGAATGAGGACCCCACCCATGGCGCATTTCACAAACTTTGCTGGTGAGATGGAAGGCCGTCAGTATATTGAATAAAAAAGTTAGTTGTGAACAAAACAAAATAAAAAGTTATTATTTATATGAGGCCCAAGAACTAAAACAAAAATTAATAGATTTTAAGGATAAAGATATACTCAGGTAGTTTTGAAATGAACTATTCGTCTGCTACTTTGCCGAGAGAAGTTCAATCCACGGTTCAAAATATTCTTGGTACATTAAAATTTAAAGGCACGGATCTTGCTTCAGGAGTTCAATTACATGTTTGTTTACTAGAACTTGTAGATAATTTGCAAACGGTGTTCCCGAATAATACTATCACGACTTTAAGAAACGGACTCACCTTGAGCCAGAGGAGGAGGGCAACAGCCTCCTAAATTATGAGCGTACAGATCTTTGTGTATAATAACAAGAGCGGATCTAAACCCATTTAAAATGTGGCTAAGCTACTCCTATAATTTCAAAATTTTAGTAATGTATACTAAAATTTAATTGAATTTAATTTTTTTTGGAACAATTTATATAGTTCAGCCCCCCTCATAAATATTATATATTTACTTGTAGTCTAATGATAATAGTTTATGCTTTGATTGTAGATAGCATGGGTTCAAATCCCACTAGCCACAATTTTTGTATTTTAATTTTTAGCCACTTCTATTAATATTTTCTAGTTCCGTCCCTTAACAATAATTAGAAGAGAATCTAATGTCTATTGGCTTGATTAATCGGTGCCAATACAATTAAATTTCAAATAACTATTTTTAAACTTAATTTTATTATAGTCTGTATGGTTAGACCGAAATAGATTTATCTTTGAGAAGATCAAGATAAAAGTGTACATAATTTAGATGCTTAAAATGTTGCAATAACTACTTTTTGGTGTTAAAACCAAAAATATGATTAATATTTTAAAGGTGGTTTTGGAGGAGGGGGCCGTAATAAGAAATCATACAATTAAATTAGCAGCATCTCACACTAACGATCATGAACAATCAAATCCCTCTTATTAATAATAGAATCGGTGGGAACATGAACATCTACGTCTCCATCATTACCATCTCCTGTTTCTGTCACGAAATTAAATAATTATGCTGATCAATTAAGCTTTCTTTCATATTCTTAATTGAATTTATAGTCTAATTAATACGTACGCACCTTAATTATTTAATTTAGACCCAATTAGGGCCACCGACGACTTCCTCCAATCGAATCTCAAGACGACCTCTCAAAGTTTGACAGTATGTATACACCCAAGTGGCTGTCTAATT